>CM061063.1:133040174-133640174 GCA_030762895.1 Sophora flavescens | reverse complement strand
CAGATTAAATCTCTTCTCAAAATAAGTACTGTTGTTTTTAAACTTGCACCGTAAAAAAATTTCGAAACTTGCCGTCGTTTAGCATTTTCCAAGAAAATGTTTTTAAAGTCAAACTTTGACTTTTTTTAATTAATTAATTATTATTATTATTATTATTATTATTATAAATTTTTTTAAATTTTTTTCTAAGGTATTTTCGAATATTAATTTCACAAAATAACTTTTTACAATATTGCGGAATTTCTTGCATAAAAATTAGCAGTACAAAAAAAAATTCGCGGTTACGCTCTCACCGTGACTCATAAATTACTTTTACACTAATAAATCATTAAAATAATAATATTTATCAAACTCGTTTTTTTTTCCAAAACAATATTTTCCACCACTATTATATTCCAACATTCTCCATAAAACGTTGAGTATAATTTTTCACAGCTTATTAAAGTTTTTATCTTATTAATCGGTTGCGCACTGACCACTGTCAGGCCTCTCAAACAACATTCAATAACATCATCAGAATTATATCACTAGGCAGATCATGCATCATAGCAATATAATATACTACTGCAGATAATTAAATAAATTAAAAGCAAATAAATCACTGATACACAGATAAACAACACAACGTAAACAACATAAACAAATAACCACAACCACATATAAATCATATATATCACACTAAAAGCAATTAGTTATTGAGAAAATCCCTCAGGTAAGCTCCCCTTACCTCTCGAAGCTCCTCAACGAAATTAAAAGAACTCCGTCGATTGTTGGAAACCCTCGTACGCCGTAAAACAATTAACCTTCAACAACACATCCAAACAACCAATCAAAACAAGCAAAACAAACACCTAATCCTCTCTAATAGGTCACGGCTTCCTTAGGGTTTTGTGGATCAAAATCTCCTAACTTGCTTAAGTCATGGATTAATGATCCTAATATACTTAAGGAAATGGATTAGGGCTAAACAACAAAGTTAAGAATCAAAACCATCCTGATCCTCTAAATGGTAGATTCGGCCAACACAAGGACATAGGGTTAGGGTTTTCATTTTTGACAAACCAACTTAGATTTAACATAATCATTTATTAACTAGATGATTACATGATCACTTTGATAAAACTTAACAAAATCATTCAAGTTCCTCACTAATGAATTTCGGCCAAGACATGAAAGACATGGTTAGAAATTTCAACTTGATACAAGAACTTGGATTTAGCAAGTACATACCCTTGAAGCATGACATCTATGATCATTTTCAAGTAGAAAACAACAAAGTTCCTCCACCTCTCACTATAGGTTTCGGTCATGCTCAACAAAATGAGGAGGAATATTTTGTTTGCAACAATCTCTTGGATTATGATAGTAGGGATGATTATAAGAACATAGAAAGTGGTTTCACATTTTTAAGATTTTTCTACGATTTATGGTGATTTTTCAAAGTTATGAACATAAGCTTGAATCTAGTTTGAACATGGTGATTTAAGACTTCAAAACATGCAAACTTATGAAGAACATGACATTAAATGAAGGTAGAGAGTAAGAATCACCTCTTGAAGAACAAGAAATGAGCAAGAATCACTAACTTCCTTTGAAAACTCAAGCTTTTTCACTTGTAAGAAAATGGAGTTTTTGAGAGTTTGGAGAGGATGAAGAAGAATGTGGAAGAATGGAGAAGCTCCTAGCTTCTTCAAGAGCTTATGGCAGCCACAAGGAGGCTTGGCCATGCGAAATTGGGCTTGGCAAAAGCCCAAGTCCATTACCAAATTTTGCAACATAAAAAATGCTTAAAACTTTAATAAAAAACCTAGGAAATTAAGAGTAGGAAATTGGTTTTCATGGAATAACTCTTGGCCACGAAATTTGGGCGTCAAAACTGCAGCCCAACATGATTTGAATGAGTGAAAAATTGATCCACTTCACTTAGTGTATCATAGAAATTAGTTTATGGACCAAAGTGCAATTAAGAATAAGTTTAAGGACCAAAATGCAATTTCCATAGAAATTGTCATCATGAGGCCATGTACACCATTAATGTGTTCACATGGGTGACTCACCATATTTGACTCATTGGTATCATCCATTAGCGACTCCCGGAAATCCCGTAATCTGCTTCGTTGCTTCCCCGATTCAATATGATGCCCGGATAAAATATAATATTTCACTTTTTAGTGAAATATTTCAAAATAACAAAAATTATAGGAAATTAAATAAAAACCTTAAGTTTTTCGTTCACGAGTAAAAATTAGGTCTTTTGAGCAGTATAATTATACTGTCAATGAAATTCGCGGGCCGAGATTCACCTGACTTTTCAATCTAAATTTTTCAAAACTTGCAGTATCGTAGCAAATACGATAAAACATTTTTCATCTCGTTCACGAATTAAAATTAGGTTTTCTGAGCAGTAAACTTTTACTGTCAGTGAAAACGCAGACCGAGTTCCGTCTGAATTTTCAACCCAAAATTTCATCGTAACCCTATAATATAAAGCATGATATAGAAATTATAGTGGTTTAACCAAAATCATTTTCTGAGTCTCGGATAAAAATATATATTTATATATTTATTACTGAAATTAGGAAGCAGCGAAAATCGGGGTGTTACATTACTACCCCACTTAAAAAAATTTCGTCCTCGAAATTTCGTGACTCGAAACTGAACAGGATCACTTAATCCCAAGGTCATACTCTCACAAGAAAGTATATAAAAGAATTTCATCAATCTGAGAAGAATTCAAGAACATTCTGTACATAAAGATTCTTTAATAAATTCATGGAAGTAAAAATGTATGATCGGTACATGTTTACAAACTTGAATCTAAGAAAGTTTCTTCCCTCACGAGAATTTCCTTGCCAACAATTTAAAAGAACTATGGTCCGTCAAGAATTTCGGACAGAATCACTTTCTACAAAACGTAAAAATGACTAGAGCAAGTCTCATTTGAGAAACTAGTTTTGTCCAGAAAGTGTCTATCCTGAACAACAATAGGATAGTCTAAACATATAGAATTCCACCATGAAGTTTAAAAGAAACAACTAATTTCAACATGTCCACACACAATCCATCGAAATAAGTATGAATTGTACCCGAATTAAAATAGTATAGTTAAGAGATTACCGTCATGGTTTGAAGTCTCAGCTCCCCACACATTATATACTCTACCCGCACTCTTTGGCTTGACAACATTGGTATTATTGACAGCCGATCCACGCCTTGGCGCATTGCATTCTTTCGATATGTGTCCCACTTGACCACATCTGAAACATTGGACTCCTCCCAAGGGACAAGTTTTAGACACATGTCTTGGGTCTCCACAATTGTAACATTTCCTAACTTGGCCTTGACTTTGGTTCCTCTAGCCTCCACTCCATAATGCAGAAGAATTAGAACGATATTGTTGTTGATTTTGGTTATTTCCTGGTGGACGGAAATAAGGATTCTGCTGATTTCGCTCCTCTTTCTGGTTCTGATTCTGGTTCTTGGAACGAGAGTGTCCTCCAACATTCCCCTTATTATCTTTTCCTTTCATCATCTGTTCAATCTTCCGACTCATCTCAACCAACGCTTGAAAAGTTCGAAGTTGGGTTGTGCTTAATCTTCCTTAATCTCAAATCTCAGTCCCGCCTCGAACCTCTCACACTTCAAGCTCTCGTTGGGTTGTGCTTGAAAGAAATGGAAGTATTTGGCAAGCGATTCAAACTTTGCCGCATACTCTCCTACAGACAGGTCTTGTTGTTGTAATCCCAGAAATTCTTGTTCTTTCTCGATTCTAACACTCTCCGGAAAATACTTGTCCATGAATGCAGTTCGGAAAATGTTCCAGGTAATTTCCTGGTGATCAGCTTCAAGCAGTTGTTGAACACCCTTCCACCAATACTCCGCATCTCCTATCAGTAGAAAAGCAACATAAGTAACCCTTACTTCTGCAGGAGTAACCACCAGTTCAAATATTTTCTCCAGCTCCTGAATCCATAAGTCATCTTTCTCATGATCAGCATCCCCACCAAATTGTGAAGGATTTTGGCTTCGAAATGCAATCAGAGCTTTGCCTTCCGCAGCTTATAGATTCTGGGCATTCATAGGTGCAGTTTGATTGGCAATTGCAGCTGCCACATGTTCCATAGCCTGAGAGGCATTGTCCACTCCTTCTTCATAATTTTCATCCATGTTACCACGACCACCAATAGGTTGAATCTGATAAAGTTACATCTCTAAATGTGAGGGTTTTGTCGGTAAATGGTATTATAGTAGTGGTCTGTTTAAGTTGAATGTTTCTGAAATTATTAATAAAAATACATTGTCTTCTTCTTATTTGATTGACTCTGTTGATTTGTGGCATGGTAGATTGGGACATGTTAATTTCTATTATATAAAGAAAATGAAAGAATTAGGAATTTTTCATGATCTATCCACTAATAATAATGAAAAATTCCCAATATGTGTAGAAGCTAAAAGTACGAAGAAGCTATGCAAACCTGTAGAATTTCGTGAAACATACCTCTTAGGCGTAATTCACTAAGATTTAGGTGACTTAAAATCTACAATGACCAGAGGGGGTAAAAGGTTTTATATAACTTTTATTGATGATTGTTCAAGATATTCTTATGTATATTTGCTGAGAACCAAAGATGAAGCAGAGGAGAAATTTAAAATTTATAAAGCTGAAGTAGAGAATAAATTAAATAAGAAAATCAAAAGACTTAGAACAGATAAAGGCGGAGAGTATGATTCTAATGAGTTTAGTGCTTTTTGTGAACAATATGGGATAATTCATGAGACAATGCCTCCTTATTCTCCAGAATCCAATGGTGTAGCAGAAAGAAAAAATAGAACTTTAAAGGAAATGATGAATGCTATACTTATAAGTTCTGGAGCTCCTTCAAATTTATGGGGGAAGCTATTCTTTCTGCTTGTCTTATACAAAATAGAATCATATTTAAGAAAACTAATAAAACCCCTTTTGAACTTTGGGAAAAACGGTTACCAAATTTAAAATATCTTAAAGTGTGGGGGTGTTTGGCTAAAGTGTTGTTACCTGAACCTAATAAAATAAAAATTGGTTCTAAAACGTGTGATTGCATGTTTGTTGGCTATGCTAAAAATAGTGCTGCTTATAGATTTTTGGTGCTTAAAAGTGATGTTTTAGAAACTAATACTATTATCGAATCAAAAAATGCTGAGTTCTTTGAAAATGTGTTTCCCCTAAAATCTAAAATATAAAAATCAATTGTTGATCCTTCATGTGAATCTGCTTCTTGTTCTAATAATTTTGAGCTTGAACCTAGAAGGAGTAAAAGAATTAGAAAAGAAACCAACCTAGGAGATGACTTTTTCATCTACTTAATGGATGGAGATCCCTTGACATATAATGAAGCAATTTCTTCTCCTGATGGTCCTCTTTGGAATGAAGCTATCAATAATGAGATGGAATCAATTATGATTAATCATACATGGGAGATAGTTGATCTACCTCAAGGAGCAAAACCAATAGGTTGTTGATAGTGTGATTTTACATCATGTTTTCTGTACACTTTTGCATGCATTTTTCATATAGATTAGGCATTCTTTATTTGATTTTAGTTAGATTTTCCCTTGGAACGGGTGAAGCGGTTTCTTGGTGTTGTTTTGCAGGAATTAATGTAAAAATGCTCAGAATTAGCCTTGATGGAGCTTGGATGAAACAGAGCCTGAAAAGAGAAGAAATTGAGCCAAGCGAGTGCACTGAGATTCGCCCCGCGAGACTGGATTCGCCTCGCGACCCTGACAGCTGACTGTTCCAGAAAATGCAAGCCTTTCTGGTTCGCCTCGCGACCCTTGTCTCGCCTCGCAAGTCTGGAAACCAGAAGCCATCACGCCCAGGCCCCGATGCTCCTCACGGGCATATTGGAGAAGCACTTGACTGTTTCGCGTCGCTAAGCCACTCTCGCCTCGCGAGAGATCCATTTCTGAAACAGCAGATTTTTAACATTCGCCTCGCGAGACGTGTCTCGCCTCGCGAACGTGCGCAGAACTGATTGGTATAAGTTGTTGTTTTAGGGCAGAAAGGGGAGCTTTTGGTGGAGAGTTGGCTTATTGGAGAGGCAGACTTTGAGGCTGCGGCTGGAAGTGGGTTCCAGCCCTGAAGGGGATGTTTTCCTTGCTCTGGGACTGGAAGAAGATTGGAGGATTCTTCTATGAGTGTTCTTCATCTCTTCTCTCCTTCTCTTTTGTATTCTCATTTTTCATGAGTAGTTAAATCCCTTGTTGTTGGGGTTAGATGTAGCTTTTCTGAACTTGTTTGTATTTGATTTGGTTGTTTTAATGCAAGTCTCTATTTCTTTATGAGGATGTGATTCTGTGCTTAATGCTTTCTTTGGCTTAGCTACCCATAGGAATGATATGTTGCTTTGATAGACAATTGACAGATTGATGTTAAGGCATGCTCATGAATCATATGCCAAGTAGTTCAAGAATCTAGACATAGGTGTTGGATGCTTGCAATCTTATAAGTCTTGACTTAATGAAAAATCTCAGGTTAATCCACCTAAGACATTAGGGTTTAATTTGGGGTTTTAGGCTCATTCCACCTAAGACATTAGGGCTTGAGTATTTTAGAAAAGGCTTGATTGTCATTATTGAATTAGGACTTGTGTTAGAAACCATTTCATTGCAATTAAGGGAGGATTAGTGTAGTCTAACCCTGACAATCTTAACCGCATTTCTTTTGCCTTCCAAGTGTTCGATAAAATTCCCAAAAGACCAAAAATATTTTATTTCTTTATTTTATGATATCTTCATACCATAGTTTAGTCTAGATAGTTGTTGAGTTTGTGAATTGGTAATTGGCAACTGATCCCTGAGGACGATATCCGGTCTCACCACCGTATTACTTGTTTGCGACAAGGTGCACTTGCCTTTATTCTAAAAATACGCAACAAGTTTTTGGCGCCGTTGCCGGGGATTGACTTTGCCAATATCATTAGTAACTAATGAGACAACTAATTTAGACATTTTCTTAATTTTTTTTCTCTGTATATATTTGAATTTTTTTCTTGAGTTTTATCTGTTCAAGGTGGATTGTAACACATGGAGATTTACTATTTTCCTGCCTTGGATGGAGTCACAAAATATTCCTTTGGGCCCAATGTAGTCTTGGGAGACTATGAGCTCTGGGGATATCAATGCCCTCGTGCACAAGCTTATAGTGTAATCATGAAGCATGAGGAGGAATGGGAATGGAATGAGCAAACACCTTTGAAAATTGCTCTAGAACAACATTCCCAAGGACTATCCATCTCTGAGGCCAAGGCAAGAGCCAATTATGATTGTATCGATGCTATGATGCAAAGCTTCAAAATGCAAGTGGGGGAGATTTGCAAACAGCTAGTACAATACCCACATGAAGCATTGTTTGAGCAGAATATGGTTGGGGAGATGGATCAAAATGAAGACGAAGTGGTAGTGGATTCCGCCATGCTTGCTAAGGAATCTGAACTTTTTACATTGGACAAATATGTTGGCTTGCATGCATGTGTGGACGCTGCAAAACTAACCCCTTCCACTTGTCTGGCAAACTTCCTCTTGAAAATTCCACTTGACCCGAGAGGAAGTGAATTCATAATTGCAAAGGTCAATGGAGTTTTCACACACTGGTTGGGTGGAGTTGAGGATAAAGTCATACTACTGCTACAATCTCCACTCCAAATACCATTTGATCCGGGAGGAGGATCCTAGGACGTCAAGCTAGTGACGTTAAAGAAGCGCTTATTGGGAGGCAACCCAAGTTTTCTTTTTTTTTTTTCTTTTTTTTTCTCTTAGTCATTTTCATTTTCTTGTTAGTTTTTGTTTTTGAATTTGACTCTTGAATAATTTGAGAAGATCAAGAGTTTTCTTTTACTAATAAATTTGTTAAGTGTTTTCAGGCTAATAAAGAAGGAGAAACAAAAAGGGGCAGGGAGAAACAAAGCCAGAAAAGCAAAGTCAGCACACGTTACCGCCTCGGTAAGTCGTTCCAATTTTTCTTTCCTCTCTCTATCTTGATTGTTTACATTGGGGACAATGTAAATTCTTAAGCTTGGGGTAGGGGTATTTTACATTTGCATTTTTCATGTTGCATTCATATAGTTTTGCATGATAGCTTTGCATGATCACATGATTAGATCCCCTTGCTTAGATTTTGCATCCAATTGTGAGAACTAAGTGCCAAATAAATTGAGATAGTGAATTTTTGAACCCAATTTTTTATTCTTGTGATATGGCTGCAAAAAAAAATGCTTGAGATGATCTTGGATAGTTGATAATTAGCATATGGTTCTGAAGATTTGTGTTTCTCATTGATTTTTGAACTGCTAAAAAATGTGAGATTTTGAGCCAAAGGGGTACTCACTAAATCTACCCCATTCTTTGTGTTAGAGTGTTATTCCTCTTGGATTGTATCTCTCTAGAACTTGACTTGAAACCATTTTGAAGATTGAAAATTTTTGAAAACATTTTTTGAAAATGATTGAGGCAATAGGTATTTTTCTGGCCTTCTGAGCTTTGAATGACTAAATGCTACCCCTTAGTTGCCCAATTTTGAGCCTACATGGAAAAAATGCTTTTCTTGGTACCCTGAAATATGTGGATGAATGATGCTTGATAAGGGACCTTCTAAAGTATTACAAAAGGGTAAAAAGGTAGTTGAAAAAGTATGGGAAAGAATCAGAAAAAAAATATTTCTCTTTAGTGAAAAAAAAAAAATCTCCCCTTCTCCAAATAAAATAAAAACAAAAGAAAAAGAAAAATTTATAGAGAAGGGGGATGACAAAAAGAAATGAGAAATAAAAAGAAAAAGAAAGAAAAGAAAGGTGGAAAAATGAATTGAAAACCCAAGAAGGTATTTTAGAAGGTGCATGTGTTGAAATGTTTGATACTTGGTTTAGCCCTTTTGAAATGCCCTTTTCTTGATTTCCCCACCTAACGATTAATCCCATGGCCACATTACAACCAAAGGAAAAGACTTCTTGATTCTTAATTGTTTTCATTAATAAAGTAGAGATTTGGTTGATAGTCAACCCTATGGTAGGATTCATTCCTTGAGGAAAATGGAGCGAATTGTCACATACCCCTAAACACTTGAGTGAGGTAGAAAGAGAGCCAAGCAAATGAACAAGCTTGGGGTGAGCTTCAGGTAAGAAAGAGTGCCCAAATCAGTGAGAATATGAGTCTAAGGAACCTAAGCCTCTAATTGGACTTGAATTGATTGTCTCTTGCTGAATTGTTTGAATTGCCTATTACTTGGATCATTTACTCGGGTTTTTAGTTCACTATCCATTTTCTGTTTTCTTCTACTGGCCTTGGTGATTGCTTGAGGACAAGAAATTGAATAAGCTTGGGGTGATTTGATAGTGTGATTTTACATCATGTTTTCTGTACACTTTTGCATGCATTTTTCATATAGATTAGGCATTCTTTATTTGATTTTAGTTAGATTTTGCCTTGGAATGGGTGAAGCGGTTTCTTGGTGTTGTTTTGCAGGAATTAATGTAAAAATGCTCAGAATTAGCCTTGATGGAGCTTGGATGAAACAGAGCCTGAAAAGAGAAGAAATTGAGCCAAGCGGACTGGGAGATTCGCCCGCGAGACTGGATTCGCCTCGCGACCGACAGGTGACTGATCCCGAGAAAATGCAAGCCTTTCTGGTTCGCCTCCCGAACCTTGTCTCGCCTCGCGAGTCTGGAAACCAGAAGCCATCACGCCCAGGCCCTGATGCTCCTCACGGGCATATTGGAGAAGCACTTGACTGTTTCGCGTCGCTAAGCCACTCTCGCCTCGCGAGAGATCCATTTCTGAAACAGCAGATTTTTAACATTCGCCTCGCGAGACGTGTCTCGCCTCGCGAACGTGCGCAGAACTGATTGGTATAAGTTGTTGTTTTAGGGCAGAAAGGGGAGCTTTTGGTGGAGAGTTGGCTTATTGGAGAGGCAGACTTTGAGGCTGCGGCTGGAAGTGGGTTCCAGCCCTGAAGGGGATGTTTTCCTTGCTCTGGGACTGGAAGAAGATTGGAGGATTCTTCTATGAGTGTTCTTCATCTCTTCTCTCCTTCTCTTTTGTATTCTCATTTTTCATGAGTAGTTAAATCCCTTGTTGTTGGGGTTAGATGTAGCTTTTATGAACTTGTTTGTATTTGATTTGGTTGTTTTAATGCAAGTCTCTATTTCTTTATGAGTATGTGATTCTGTGCTTAATGCTTTCCTTAGCTTAGCTACCCATAGGAATGATATGTTGCTTTGATAGACAATTGACAGATTGATGTTAAGGCATGCTCATGAATCATATGCCAAGTAGTTCAAGAATCTAGACATAGGTGTTGGATGCTTGCAATCTTATAAGTCTTGACTTAATGCAAAATCTCAGGTTAATCCACCTAAGACATTAGGGTTTAATTTGGGGTTTTAGGCTCATTCCACCTAAGACATTAGGGCTTGAGTATTTTAGAAAAGGCTTGATTGTCATTATTGAATTAGGACTTGTGTTAGAAACCATTTCATTGCAATTATGGGAGGATTAGTGTAGTCTAACCCTGACAATCTTAACCGCATTTCTTTTGCCTTCCAAGTGTTCGATAAAATTCCCAAAAGACCAAAAATATTTTATTTCTTTATTTTATGATATCTTCATACCATAGTTTAGTCTAGATAGTTGTTGAGTTTGTGAATTGGTAATTGGCAACTGATCCCTGAGGACGATATCCGGTCTCACCACCGTATTACTTGTTTGCGACAAGGTGCACTTGCCTTTATTCTAAAAATACACAACAGTTGTAAGTGGATTTTTAAAAAGAAATTGAAACCTGATGGTTCTGTTGAAAAATATAAAGCAAGGTTGGTAGCTATGGGGTATACACAGAAAAAGGACTTAGATTATTTTGATACATATTCACCCGTGGCTAGAATTTCTTCCATTAGAATATTGATAGCTCTTACTTCTATTCATAATTTGATTGTACACCAGATGGATGTAAAAACAGCTTTTTTAAATGGAGATTTAGAGGAAGAAATTTACATGGATCAACCTGAAGGGTTTATTGTTTCTGGTAGTGAAAATAAAGTGTGTAAATTAGTCAAATCCCTATGTGGTCTTAAGCAAGCACCTAAACAATGGCATGAGAAGTTTGATAAAGTGATGTTGTTAGATGACTATCAAGTGAATAATTATGATAAGTGCATCTATAGTAAATTTGATGATAGTTTAAATGGTGTCATTATTTGCTTATATGTTGATGATATGCTTATATTGGAAACCAACATAGAAGTTGTTAATGAGACTAAACAATTTTTATCATCAAAATTTGACATGAAAGACTTGGGAGAGGTTGACTTAATTTTGGGAATTAAGTTAACCAAATTATAAATAATGGGTTTAGAATGTCTCAAGAACACTTTGTTGAGAAAATATTGAGAAAATATGATTTTTATGATTCTAAACCCGTGAGTACTCCATATGATGGTAGTTTACACTTGAAAAAGAATAATGGGAGTACTGTGTCACAAACCCAATATGCTCAAATAATCGGTAGCCTCGTGTATTTGATGAATTGTTCAAGACCTGATATTGCATTTGCTGTAAACAGATTGAGTAGATATACTCATAATCCTAACAAGGATCACTGGAATGCTTTGTATAGAGTCTTGAAATATCTTCAAGGAACCATTGATCTTGGTTTGTGTTATGTGGGATACCCTTCTGTACTTGAAGGGTATGTAGATGCAAATTGGATATTTGATTCTGATGAGACCAAATCCACAAGTGGATTTATTTTTACCCTTGGTGGTGGTGCTGTCGCTTGGAAGTCATCCAAGCAGACCTATATATCCCGATCTACTATGGAGGTTGAGTGGCTAAGAAATCTCTTAGCAGATATTCCTTTATGGGGGAGACATGTTCCCTCCATATCTATAAATTGTGATTGCCAAGCGACAATAGCAAAAGCAAATAATAAAGTTTATTATGGAAAACAAAGACATATACGTATACGTCATAATTGTGTAAAGCAGATGCTAAATGATGGGGTTATATCCCTGAATTATGTGAGATCAGAATTGAATCTGGCGGATCCATTTAAAAAACCACTAAGCAAGAAGCTAGTGGAAAATACATCGAGGGGGATGGGACTTATGCCTAATACAAAGATTGAGAGTGATGGTAACCCAACATAGTTTGTGAAAAATTCACAAGTCTATGTTCATATGGGTAAGAACAAATCACTTGTCAATTTTATTAAACACTATCCATTATATATGATGGTTCATCCCTATGGTGTAGGATAGTGTAATACTACAACGTTGGAGGTTGATTATATACTCTTAATGAATCTACAGCTCATGAATGAGTGGTGTACTTGACTGTGGTGTACACTTGATAGATTTACCTATATGAGTGTTGAGGTGGGGCCGCCTCTATGAAAGCTTGGGCAGACTTTCTAGAGGCACTCATGAAATCCAGGTAACGGTGCAAGACCGAAAAGCACCACACCGGGTTGAACAACATTGGATGAGAGATCAGTGCGGGTAATGAGTTCACTGATTCACAAACGAAATGACATTCATAGAGGTTCTAATCTCACCGATATTCTAGTGAGTCATAGCTCATTTGCTCTATGTGCTAGTTCATAGTCCAAAAGACACTAGTGCTTATGCATTGATTTCTCAAGCTCTTGGGAACAGTTTTTTATTTGACTTTAAAATAAATATGTGGGGGATTGTTATATTATTATCTTATATTTTATTTCAAATTCAAATATTAATATAGTAATAATTTTATTTTAACCGAGACTTTATTCCCTCACCGGCTTACTCCCACAATTTATTTGAGATTTGTGCTTTTTATCAAAGTGAAAGAGCATGCTTCAACAGCGCATGATAGACAAGGCACATACACAAAACATTTTGTATCAGTGATTTCTTTATCAACCTGGTTTACGGGATAGAGAGAAAATTAAGGGGGAAAATTATTAGGTTTCTTGTTCCTTTGAGCATCCAAACAGTTGTTTCTGTGTCCTTGCTATTTCACGTGCAGTACTAGCAAGAAGTGATTGTTGTATCCTGGAGAGTACTAGCTTTGAGACCAACTGCACGGGTAATCTACTCGTGGTAGCGAAATACTCTTAAGCCCAGTGTTTTGCACGTCTCAATCAAAATCGATAAGTTTATCTTTACAAGCTTTATTTTATTTAATTGCATATTGAGTTGCTTCCTATTTTTCTTTGTTCTTGTGTTAATACTATGTTAATAATTGATTTTAGTTATTATTTTTATTATATATTCTAACAGTTTTTACATTGTAGCATCGACCTGTATTGTACTTCCATCGCCACGAATCAGCTACTAGCCTACCCGGTGTTTTCTCTTCAAGGAGTGCCATCAAGTTCTGTAAGAGATGTTCCTCCCAAACAAAAAGACGTCTCCTCCATTGCATCTTCCAAGACCACACCCCTCCACTCCAATCACCCATTTGTGAGACTTTAAGTTCCTTATCTAGTGAAAGTAAGTATAATCTGTTGAACATATTTGACAAAGGTGCTATACCTGTCCAAGACTCGTGCCAAAATGAAATAGCTTCCCCATTCCCAATTTTCCTCTCAATTCCATTTGACAACCATCCCTCCTTCATTGAGTTTTATCCATCTAGTCTACCTAAGTCACACCACCAAGAAGAACATGAACCTCCATCAATTGATCTTAACGGCCAAGTTGTTCCACAATTTGAAGGATTACCATATCTTACCCTAAGTAATTTTGACCGAAGTGAGTCTGTCTCCGTGAGGAAGCGCCATCTCCACTTTTCTAGAAGAGCAAGGTTGAACGCTTCTATGTTTTTTATCCCTGAACCCCCCCTCCTCCTTCTTTTTTTTATTTACAAACCAACTCCCACTTAACCCAACAAATCATCCTACATTCCTCACATCCCCCCATAAGAAACGTCTTTGTAGTTGGATAATCTTAATTACCTTCTTTGGAGCTCTGTAGAACGAGAGGTAATATACCGATAGGTTTGCTAAGACAACATTGATTAGAATTACTCTTCCACCAAATGATAAAAATATGTTTCTCCATCCCTGCAATCTGATCTGCAGAGTGTTTAAAAGTGGATACCAACTCGAAGCCCTCATTGGATTTGCCCCAACCAGTATTCCAAGGAATTTGAAAGGCAAGCTTCCCAATTTGCAATTAAGAATCCTGGCAGCATGATCATTAACACGGCTGTTTGCATTTAGACCAATTAGCCCACTCTTCTGGAAATTCACTCTCAACTCAAAAACCAGCTCAAAGTTCTTAAGGATGTATTTTATAAAGACATTTCACCCACCAAAATTGTGTCATTTACACATTGGATGTGAGAAATCCCCAGAACCTGTCCATCTCTTGAAATTGTAGCCTCCTTAAAGATATTCTTTTCGACAGCACTTCGAATAATCCCATTTAGCCCCTCCACCACAATAAGGAATATAAATGATGCCGTCAGATCTCCCCGTCGAATACCCTTAAACATTGAGAACTCCTTTATAGAACTCCCATTAACAAGCACTGAAACCGAATAAGAGTGTAGGCATGCTTTTCTCCCTAACTTTATATCTTTCATCTATTTTATTCTTATTCTTATTAAAACAAAGTATCCATCTACGAGCAGAAGAACGTTGCTCATGTGAAGAATTCTTTAATTATTTCCCACGTGAAAACCGTCTAAGGTAGACCACTTCACAAGTGGTGCACCTGCAACACTTATTTTTCACTTGGATCTTGCTGTCCCACCAGATATAATGATGGATACTCCACACAGGATCTGAGCCTCTAATCTCTCTCCACACTGGGTCCCACCAAGTACTTTTCCAAAGGCACAAACAAGCAACCCGCCGCTAGGCGAACTCAGCCCAAAACCAGCAGCTTCCGATCATCTTCTTCTTTCTAACGGGCACGGAGAGCACGGCATTCTAGCTTCTATGTCAGCTACACAGCTCTGCTATGAATTGGTGGATTTAGCAAATGAATTGGTGAATTGCTAGGATTCTTCAAGTTATTACTTATTAGTGGATTTAACGAATAAGCCTTTCCCCACTCGCAAGTTCCTCATGTATGTAGGCCGCCCAATTTTGCATCTCTTCAGTCGCAAGTTTCTTCATTGGCAACAGTTTTAACAAATAAAGGTTTTCATCTTCAATGACTGAACTACTTTTCCTGTCAAAAAAAAAACTTCAATGACTGAAAAAGAGACCAGTATTCCTTGACAAGCTTCCCAAACAGCGACCTTTCTCTCTTCATCATACGGCACAGGGCGGGCCGCACGGCGACAGCAAACGGGGAAACAAAGGCAGGGCGGCGATGGCAAAGGGCGGGGCTAGACGGCGACGCGCGGGGCGGCAGGTCACCAGGGTTACCAAGAAGAAGAACAAGGAGGCAGCCCATTTTTTATTTTTTATTTTAAATTTTAAAATGATTTATTTTAAATTTAAATACAATAAATCTGGGGCCTTAAATAATTTTAGTGCCGTATGTCAACTCGAGACCAAGGTTTACAAAATCGGACCGGCAATCGAACCGGTGAAGGCAGCGGTTCAAGGTTCAATGGTCCAACCGAGGTTGAACCGTGATTGAACCGGTTATATATACTTCACTTACAAATGTCATAACTCAACGTATATAACATTCAAAATGACAAAACCAAATCAAATATGTCATCAAAGTCATCAAACTATAACATTTAAGTTCAACAAAAGTGGACAATGTTTATTGGAAAGTGGAAACTAAATAACAATACATCAAACATCTTAATATTCATTGAGGTTGACTCCTTCATATTCAAACACGTCAGCCATAGCATCTTCACTAATTTGAGTAATATCTTCACCACCACCATCACTTTGAAGTTGAATCTCTATAGCATCAAGTTCTTCATCACCTAATTAAACAACAAACAAGTAGAAAAATAAAATTTCAACACTAAAATAATCAAGTTACATACAAAACATGTTCGATATAATTAAACATTAACCTTCGTTGCTTCTTGATGAATCACCAACTATTGGAATAACACCACTATCATGATAAAGAATATTTTCAATCTCATCAATATCAAGTTCAGGAGAGGGTTCTTCATCAATCACCCAAAAATCAACTTCATCAATGGATTCATAATCAACGGGATCACGACATGCCTTCTTGTAGTGTCCCCTGTAACAAAACATTACAATAGCAAAAAGCAGAATTATTATGCTTTTCAAAAAAACTAAAAGTAATGTTTCAACTTTTGACATAATGAAATTTGTATACCTATTCCTCAAACGCAAGTTATAAGTAACATAAACAATATCATCCAGTCTCTGATGTTCAAGTCTATTTCTTCTCTTTGTATGGATGCGTTCAAAGACACTCCAATTTCTCTCACACCTCGAAGAAGAACAAGTTTGGCTAAGAAGACGAATTGCCAACTTTTGCAATATTGGAGCACTACCCCCATGCATTCTCCACCATTCATCTACAAAACACATATTTAGTTAAATAAAACAAGAAATATACATAACTATGTAAGTTTAAAACATTATTTAAAAATTAAATCTATAAATTGGTACTCATCAGGTTGTATCTCCTTTGCCACTTTAAGAGCACTTTCACGAGTAAAAGATCCTTGTCTTTCACGATACACTTGCAACTCTTTAATGGCTTTGGCCACATCGGGACAAAAAGCTTGTATATCAAATAAATCAAGAAGTGCTTGCATGACCCTACTCTTATCACAATACTTGTCATCATAAATGAATGCGGGGTTTAAAAAGTATGCAGCTGCATGAAGATTGCGCTTCAAGTGCTTATCCCATCGAGTCTTAAGAATATCTGTGTATGCCTTATGCAAGTTCTTTCTATGCTTAAACATTTCCTTTATTGCATTTTTTGCCCTTTGCATGCCCTCATAAACATAACCAATAGAGGGTTTTTCATCTCCATCTACAATTCTTAGTAATCTAATGATGGGAACCATAAGTTTGGCAATCATAAAACATTCATTCCAAAATTTATTATCCAAAATGATAGCACTAACAGCTTTTCCTGCTGTACCCTTTGCTAACTTATGGCTAGTAAAGTGTTTGTCCACAACCAATGCTTGCAAATCATGCTTATGATCATGAATATTTTTCAATGTGATAAAAGTAGTAGCAAATCGAGTCGTTCCTGGACGTACGATTTCCTTCCAACCTTCTCTTTTTCTTAGCCAAGATAAGAATACTATATGATTGTACAGAAACACAGTTACCTTTGAAGCTTTTTTGGCAAGCTCTGCAACATGAGGCATACCAGCAATATCCTTCAAAACGAGATTCAAGCAGTGGGCAGCACAAGGAGACCAAAAAATGGTTTCATATTTTTCGTGCACCAATTTACCAACAGCTACATAGTTAGATGCATTATCTGTCACTATATGAACAACATGTTCAACTCCAACCCATTCAATAACTTCGGAAAACATATTGCACAAAGTCGCGACATCTTTCACAACATCCAATGCATCAATAGACTTCACAAATGCTATCCCTATGGAATAATAAAGTAAAAAATTTATCAAATAAAAATTAAATGGACTATCAAGTTTATTAAGGAATCTCAAAATTTCACAAATGTTGTACCTTTAGGACAATAAACTAGAAAGTTTATCAACGTCCTTTGTCTTTGGTCAGTCCATCCATCAGCCATGATTGTACATCCACTCTTAGCCCAATTGGCTCGATAACTTTGCACAAGCAATTGACATTCTTTCTTGCAATCTCCCAACAAGTTAACCTGTAGATCATGATAAGACAGAACTTTATAACCGGGGCCAATAGCAGCAATTGCATCCGCAGCTTCTTGAAAATATGGTGACTTTGTTGCATAAAATGGAATGTTAGCATCAAAAAACCATCTAGCAATTGCCATCCCAGCTTTGTAACATGCAGCCTTGCTAGATATTACACTTTTTATAGTTGGTTGAGAGCCAGGAGTTATCCTTGGAGCAAAAGAACCACCAATTTGAACATCAGCTTTTCTTTTTCCTTTGTTGGGAGCAGAAACAGATGCAGTATTTGGGGAAGGTTGAACTTCTTGCACTTCCCCCTCATTACTACCATCATATGCATCATTGAGGTCGTTAGTCTTCTTTTTTTCTTTGATACCTTTCAATAACTCAATCATTTGGTGACGAACATCATGAGGAACTTTCTTACAAGAGCTTATTTGACCAGATATACCCGCAAGATGGTGCTTCATTCTGTTTATGCCTCCTCCTCTGTAACTTATTCCACAATGAATGCAAGTGTACACATTAGTTCTCCCTTCTTTTCTAAATGCAAAATGCTCCCAAGCAGGATCACTTTTCCCACGAAATGCAGTGGAGCCTTCTGCTGATTCACCATGTGATGATTGTGTATTAGGGGCATTGGTAGATAAATTAGGATTATTTTCTTCATGAGCATTCCCACTTGGTTATTCCTACAATAGAAACATGTTCAGTGAAAAATTATTTATTTTTTTGCAGCAAGTCAGCAACAAGCCAACAAGAATAGTATCTTCCCATCAAATAAAACAAAACAAGAAAAAAAAGGAAAATCTATCTATTTCATAAATCTCCTATGGCTAGCAATAACATGGACGTTTCATTTCTCAAGTGGGTTTCTCTTGTTTGTTCTGTGGATTCATTGTTCAAAATGAAACTTCTAAGAATGACTTGGATTGGTTTAAGTTACAGATTGAGACAAGCCTTGTGATGCATTATAGACTTTCCTGCCTATAATTATTCTGGCCATTTATTGTTCTAGAGAAAGAGTGCTTGACATATACTCACTTGGGGTTGGGGCCACACTCTATGAATCATATTATCATTCTAGATTAGTTTAGTCATATACATATTCGAATATGTTTGTGGCATACCCAAAAATAATGGTAACGGTGGGTGAAGGAAAATGCACAGTGTGCAATCATCATTGAACAAGTATTTTTGGAGAATACAAAACTTGGAGAAGAAGAGTAACATACCTGGTTCGAGTTCGACATTGGACTATTGGAGTAGGGAGAACTCGACCCGAGAACGCAACAACCTCGCGCGGAGAACTCGATCGGAGAACGCAGGAACCTCGCGCCGGATGGATTATTATTATTAAAACAAATTTCTTTAAAATTTTTACCCTAGAAAAAAATGGGTTAAAGTAATATTTTGCTCTCTATACCATGACACGAATTCTTGATTTGATCTTTATATATAAAAAAATTATTAAAACGATCTTTATGCATATAAAAAGTTCCCATTTGATCATATCGTACAAAATTTTAGGGACTAATTTAATAATTTTTGGTTCGTATAGGGACCAAATGGATAATGTATATAGACCAAATGCAGACTTTTTATACGTATAGGAACTGTTTTAATAATTTTTTTATATATAGGAATCAAATCGAGAATTCGTATCATGAATAGGGACCAAAATATTATTGTAAAAAAAAATTCAAAACGAAGTGTGAAGCGAGTTTGATTATTGATGTCGTAGAATCCAGATTTTTAGGATCCCAGATGCAAGAGGTGTGAAGAGTAACTAATGATAGAGAATGGTTAATAAGGTATGACTATTTAAGAAGTGTTGTGTTGGTGGGACCCAGCATGGAGAGAGAGAAATTAGAGGTGAGATCCAGTGTGGAGTGTCCATCATTTTATCCGGTGGTATCACAAGATCCAATGGTGAAAAACAAGTGTTGTATGCCACTTTTGAAGTGGTCCACCTTAGACGCAGCAGTGAAAACCCCATGATTAACCATCACCCCCAATTTGGATAGGGCTCGGTCTAGGGTCAGCAAGGAACACATATGACTCGTCGTGTATCCTCTTTGATTATCATTGGATCAAACAATCCCACAAGATCTTATCATAATATCATTACTATCCACACTAGATTTGTTTTTTTATTTTGTTCTCTCTCACTTTGTGTCTGTGTTCAGATCATCTTCCACCTCCGGATCTTTTTCTTGTCATTTTGTTCCCTCTCTTGCTTAGAAATCCAGATAAATCTAGAAAATCATGATAAGATAGATAAATTACATATTATGTTGAGGAATTGTAGCAGGCGAGAAGGAATAATGCTTGAAAAACTTGTAGAGATATGCGATAAAGCCTTTTCAGAGGGAAGGTCTATGTGAGATCCCAAAAATAATAATGAGAGCCACTTAATCAGTAAATGTTCAACAAAATTTGACTTGCTATCCTTGAAAGCCAATAACGCAATAATTACATCCCAAAGAACCAGAGACTTATCAACACATTGATATTGGTTTAAAGACCATATGATATTGGCCCCCCAGTTACTTAATTCTTTCTCTGGAAAGCTGGAATATTCTTCAGTAATAAGAGCAAGACAGCCCACGTTAGGCGCTGCCACCCACCGCCGAGAAGCTTCCTCTGCACATCCACACACAGCCAGCCACACCAACTCCGCGCCTCCAACTGCCTCCGCGACCTCGAGAACACTGCCTACAAAACGAGATGGTTGACCTCGCGCAAGGAATGCAAGCCCTCGTGGTAGTTGTCTGCCAAAGAGCGAAGCAGAGAGTTGCTGTATATAAGTATTTGTAGGGTTTGGCCTTGACGACATAGTATTTGTGTCCCGACATGACGAAGGATGGGAGGAAGAAAGAAAGAACCAGGAGGAAGAAATGAAAAAAAAACTATAGCGTGTGGGCAGGTGTACAATGATATTGTGTGACATTTTTTAATCAACGGTGATGTGTGGTCATTCATCGTGAGCAATATGAGAAGGTTGCTCACCTTAGAATTAGCCATTTCGATAGATTGAGGATTGGAAAGAATGAAAATTGTAACACCACGATTTTCGATGCTTCGTAATATCGGTAATAAATATATAAATATATATTTTTATCCGGGACTTAGAAAATGATTTTGGATAAACCAATGTCATTTCCTTGTTATACTTATTATCATAAGGTTACGGGGAAGTTTTTGGTTGAAAATTCAGACGGAAACCGGTCTGCCGTTTTGTGTTTTCACTGACAGTAAAAGTTTACTGCTCAGAAGACCTAATTTTAACTCGTGAACGATATGAAAAATGTTTTTATCATATTTATTACGATACTGGAAGTTTTGAAAATTTTGGTAAAAAAAATATTAAAATATTATATTTGTTGCGGGCATATACGTTGAGATATCTCTAGGAAAAGCTTGCGCCAGATGAACCAAGGAGTCGGCAACGTAGCTGAGATGATGGATTTGACCGACTTGACGAGCATTTATGACGAGCTTATCCGAGTCATAATGGCCATAATGGCGCATTTATGACAAAGGGAATTTTTGCTATGAAATGATCATTTTACCCTTGTCTTTTTATGACAATTACAAGTCATGCCATTGGAAACTTTGACCAAATCCTATCCAAAACTCATGGCTCACTCTTGTCTTCTTCACTTAGGCATATTGTCATCTTCCATTTCCATGTTCTTCTTCTTCAAAAACCTAAGCTTTTGCCTTAAGAACTCCAAAGTGTTCATATTCGTCAGATTTTGCCTAACGATTTTGACAATTTTCTATTCTGAATCTTGTAAAACTTTCAACATGAAAGTTGTTCATCTTTATCTCTTCTTTCCAACGACATAAAGATCATTCAAAACGGACAATTATGTTGAGAGAAATACCCAAATTACTAAAAATGTTTTAGACCCTCACCATGTTCATCTTTTTCCTTAAGTTTCTCAAGAACACCATGAGAAATTTGTGAAGAACATCATCCAAATATTTCTTTCCTTGGATCATAAAGAGGTAACAACCTCTTCTCTTGTCATTTAAATCCTTTCTCTTCACAACTTTTGTAGATTCATGGCTTAGATCAACATGTTCTTCATTTTACTTAAAGTTCATGGAACTAGATTCAAAAATTCATAACTAATTATAGAAAAATCTTTTTGACATGAAACCAATTGCTATGATCTTATAATCATCTCTATTTTCATCATCTAGGAGCATAAGATCATGAGAAATTTCTTTCCTTGATTTCTGGACTGGGCCGAATCTAGGTCAATATTGTGTTCATGGGTTTTGTTTCATTTTCATGTCTTGATTCATGATTCAATCCTTTTGTATCTTGATAGTTCTTGTATGTAAGTACATAGAAGATCAAAAATCAAACTCTAACCTATTTGTTTCTTAAAAAACCGAAACCCTAGGTATCAGCACTTGATGGTTTTGTGATTCAAAAGTTGTTTGTAACACTTGAATCTAACTCTAAGTCTAGTATGTTGATTAAGTCCAAGATTTGAAGAAATTTTTAAATTTCTAGCCTATGAATCTTGAGAAAACCGAACCCTAGTTCTTAGAACTAGATGAGTTTTAGTTCATGTTCTTGGTTCATAATCTTGGTTTAAGTGATTAATCATGCTTAAGTAGCTTATGGATCAATAATCCCTAAGTTAACCAAATTTTAATTTTCCTAACCTAGAAAATTGGTTGAAGCCGAACCCTAACCTCCATGAGCCAAGTGTATTGTTGTTTGATTTAATTTATTTTGGTTGCAATTCGTTTGAAGGAAACAACTGAGTTAACTGATTTACGCTGACGGAGAGAAAAATCGGATCGGGATCAGGAGATTAACAGGAATGTTTAGTTCAATCTTCAAGAGGTAAGGGGAGCTTACCTGAGGGATTTTCTCAATAACTATTTGCTTGTAGTGTGGTTGATATGATTTATATGTGGTTGTGGTTATTTGTTTATGTTGTTTACACTGTGTTGTTTATCTGTGTATCGGTGATTGATCTGCTTTTAATTGATTTAATTATCTGCAGTAGTATATTATGTTGCTATGATGCATGATCTGCCTGGTGATATAATTATGATGATGTTGTTGAATGATGAATGTTGGATGTTGTTTGATAGGCCTGACAGTGGTCAATGCACAACCGATTAATCAGATAAAAGATCTAATAAGCTGTGAAAATTATATTCAATGTTTTATAAGAAATGTTGGAATATAATAATGGTGGAAAATATTATTTTGGAAAAATAATGAATTTTTGAGAAATATTATTATTTTAATGATTTATTAGTGTAAAAGTAATTTATGAGTCACGGTGAGAGCGTAATCGTGAATTTCTTTTAGTACTGCTAATTTTTACGCAAGAAATTCCGAGATATTATAAAAAGTTATTTTGTGAAATTAATATTCAAAAATCCTTTATAAAAATAAAAATAAAAATAATAAAATAATAATATAAAATAAAAAGTCAAAGTTTGACTTTAAAAATATTTTATTGGAAAATGATAAACGATGGCAAGTTTTGAAATTATTTACGGTGAAAGTTTAAAAAATAGCAGTACTTGTTTTGAGAAGAGGTTTAATCGGAATTGATTTAATTTTTAAAGCTGAAGTTTCAGTAAAAGAGTTTTCAAGTAGAAATGATTTTCTGTAAGTGAGTTTTACTTAACGACGATATAAAACATAGTAACCGAGATGTCGGGGTACTAGTGTTCTTATGACGTTGTCTTATTTTGGATTTGTTTTTCACAGACAAAAACGATATAAAACGATGTTATGGAACTTAATAACCGAGACGTCGGGGTATTAAGGTTCGTTGTGTTGTAGACTTGGTATCTACGTAAAGAAGTTAAAACGTTTTGAGATGTTTTCTATTACCACGAATCTAAGACTGATTGCAACGGTCTAGGGGCTTCGTGATTGAGCACTCGGACTTTGAGGTCCCGTGTTGTTAATAAAAGTTGTAAAGATGTTGAAAATGATGATGCTTTTGAGAGCATTCGATGTTGAAAACGATGATGCTTTTGAGAGCATTCGATGTTTGAAACGATGATGGGTTGTAAGCTTTTGAGAGCTTTGACAAATAAAGATGTAGCACAAAGAAAAGTGTTGAGAACAAAATGTTTTTATTGCATGCATTTGGCAGACGTGCCATGATCAAACGAGTGATTACCTTGCGGCGTCATGGTAGATCATAAAGATGTTCTTATTGTGCCTAGTGGACAATGAGGCCCCATCTACGTTGTTAGCACTCTGTGCCACGATGTTGGACAGTGTGTGATGGGTTTTATACGAGTGATTACCTTGCGGCGTCATGGTAGATCATAAAGATGTTCTTATTGTGCCTGGTGGACAATGAGGCCCCATCTACGTTGTGACACCTGTGCCACGATGTTGGATAGTGTGTGATGGGTTTTGGCTGTGTGCCAGTAACTATCGAGTCTGATCAACTCACCACGAGGTTGGAGATATCTCATGAGATTAGGTATGAATGTTTAGATGATGTTTTGAAGTGTTCATACATAGTTTTTCAACGTTGATGTTTGGGGTGTGAAACCCATTGACAAACGATGTGATATAATATGAATGAGTATGTTGTTATAAATATGTATATGTGTATGTGCCTTCTTTTGTGTTGCGCATTTAGTTATGGTGATAAATCCATATATTGGTGTCTCACCCTTACAACACATCTCAGAGACGTACAAGGGGTATGATCCCTACAAGAAGAGGAAGGCTGTCTAGTTGGAAGCGTGCTGTGCTGCTCCCATTGGCTGTAGTGTCTGTTAGTTACGACCATCTTAGGTCCTATTATGTTATATTGTGTTTTGAGGGTAAAACTGATTATGATTTAGGTGTGAAAATATATGAGGCAGTATAGTTGTAAGATTTATATACATTGTGTTGTTAAGTGTGATTTGATTAAGTTGTTGTTGTTATGAGGTTAAAGGAAAAGGAAAAATTTTATCACCATATTTTGAAAATATGAACGTTGAGAAAACATTATTTTCCGAAAGCAACCAGCAAATTAAGTTTTATTTCCGCAAACGGGTAACCATGTGATGACCCGATTTTAGGGTGTCACAAAAATAGTCACACAAAAAACGGGTACATTCAAAAAAGGATTTAACTTGTATGCACTGACAGTGTAAAGATTTTTTATACTGTCAACCAATCATAAATTACCACATCAGCTAAAATGCTTTATTCTTATCTTTACTATCTTAAAAGTTATCTATATCATGAATTCTGATTGGTTGACAGTATAAAAAACTTTTCACTGTCAGTGTATAACAATTAAACTCTTAAAAATAAATATTTGACAATTTTCAAGTGATTTTTTATATGAAATAAATCCTTAAGATTGTTGTAAAAATAATAAATAAAATGGATAAATAAAATAAATAGAGAAAGATATGAAGAACTCTAGTAACATGTTTATAGTCTGAGACGTATGGAATCACAATGTCTTTAAGGATTTATTCGCCTAGGACGAAAATCCTTCAGGATTTAACATACTCTTCCAGAATAACAATATTATTCTGGGCACAAAAAATAATAAGAATCATATCAACTCTCGTGTATAGAAAAAGAAGTTAGAAAATAATGAAGATAAAACTCTCTAAAACTCCCATGAAGGTCATCTAATAAAAGCAGAAGCCTTTCTCCATCTCTTTCTAACAAAACTAAAACGAAAATAAAGAAGAATAGTTTTCTTTTGGAAACAACCATAGAGTGTTGTTACTCAAAAAATGAAAGCAATACTTTGATACTTCCTCTCTAATAAGCAAAATAGCCAAAAAGCAAAAATCTCCTTAGTTCTCTATTGCACTGTGTATGTATAGGAATTAAGATGCATACACTTGTAACATGAAAAAGAACGTTACATCAAGAGTGAACAAAAAATTAAAGTTGGTATATGTGAATCAAAGCAATTGAAACGTTTGAACAAAAACTTGTGAACTTATAGCACCATGAATATATATAGATGCACGTTGAAACAAAAGGCTCATTCAAAATTAATAATTTAAGGAAATTAAAATAGAATCATATTTTAAAGCCATTTATACGTTAGAAAGTAAAAAGCAAATGGACAAGATAGTTAAAAGCATTCAAAGATAATAAAATGAAATTAAGACAATAAAGAATAAATTTAGAATATTTCACTCCATTGTTTAAAAAACTCACAACAACCTGTGAATAGATCTTTACTATTGCACTTCATTACTAAGTAACCATGTACCCCATCTTCTCATACATAACCTAAGCAACATTACCCCAAAAGTTAACACTTTACAATATGCGGCAGGAAATCATATGTACTACACTCGATGACCAACATTATATAGGCAATCAGCTGCACACATCACTAAAGTGTTTAATGAAAATAGATCAGATCAGCTAAATAATACAGTTTTTCTGAATCATAGAATTCGAAAAGGATATCACATTTTATGTGGGAAGACTCAGTGTGACAGCCAATACTATATAGTCTTCAAGGCATATAGCACATGTTCTTGATGTACTGTTATCCTCTAGAGCAGAAGTCATTATTTAAGTACATGGCAAAACTTTCACTAGGCAACTACTCATCCCATGATATTCACAAACACTAGAAGGTCGAGGCCTTCCTCTTATGCGATGCCTGCAAACAAAGAAACAAGTGGCCAGCACTACTGCAAACATGGCTAGTAGGTAAATAAACAAGATTGCCACTATGATAAGTTTTCAAAACATGGAACAAGCCATAGTTCCACATTGGTCAATCAAGCACATAGTTACGGTGTTCTCTCGTTAACCCTTCGTACCACAAATTTGTCGTATCGCATATTACGTTTTTGGTTTACTTCAAAGAAAGTCTAGTAATAATAATATAAAAAGTGACAAACTGTGTACCAAATGACAGGCGTACCGCGTAACCGGTAACTATGATCCAGCATATTTCTTTATTATTTCACCTGAAGCTTTCAATACAAATTATACGGCTTGTATTATTAGAAAATATGGTTTCATACCTATGTGGAATAATTAGATTTATAGGTTCAGAAAAAAGATGAAAATATGAATCTACAGTTTAAATTGAAAACTACTTCTAAAAGTTTTTCTCTTTCTTTCATGTACTCATCAATATTAATCAGTATGTGTTTTAATCTAACACTAACCGGTAAATATCATATTATGGATTAGGAAATCCATCATCTAGAGAAATTGTGTTAACTGTAAATTTTACAATGATCACGGTCCATTTTAAATCCTAAAAATGATTGTCCTATAATTTTTTTCATTAATCTGATGTTGCTAGGACTATGAAGGTATATTGCAACAAAAGAAGTCTTGTATTGTTTGTAGCCTTTTTCTATTTGCTTGGCTCAAAAAGAAGAAAGAAATATTTTATGGACGAAATATAAAGGTTTTAAAAAGAAATTACTAGTTAGTTATGGTGGTTGCAAGCTCCATATATGGTTATTTTATTTGCTCTCTCTCTCTTTTTCTCTCAATATTTTTTTTTTTTGAGAAAAGAAGCTCAAGGAATTTTATTAGCGATCAAAGCAACAATACAAGGGGGAACATGATAGAAAATACGGGGACCAGCAGTGAAAAGAGTCGCCCTAGCTAACGAATGAGCTACTCTGTTCGCTTGTCTCCTAACAAAACTTATCCCAAAGTTTGGAAAAGAACAAAGAAAGTCATAACATGCTCTAATAGTTACTCCATATTCGAAGATGTCAACTTTAGGAGATTTGGCATGGTTGACCACTACTTGGCAATGTAGCTCAAAAATAACATGGTCTAAATTCAACTCTTGGACCCATTGAATAGCTTTGAGAAGACCCATGACTTCCTCCTCAAGACAAGAGGGCACCCAATCAGTCATAGCTTGAATAAAAGCACCTGATCATCTCTAATACACATACCAAAAGTAGTTTTCCCTGCATCTTCAAAGAAACTTGCATCAACATTACATTTATAGTAACCTGGAGGTGGAACTTCCCATGTTGTAGCACCCAAATTGCGTCCAACACTTTGAAGTTGAGTGCCTGGTGAATTTGCATGCTTCCAATCCAGATAAAATCTGGAGGATCTATGAATAATAGCATTCAATGTTGGTGTCCTTCCCTCCCAGAGTTTATCATTTCTTGTGCTCCAAATGGCCCAAACGGACATCGCAAATGCCACCCTCCTATCCACATCCAATGAACTAAGGACAATGAAGAGTAATTCACGAAAATTCTGGGTAACCTGCAGTTGAGGAAAAATAAAATCCCAGATTCGTTGTCTCACCCAACATTCTTTGCTAATATTGCAAGTAATCAAAAGATGCCAAATATTTTTATACTCTTGTTCACAGAAAACACAAGTGCTTGAGCAGCTAACTCCTTTATATTGAAGTTGGACTCAATCCCTACAAGCCCTCCGTAGAAAAAACTTCACTCTAGGTGACACTTTGAGCTTCCAAATCAAGGACCAATCTCCATCTATTTTCAAATGACTCGTATATGTAAGATTATTCAAAGCAGCTTGATATGCAGTTTTAACTGAATAAAGCCCATTGTTACTAGGTCACCAAATAATTCTATCCTCACTCCTTAGCTCATTTCTCTCAATATTATATCTCTGATTGATGTCATTGTTATTTGCTAAGTATTTCATTTCTTTTGTAGGCAAGTCAATATGCAGCAAATCACTAGAAGAAATAAAGAAAGAAAAAACAGAAATCTTCATAGACGTATCTTATCTTCAAATCTTTTTTACTCTCTCAAGTTCCATCAATGCAGAATCCCTTAATACGTGGCCTGATCACCTTTTCCTTATTGCTACTTCAAAAGTGGGTTTGGTTGTAGTTCTAATCTGTTTAGTGGAAATCTCTAAATTTAGTGCGTTGAATATTAACTACATTTTTTTTATGAAGCATAAATGTAATCCTAAAGTGCTGTGTTTGATTCCAAGTTTCCAACACAAGCCATTCAGAAAATGCATATTTTGTTTCCCTCTTTCAATTTGGTACCAGAGCATAATATCCTAGATATGTATGTTATTGGATAAGTTATTCTACCCGCATTTGGCTACACTCCAAATGTTCAATCTTGAGTATGAGGGATGTGTGTTGAGATCCCATATTGATTAAAGATATGACCAAAGTAGTCCTTATAAAGACTTGAACAATTCACCTCTTGAGTTAACTTTTGGGGTTGAGTTAGACCTAAGGCTCAAATTCTTAGAAAAACTACGATGGGTTTTAAAAATATAACGAAAGATTATATCTTGGAAGAACACAATTAAGAAAAAAATAAGCTCAGTATTCACCATCATTGTTTTCTTTAAAATACAACACATGCCTTGTGGATGTTAACATAAATAACTAGTGAAAGTGTGTAAATCAGAATGGAACACTGCTCAAAATTATGCAAGTAACAAACTCTCCATAGTTTTTACTCACACCAATAAGCTATGTTAACTCTAAACGCAGCTTTTTTTTTTCTATAAAACCCCTGGTCACATTTACTGGTGATATCGTTAAAAAGTGTTAGTTTAATCCTCCTTCTCTCCAGGTTCATACTCTTTGCTTTCAACTTTTGTAACAGAGCTGCTTGCATGACCAACCTGATCTTGAGTTGGTACTCTTTGGTATTCACCACTTCCTTTACTGAACCACTGAATAATCATCATTACTGCCATCACACCAACAAAGATGTATACCATTCTAATGTTAAAAGTTCTTTTGATTGCTCGGAGCAGTGAAGGGCCACTAGTTCTTTTCTTTGTCGTTCTTCCTTCTCTGTATCCTTCTAAAAATTTAGTTATTAAAGTTATCTGATCCTCCCCATCAATGCTTTCTGAACCAATAACCTGAAAATCATAAGAAAATTTATTGGCTTCCCACATTGTGGAAATTTAATAACAAATATAAACATTATGTAAACATAATTTGGAGAGCTACAGTCACAATAAACTTAAATAAATATTTACATGAAAAAAATAGACTTACTGAAAGGTACTCATCACCCTTATCCTTATCCCAAATGATCATTTTTGGTAGTTTAGTCCCAATGTCAAACTTTTCTGCAAACTCTTCCATCTGTTTAACACTAACATAGCCAAATATTAAATCACGATTTGCAGATGCAGCAGCCTTCAATAACTTAATCAGTTCCCTTGATCTTTCTTCATTTTCATCCTCCAAAATTGTTAAAACTATTTTCCTCCCATCAGCTTTCATCAACTTAAGTGTGTCATGGGATACAGGCACAGCCAAAGGAATCAGGTTTTGCTTTACAAAATCTTCCAAAAGTTTCTCTGCTTATTAAAACAATAAAGTAACTCATAAAAAGGTTCCTGTGATGATATCTAAGTTAAAACACTTGAGAGATTAAAAATGATGAACAAAGCAAATATGTTCCAATATAAGCAACGTGACAGCAAAAAATGCAAAATATAAAACAAGTACTGATAGCTCACATTGTCATATTAATTTTTACTGAAGCAAGACAAACATCTGAGATTAATAATAGGCATTCAAGCTCATTTTACTTGAAAGTAAAAAGTGGCATTATAATGCAGTATTGAGGTTCTAAAACCTACTGAAGTTTCTACCCTGAAGAGTGATTGACAGGTGAAACCCAAAACCCAACAATTGTAATTCATAGTCCATTATATGCTGTAAAGGTCATCCCCCATCAAATTAATATAACTAGTTTCTCTAAAATCTTATTGCAATAAGCTAAAATGAGGTTATATGAAGAACATAAAATATTTTTATAAACTATTTGTATAAGTTATTTTTCATAAACTATTTTCAAAAGCTCAAATAAGCTCTCCAAACACACCGGAAGTCATTTTTATGCTAGTTATTTTCCCAATAATGGTATTGACCATTTGATCCATGGAAGGGATATTGCACCAATAAGAATCTAAGACTATTCAATCATAGATATTGATACAGACAACAAATAAACAGTTAAAATGTCATGAAGAAATTTTAAATGCTTGCTAGAGGATTAAAGTTAAAGGAACTAAGGAAGTGATATGTACTAACCACTATGTGCAAACAAATAGAACTTTTAAGTATCCTTGATTATCAAAGTACAAACTTACTGTTACACAATCAAAGATCTGATATGATTGTAATTACTGTCAAATATTATAATTAGCTTAATTGAGGCTATGTATTAATGTAGGAAATATACTTGCCTAATTTTTAGAGATTTAGCTTGATCTTCTCCTAGTATCACGTGTAACAGTTATGTATCACTTGTATATATCCCTCTAACTTTCAATGAGATATCACAATCAGATAATTACTTTCATGGTATCACTAGCACCTCTCAAAATCACTCTCTGATATCTTTTTTCCCGCTGCATCATGGCCAATGACCAAGACACATCTTCCGCCACCAAACCAGACAATTCCAAATCCTCTACCTCCAGCAACCTTAATTTGGAGAGTCCTTATTATCTTCATTCTTCTGACAATCTTACACAATCAAATGATGCTGCAAAGGATACTTTATCAACAGAATCCATCCAGCAACTTCTTCGCATATTAAGGGAGGTAAATCAGCCTAAAGCCAATCTCACTGGTGAGTCTCTAGCTCTTTATTCTGCCCTCTGTATGCCAAATGAATGGGTAATTGATACTGGTGCAACAGATCATGTTTCTTTCACCCCCTTCTCCTTTCATCAGCCACCCATCCCTTCTTCTCTTCATACATCTATTTGTGTTCCTAATGGCAATTCAGTTCCTACCAATGGCATTGGTAATGTACAGATTACATCACATATTATATTGACTGATGTCTTATTTGTACCCTCATTTAAATTCAATCTTTTATCTGTGCCAAAGCTCACCCAGACTTCTAATTGTGATGTCTTTTTTTATTCTGATCATTGTGTATTTCAGGACCATTTGACGAAGAAGGAGATTGGTCGGGGCCATAAAAAGGGTGGACTCTACTTCCTCAATGTCTCTACCTCTGTTGCTGCCCTTCTCACCACATCCTCTACCACATGGCATGCTCGATTTGGCCATCCATCATCAAGTGCCCTCAAGTGTTTAGCTCCCGTTCTTGGTTTCAATAAAGATTCTTGTGACCATTGTGAAATCTGTCATTTGTCCAAACAAACAAGACTCCCTTTTCCCTTACATACACCGACTAGCAATAATTTTTTTGACTTAATTCAAGTTGATGTTTGGGGTAAATATGCTACACCTACAAGAAATGGTCATCAATATTTTTTAACTCTTGTTGATGATTTTTCTCGTGTCACATGGACTTATCTAATGAAATACAAATCCGATGCTTATTCCTTGCTAGTCCATTTCTTAGCCTATGTTCGTAATCATTTTCAAACATGTGTAAAAACAGTTCGCTCTGATAATGGCACTGAATTTACCAATCATTCTTATCATAAAATTCTGCATGATTCTGGAATTGTACAACAATTCACTTGTCCAGGTACTCCCCAACAAAATGGTGTCGTCGAACGTAAGCACCGCCATCTTCTTAATGTTGCACGGGCTCTACGTTTCCAAGCTGGTCTTCCAATTTATTTTTGGGGTGATTGCATTCTCACTGCTACTCATTTAATAAATAGGACACCAACCAAAATTTTAGGTGGTAAAACTCCTTATGAAAAACTCCATGGACAACCATCTAATTTCACTCATTTACGTACATTTGGTTGTTTGTGTTATGCATCCACTTCCTATGATCATCCAAATAAATTTGAACCTAGAGCTAGACGTTGCATTTTTGTTGGGTACCCCACTGGTCAAAAAGCTTATCGACTATATGACCTTGATGATCATAAATTTCTAGTTAGTCGAGATGTCATCTTTCATGAAAAAATATTCCTATTCAAGAATGATAAGGCTTTGCATGATTTCCACATAGGCCGAACCCCTGTGCCACTACCCATCAGTGATCAAGAGCCCACGAATTCACCACACCAAGCTAGCAACCCTCCTACATCCCCTCATACTACAGACCTTACCCACCCTTCCACCTCAACCCTTGACCACATGTCCTATGCTTATGAACCCACACATGCTCCTGAAACCCCTACGATGACCAACCCCCAACCTAGATGCTCTCAACGTGCCACACGTCCTCTAGCTCACCTTGCTGATTACTCATGCAATATGGCCTCTGCTCAATCTTCTTCATCGTCATCAGGTATGAAATATCCCATCTCAAACTATCTTTGCTCAAATACATACTCACATAACCATCTCCACTACATTAATTTTATCATCAAACATATTGAACCCACTTCATATTCTGTTGCCCGCAAAGACCCACATTAGAGGTAGGCCATGGAGGACGAAATAAAGGCCTTAGAGGCTAACCATACTTGGACTTTAGAGATTTTACCTCCTGGAAAAACAGCAATATAGGCTGTAAATGAGTGTACCGTATAAAATATAATTCAGATGGATCCATTGAACGGTACAAAGCACGTTTGGTAGCTAAAGGTTACTCACAGTTAGAAGGATTTGATTTTACTGATGTTTTTGCTCCTGTAACCAAATTAACTACTGTGAGAACTGTTCTTAGTATTGCAGCAGCAAAAAATTGGCCAACTCATCAAATGGATGTCTCCAATGCCTTTTTACATGGCAATTTACAGGAAGGGGTTTATATGCAGCTTCCTCCCGGGTTTCGCAAACAGGGGGAGACTCGAGTATGTCGGCTCAACAAGTCACTTTATGGATTGAAACAGGCACCTCGCACTTGGTTTACTACTTTTGTGAATGCCTTGCTTGATGCTGGGTTTACACAGTCAAAAGCTGATTACTCAATGTTCACATTTACTCGTAAATCACATATAACAATTTTGCTTGTTTATGTTGATGATATTGTAATTACAGGAGATGATGATTTGGTTACTACACTCCTCAAGAAATATCTTTGCCACCGATTCAGCATCAACGATTTGGGCCCATTGAAATATTTTTTGGGCATTGAAGTGGCACAGTCCAAGACTGGAATTTTTCTTAACCAACGTAAATATGCATTAGAAATTCTTCAGGACACTGGTCTTCTTGCTAGTTAGCCAGTAACAACTCCATTGGATTACAATCACACTTTGGCTGCTGATCTTGGTGAGGCTCTTTCTGACCCTGCTCCATATAGACGATTGATTGGTAGACTGTTATACCCGACCGGATCTCACTTATACAGTGAACTTGTTGTCTCAATTTATGTCTTCTCCTCGAGACACACATTGGCATGCAGCACTTAGAGTGGTCAGATACATCAAATCTGCCCCAGACCATGGCATCCTACTCTCATCTAAATCTTCTCTTCGCTTGCATGCTTATTGTGATGCGGATTGGGCTTCTTGTCCCACATCCCAAAGATCAACTACCGGTTATTGTATTTTTTTTGCGTCCAAGTTTCCTTTCTTGGCGAATGGCTACATAGTCTTCTCCATGAATTAGGCATTCCATCACATCCTGCAACTTTATCTTGTGATAATCAAGCAGTTCTCCATATAGCAAACAATCCAGTTTTTCATGAAAGAACAAAACATGTTGAAATTGATTGTCATTTTGTTCGGGATAAAATTCAAGAAGGCAAACTTCGAACCACATTTGTCCCCTCTAATCAGCAACTGGCGGATGTCTTCACAAAGGCTCTTCTTCCATCTTCACATGCTTAGCTAGTTTCCAAGCTCATGTACCTTCCCAGTTCTTGAGCCCGAGGGGGAGTGTTACACAATCAAAGATCTGATATGATTGTAATTACTGTCAAATATTATAATTAGCTTAATTGAGGCTATGTATTAATGTAGGAAATATACTTGCCTAATTTCTAGAGATTTAGCTTGATCTTCTCCTAGTATCACGTGTAACAGTTATGTATCACTTATATATATCCCTCTAACATTCAATGAAATATCACAATCAGAGAATTACTTTCACTTACCTTCGAAGGGGCCATAGAATGCATTTCGCTCATTGTAACTTGGATTAAGGGAAACCAATGCAGGAACCTTATCAAAATCATAAGATACCATGGCATCCTCTGAAAAATCCTTTGCCACAGAAAACCATGCATTTTTCTTATACTTTATGGCTATGTTTTCTATCACCGAATAGTTCAACCCAAAACCTATATATATGGGGAAAAAAGTGGCAGCTTCTTCAACAAAGTTGCTGACGGCAGAATCTGAATCAAGAATTGTAACATCAGAAGCAGCATATTTCCTTAGATAACGCACTAGTAAATCTGATTTCCTTGGTCCACGGTATTCTGTTGGGATACCATGATTAAACAGCATAATGGTTGGATATCCACTACAACACAGAATAAAATTATTGCATAAGCTTCACTCATTTCCATAAATAAAAGCATTTCTTAAGGCCTAAGAAACATACTCGACATCATATTTTTTTGCAAGGCGGTTAAACTTGTCTGCATCTACTTTTGCTATGATAATAGGTTCCTTCAAATCTGCAAGTATAGGTGCGGCTGCATCTAACTGCAAGACAACAACACAAAGATTTGTTAATGACACTCAAGAATATCTAATCAAGTACAATCAAACTTGGATGGCTATGTAGTATTACAAATCTGTTTTCATTTCAAGTAACCATTTATAAAATTCAAACTCAATAGGAACAAACAACAATACATATAACACCTATAATAGTTACAAAGATCCATAATGTTTGTGTAAAGAATTATTCAGTCATCAAGCCGTGCAGTGTCACCTTAATAAATTGTTAAAGCTTTTACTGCAGGTGACAACCTCGAAAGCTAAAATGATGCCACACTTTCTTGTTTATTGATTGTGTAAAGTGTTATACATTGACACTGGATCAAATTTTAAATTTTATATTAAAATATTGTCTCTCACTTATGCAAACAATAGTACACCACAAACAGAACACAGGTGGCAACTATCTGCTTCTGCAAGATCATTATACAATGAATTTGAACTTTGTCCAAAGCTCCATGCAATGATACTATGCTGATCAAGCCAAAGACAAAATTTACAGCTTAACAACTTATGTCTATCTTTTTTAATTAATACTATTTACAGATGTTGGATTTTGTTCTCTTCTTAAATTTTTAGGATACCAAGGACTACGGAGCAGAATACTTGGATTGGAGAGTATTGTGCAGGATCAAGCTCTTACCAATAGGTCAAAAGCCATAGTTATTGTTCAGGACACAACTTTATTTCCTTAAAGCTTATCAGGAAATCGTAGGATTATATAATTCGTCCGAAAAGGGCGTGATAATAACTTTTTCTGTATAATGGAATTGTTAGTTACTCGTGGGCTACACCCATTATAGACACCATGGGCAGGGATGTTAAGTCCATTTGACCAAATAAAGCCAACAATCCCCCCTCAAAAGGTCCTCAAAATTCTTTGGTTATCACTATAAAGACTAAAATATATAAGACCAAATTGACCATAAGCTTGGGACTGATTCATTTTCTTGTTTTAGTAACCTGCACAAATAGTCTCTAATCTTATCCACTTGTCCTTATTTGGGTACTGATAACCCATGTCATTAAGGATGAGAATATCAGCATATACAAGACCCCTCGAAAGTGAGCTTATCCGTAAAACAAGCAAGGAAGGATATATTCACCATTAAAACATTTAATAGGTTAATAAATAGTAAATCCACCAACAAAAAAAAGTTAATAAATAGTAAATGTACGATCTTACATTCTAATGATGATCTTTTTCCTATACGCATATGTTTGCTCGAGGAATGAGGACCATAAACTCCTGAAGTGCATGCATCAATTACATCAAGCAAAAGAAACTACAATCAAATAAAAATATTTTGACACGCTCACACGCATCATCCACCATAATATAGACATGTTTTAAATTATATATAATGATCACATTAAAGAAACTAACAAGTATAAATGAAAAACACAGAGACAAATCCCGCATGTTGGAAGTTGGAAGCAATCAAAAGCAAACATGAAATGACCTTTTCAAATGAAAACAATCATAAAATATATACAAAACGTGAAATTAAAGTGATACACTATGATCACAAAAACCAAAGGCAACCCATGACAGGAAATGAAATGAAACAAAGAAGGGTAGGTAGGTACCTCGGGAGAGAGACGCTTACAGTGACCACACCAGGGTGCGTAAAAATCAACCAAGATGTGATCGAATGATGAAATGGCGGAATCGAAGTTGGATTCGTCGAGTTCCAACACCTTGCCATCCACAGAGAATGGTGGCTGAGCACAAGAGAAGAAGGGGTTGAATAACGAAATGTAGATCACGACCACAGCAAAACATGTCATCACATGCCTCATCATTGGATCCGCATACAATAGCAGAGTACGAGGTTGTTGCTGACCGAAAACAAAAATAGCAGAGTACAAGGTTTGTATTACGTTGTATGGTTTCTTCGTGTGCAACTGCGCCTTCTTTTTCTCAATATTGTTAAGAGGTACAAATATGTATTATTGAGTCCATTAAGCATCTAGTCCTAGGCCTTTCTTGTGTATTGAGAAAATATTATTATGATGGGACGAATCATCACATAAACACCTAATAATATATGGGAGAGAGGATAATCAGAAAACCAGATCAATTATCTCTTTTATCGGGACGTTTGAACCTTCTTTTTTCTTCCTACTAATCAATTTGCTTATCAGTTAACTACAACAATTAGAGATATTAGCATATTGGTTTGGATTGATTTTAAGCCAAAAAAGTCATCTAATCCGAAAATAAAAATCAATTTTGAATTGGTTTAGATCGGATTGATTCTTATATCAAATTTGAATGAATTCAGTCTGGTTAAAAGCGTTTTGGATTGGATTTGATGATTTGGTTTTCACCAACACAAAAACTAAAGAATAAGTACCGTAAATAAAATTAATAATTATGAGCTAATAAGTACGAATTTTATGTTTGAAACATTTAAAATAATAGAAAATTACATCACACCATACTAATAAGTATTATTAGGGGATAAACTAACAAATGCAAAAGCAATAATGTAAAAAGTAAAATAAATATATCTTAAATTTTATATATAAGGTTCGGTTTGGTTTTAAAAAAAAAGTATCAGCAATCGAATTAGCAAGCGTTGGCCGGCTCGATCGCAAACATGTCTGTCACTAATTCGATCTCTAAATTGAAAATTGTAAAAGTCTAAATTGTTGACTCATTTGATGACCAAATTAGCGACCATCGAACGACCTTTATTTAGCGACCATATTTATTTCGGTAGCTAAACCATTTTAAATTAACGATGATCTATTTAGTGACCTATGCATTCAATCGCAAATCTATAATCCCTAAATCCCGTTCCCCTTTCATTTTCAGCTTTCACTCATTCCATCTCACTCTCACCCAGTCTTTGCACTCTCCCTCACCTCCTCCCTCCCTCACTCATCCCACTATGCTCACTGTAGAGCTTTGCTAATCGGGAGAACACAACTCGACCCACTTTCCCTCACTCGTCCCACTTTGCTCACCTGGAGAACACCATAGGTAAGTTCTCCCTCCCCCCCCTCTCACTCTGCCCATTTTGTTCCATTTCTCACCTCACATGGCTCCGCACAATGTTTAGGTAAACACTACCACCTCAACCATCAAGTCTCCGACGAGGCACTACCACTCACCATCGGTAAGCATCTCCACCATTCTGATTGTTTTTGTAATTTTAATTTTTTTAGGAACCCTATTCTACACAGTGTTCTAATTAGGAACGCTTTCGCCCCTGTGCGCCTCTCTCTCGACTGCAACTCCATTACTGGTAAATATCTGCATTGCAACTCACTACAAAAAAAGACGACTTACCGACGGAAAAAACCTGGTTAAAATGAAGAAATTCCGTCGAAAAACTACATTACCGATGGAATTTCCGACGGACACGGTTCCGTCGGTAATAGGCGCGTAGGAAAGCCTTTCCGACGGATCTTGTTCGTCCGTCGGAAATTTTCGACGGCTTTAACCGTGGGAAAACTTGCCACACAGAACCCCTAATTATCGACGGAAAATTCCGTCGCAAAATGTAACCAACAGTTACCGACGGAAATATCCGTCGGAAACAAGGTTTTTCTTTTTTTTAAATTATTTTTTATTTATTTTGTTTTATATTAATAATTAATTATTTTTATTAAAATTTATATATTCAATATTAAATATTATATTTTATTAATTAATTATTATTATATTTTAATTTATTTAATTATATTTTATTTATTAATTATTATTATAATTTATTTAATTTATATTTTATTATAATTAAATATTATTATATTATCAATTACAAAACAAAATTGAAATTAAAAATAAAATTTTAAAAGATATTAAATTAAAATTAATTTAAAATAAAAACAAACTCAACATATAATCCATAAATAAAATATCCGTCTATCTAAAAAACTCTACTACACCTATAACTATCATAATACCCATCACCATAATATCCGCTATCGCCGTCTCGTCTGGGAGTCTCTAGGTGTCACATGACCATCAAGTCACGGCCTCGCAGACGATCGTCATCATGCGGCTGTGGTGGTGGATCAGTAGTAGTAGTGGAGGCACTACAAGAAAAAATGAATTTAGCGAGGGCCAAAGGCCGTCGCAAAAAGCTTAAATCCGTCGCAAAACACATGTTTCTGACGGATTTGCGACGGCCATAAATCTGTCACAAGTTAGGTCGTCGCAAAAGGTTTCTGACGGTTTTTAAATGACCGTCGCTAATTAGCTTACGCTTATTCCGTCGCTAAATTATGTTGATTTGCGACGGCTTAGCCGCCGCAAATTTTGAGAAATTAGCGACGCATAGCCGCCGCAAATTATACAAATTAGCGACGCCCAACCGCCGCAAATCAACGTAAATTAGCGACTGAATAGCCGTCGCAAATTGCAACACATTTTTATAAAACTAAATAATTTAATAAAGTAATTTTTTATTAATTAATTATTTAAAATATAAAGTATTTTTAAATAATTATTTAATATTTAATATAAAATTCAAAATTAATATAAACATTAGTTATTTTGTATATTAATTAGAATTTAGACTATATTATGATAAATGAATAATAATTTTAAACAATAAATAAAATTCATAAATAAAAGCAAATTGTTTTGACAGAGTGTATCATACAAAATAAAATATAATATCAAAAAACTAATAACCCTCTCTATAGCCCCCATGAAACAAATCAGAAAGGATTGATCATCCTCGCCATCAGGTATCTGATGACCCTCAGCCGGGACGGTGGTGGGTGGGCCGAGGGGTGCCGTGGAAGGTGTTGGTCCTGCTGCGGCATGTGGTCGAGGGGTGCTGGTTCCTAAACGCAACATGAGCTCTCTCTATGTAGCCGCCATCATCTCTATCTGCTCCATCATCTCGTGTTTGTTGAGTAAGCAAATGCCGATTGATCTCATCCTCGAGCCGCGCTTTCTGTCGCATCTTTACCATCTCTGCAGACTCATGAGATCGGGCGAGGCCTAGTCATCGGGCGATGCTCGACTCTCTGAGTGAAGATGCTTTGGAGCACCCGTCGATAGTTACTGGCTAGGTCTCCCATACCATATATGCGACCCTTGTTCTTACCGCCAAAGCAACATCGACCCATGCCTCGCAACTCCAATTGGGCTTCCACCTGGGGTCAAGTGTGGTGGAAGAAGGGGAAGATGAGGCTGCCCGAGACCGAACTCGAGATAACTTATCACGATAGTCCTCCTGTCATTAAAATTGATACACATAATCGTACAAAATGACCATAATTATTAAATATAAAATAAAAATAATTTCCAACAAAGAGACATGTAAATCACCTGAGTGCGTCTAGAACGCTCATCTACATACTCGCCAGTACCCTTCCTAGTATGAGTTCGGGCATGAAGCTCAACCGGCTTGACGCTACGGCCAAGCTCCCTAGCCTGCACCAAAAAAAAACTTGTTCATATTTGAAGTTACACTACCTTAATAGCCAGACATCTAATGAATTAACAAAATATGATGTTGGAACTTACAAGGCGTCGAGCATGCTCCTGATTACTGATGCTGCCGCCAGTGTGCAGGCTCCCACCCTTTTCCGAGGCCCTGTTGAGCTTTGCCTGGGCGGATTTTTTCTTAAATTCAGGTGTAGCCCAGTAAGCACATAGCTCCTCCCAAATGGGTGGGAAACACCATTTTGGACGCTGTCCCTTTTTCCGATATCTAGTCAACAACTCGGAGAGGCGTTTACTCGCTTTTTGATGAAAAATTATCTCTACATCAGCGGAATGCTCTACTCTCCAAGCAGCCTTCTCCTGTAAATAAGGAGAATATAATATTTTTTAGGATAATAATAAACTAAAGAAACATTAAAAGTAACTAAAAAATGGAAGTAAATTCAAAAGTACAAAATACCTTAAAAGCCGCAAAGAATCGATCCCGATCCTGATCCTCAAGCTCACTCCAATGCTTCCAGGCCCGATCAAACCGAGATGTAACTCGCATACGTGACGGCCTCTGCAGATTTTCTCGACGGAAGGAACCTTATCAATAGAACATGAGAACAATCAATACACATACATATAAAATCTGCACTCAACAATAAAATAACAATATTTGAGATCTTTCTTACCCTTTACCTGGTCGGGGTAACAATAACTCGGCCATCCGACATAACCTCGATCTCCTCATCATCTCGATGATATAGGCGAGGAATATCCATAAGTCTCCTCGTCATCACCATGAGACTCGATGATCACCGTCCATGGGTAAATCTACCCCCGATGCATCCGGTTGTCCGGAATTGTCTCGCATGGGTCCGAGTCGGAATCCTCGGGGTGGGCATCATCGTGATCCCAATGGAGGTGTCCATGAACCGAGTGGCTGGAGCAACAGTGGGGGTGCTGCGTGCCATATCATGTGGAGGCATGGGTGTGGGCGGTGGGCGTAGTGTAACAGATGTAGATGGGAGGGACACGAATCCGTCATCGACCGTCCGTGTCACAAAGCGAGGTCGACCACGACGACGTGCCCCTCTCCAAAGCAGGTGCCTTACCCTTTCCCTTACCATCACCCATGTCTATAGTGAAAAATGATGCTAATAATAATTAATTAAAAGTAACCAAAACACAAATTTGCAAATAATGGAAATTGATGGTGATAATAATTAACTTAAAGTAAGCACAACACACATTTGTAAATAATGGAAAATGATGGTGATAATAATTAACTTAAAGTAAGCACAAACACACATTTGTAAATAATGGAAAATGATGCTAATCATAATGAACTTAAAGTTATGACAATGACAATACTACCTAATACAAAATACATCACTAAAATAAATAAAGTATTTGTTAGTCGAATTTGAGCTAGTGTCATATTCATAGCCATCTTCATCTTCTTCATCTTCTCGTTGATTCTCGCTTCTTCAACATCTTCATCCGAATGACTTGATTTGATGTCAAGCTGGAGGTATCCACTTCTTCCCTACAACTTGTGTGTCTTGTAAACATGAGATTGGTTCTACTTCAATGACCTCATTTGCACGTGACATTTCATCTGCTTTGATATGGCTCATCCAACTCAAAAACATCTATTTCAATGCGACCCCTTGGTTTTGTCTTGATTGCAACACACCAACCTCGTTTTTCTGTTTGAGTTGCTGGATAAGGAACGAATAATATACTTGTCTCACATTATGTGCCATGATAAACGGATCAAACATATGATATCTTCTACTCATTTGGATGTCCACAATATTATATTTTTTATTCAAATTAGTGCCTCTACTAGATGGATCGAACCAATTACAATAAAACAACACTATTCTCTTAGGGTAGTCTAAATAACGATATGACAACTCATATATGTGTTGTATGACACCATAAAAGTCATCTTCAACTCCGCCTGGCTCACCCTTTACGTAAACACCACTATTTATTGTTGTTTTGTCTTCATCCATGATTGAGTATGAAATTTGTACCCATTCACGAAGTATGTGTGCCATTCTTTGACTTGTGTCGAGGACCGTCAGCCAAGTTTCGTAAATGTTGATTAATGACAAGGGTGCCTCATTGTAAACCTATTCACAAAGTTTAACGACATATGTTTTTATCCGCATACATTATAGTGAATAACAGAATGATAAATGGGGAGATACTTACTTGTTGCTTAAACCATTTTGGAAAATCTTCATGAGTACGAGCAGATGCATCACGAGAAGACAAGAATGAACTGAACATATATGGATAACATCAATGAAAATTGACATATGCTATCGAAGGAATAAAAATTATAAGCTCATACTTACTCATGGTATGGTTTAACCTCGGCGCAATTGATCAATACATGAACATGAGCTGAGTTCCACTCTGCCTCCGTTAAATAATGTGTCAACTCCTTTCCGGAATGACGACCGGGAAGACAAAAAATCGATAAGGTTCCAGGTAGTCTTCCACTTTCATTTTCCGTTTCGTTCCTTCTAGTTGTTGGAGACAAAACCATGTGTTTGAAATAATGAGAGCAGAAATGAATTGTCTCACGGTGTAAGTAAGACGCACATATCGAACCTTCAACCCTAGCCTTATTTTTCACCGATCGTTTTGACTCGCCCATGAATCTATTAAAAAATGACGAGGTTATTATTAATTAACTAATATGCATGAAATAAGATCAATAATCTGTGATACTTAAATTACCTTTCAAATGGATACATCCACCTATATTGAACTGGACCACCAAGTCTTGCTTCATATGCAAGATGAATCGGAAGATGCTCCATTGAATCAAAGAAGCCAGGGGGGAATATTCTCTCCAGCTTGCACAAAATGAGTGGAATGTTTTGTTCCATCCTGGTCAAATCGTCTTCCCTTAAAGTTGCAGTAACACAAGTCCTTGAAGAATTGACTTATTTCAGTAAGGGCATTCAAAACATGGGGGGCAACGAATCAAGGCGATAGGAAGTAAGCACTCCATAAACACATGACAATCATGGCTTTTCATCCCATGCAACTTGCCTTTTATAACATCAAGACATCTTGCCAAGTTAGAAGAATAACCATCGTGCATCCTGAGCCCCTTTATCCATTGGCAAACTAACCTTGCTTCCTGGATAGTCAAAGTATAATTGGCCTTTGGCTTGTACATCTTCCCATTATCCCGATGTCTCGGCTCCAAATCCGGTCTCCTGCAGCATAACCGTAAGTCCATTCTAGCCTTATCGTTGTCTTTGGTCTTGCCATGCACGTTCATCACAAGTGTTGAAAATGTTGTCAAAGAAATTTTTTTCAATGTGCATTACATCAAGATTGTGCCTCAATAAATTATCTTTCCAATAAGGAAGATCCCAAAAATACTCCTCTTTGTCCAATTATGCCACTGCCCGTAACCATCTAATTTGGAAACCCCACTTTCACCACTTTTGGCAAGTCCCCGATTCTTATCCAAATTTGTTCTCGTGTTAACCTCGGAGGCGGTCCATCCATTTCAACAGCCCCCTTCTTGAAGGCATTCTTATTCCTTCTAAATTGATGATCGTTCGGTAAGAACCTGCGATGGGAATCAAACCAGACGACTTCCCCGTATTTTAAGGTAAATGCCTTCGTATGCTCCATACAATGCGGGCATGCAAGCTTCCCATGCGTCCCCCAACCGCACAACATGCCATACGCAGGGAAGTCATTAATTGTCCACATCAACGCTGCCTTCATTTTAAAATTTTGTTTTCGAGAAATATCGTACGTCATAACACCATTCCACAACCTCTTCGGATCATCAATCAAAGGTTGCAAGTATACATCAATGCCTGCCTTTGGATTAGATGGACCCGAATCGGGCAAGTCAAGAACATATATGGCTTTGACATACACATTTCGGGAGGAAGATTGTAAGGGGGTAACAACAACGGGCCAACATGAATAAGGTGATGCCGAGGCTAGGATATATGGGGTAAAGCCATCCGAGCATAAACCAAGTCTTACATTACGAGGATCAACGGCAAAATCCGGATGCACCCGATCAAAGTGATTCCATGCTTCACCATCGAAGGGATGGCGTAACACTCCTGCATTCCTCCTATTCTCATGGTGCCATGTCATTTTTCCTGCGATCGCATCGATGGAAACATCCTCTGTAATCTAGGAATGATTGACAAGTAGAACATCGACTTTACCGGAACTGGTTTTAGATTACTTCTACTTGAGTTGCGCTGACGATACCTTGGTGAGAGACAAAACCTGAACTCAACCAATCCGCCATCTTTTTTGTCGAATTAATTATCGTAAAAGAGCATGCACCCATTCTGTCAACAGTCAATCATATTGGACTCCAATCCTAACTTGGACATTAACCTCTTCGCATCATAATAATTCTTGGGTAATCCTACTTTGATTGTCGTCGCTTCGAAAAGCTTTTTTGCAATGAAATCCAATCCTAACTCGGGTATGCTCCAATTGGTCTTGGCGGATAACAGATTGAACACACATCGATAACGCCGAGTCTGGGACCCTTCCCACAAAGGCTTATTTGCCTCTGTTAGGTGTTTATAAAATTATTGTGCATATGCATTAGGAGGCTCTTCTGTATTATTGGACTCAAACGACCGGACATCATAAGAGCGTCACACACCATCTCCTCCATGGAAACAATATGATCTCCATATCCAACTTCGCACCACTACTTGAACCACCTGTGCAATTCTGGGTCAATGCCAAAATCAAATTGCGGCATTTCTTCTCCATGATTTGTCCAAATCCAGTAATTAGGCCTAAACCCAACTTTATACAGGTCGACCCTCACATCGTCTACATTCTTAATTCGGATGCAGTCACACTTCATACAAGGACATCTAATCAACCCCCCATTGTTATAAGTATCCTGCTGACTTGCCTTGGTAATAAATTCTTCAACACCATCTAAGAAAGATTGTTTTAACCCCCTCTACGCGGATAAACCCTATCATACATCCAAGTACGATTCAAAGGAACAAATTCCATCCTCTCGCATTTGCGCCAAAAAAAAGATAACTATAATGAAATTCCAAATAGAGGAAGTATCCTCTTCAAAAATTAAATTCAACGGTTATATTCAAGAGAGCATCACATTCACACATTATTTATCATAAAAAAAATACAACATACACTTGCATTGCCATTAAATCAGAGCAATGGTTTGATAGCAATGAAAGAAAAATAAACCAAATAGGATAGTCATTGTCTATATAATTTATCACATAGTTTATTGCAAGCTACTAACCATATAGTGAATAAGGAAAAACAAAGATCATGGTGTAGTTTATAAACGATAGCACAAGCATAAAAAAATTGTCGTGTTACATGCATAGGTGATTGGTTAATATTCTTATCATGCTCATGTTTTTCCTCATTTATCTTATTTGTTAATGTTACATAATAGTTCATTTTTAAAGAGCAAAGACAGCATCAATAGTAACCACTTAATAGACTACATTAAACCACAAGGAAAAAGTAATTAAAATCACTTACCAATTAGAATGAGAGCAACACTAGCACAACTAGAAATGTATATAACTTTCACAAATCAAGAACCTCCGCCCAACGGAAAATTGAATATAATCATAAATATAAATATGAATAGAGGTTTTCAATTTAATAAAACTTATATATCATTTATATGAATAGAGGTTTTCAATTTAATAAAACTTATAATGTAAATAATTAAAATAGCCGGATATTATATTCTACCCCTAAAAATGAATTCGTCCTCGAATTATAAGGGCACGTGCAAAATCTAGAATTAACTCTGAACTAGTTCATGGTCATCGACCATCATGTTCTCAAAACACCGTACATGCCCACCTACTTCATCCAAAGATGCTCATGTAAAGGTTCAAACCATAAAATACATATTATAGCATTTATCAACATGGAAATATAACAGACGGATCAGAAATTAAATGTAATCCGCATATCATCAATATACAAGTCCACATTATAAATCATACCCAAGATAAAGAGAGTATAAGGATTTCCCAAAACCCATCAACAAAAGCACATAACTTAGGACAATATCCACTTAAACCAACAACAAAAACCAAACAGCTAGCCAACACAACCAAACAAGATATAGAACTAAGCAACCAGCTTGAAACTAGTTTTAAAATAATAAGATATCAGCAAAGATCAATAGACATTAGCGAGCCCACAGAAGCATAGGAGATGCACACATCAAAGACATAAAACCCATGCTTCAAATTACCATACTCTCATAAAACTAACCAATTCTCTCACCAGGCTCAAGAAATTCCTATCAAACACAAACCAAGAATTTTGACAAACACAAAACAAAGATTCATGTGCATGGACCATATATCAATAGCTTAAGGATACAATTCATGTTCACATCATATGACATTTTATCAACATCGTGTCTCTAATCTATAAATAGGTCACTTAAGTTTAATCGCCCTCTCATTAGTAGACTTTCTTGAAGCATAGTGACAACAACAACAATTAAGAAATTAATACAATATTAGCTCTTGACAACAAAAAGATCTAACCTAAGACAAGATTGGATATAACATATTGCTTATATTTACTTGCACTCATTATAAATAATAAAAAATCATAACTTCCACCAACCTACAAGCCTCGCTTGCATCTATAATCAAAGAAGAAAATAACAGACCTAAAAAAATGCATACAATTAATAAAACATTGTAGTCATAAAGCTCATGGCATCTGATCAAGAATTTAGGCATATTTGCATTAGCATTTATTAAACATCGCCCTTCATAGTAATTTTTTTTATAACAATATTCACCTGTCTATTATTAAACTCATTACTTTGTAAAGTAGCAGAGGTAGCACCATTAAAGTCATTGCTATAAATGATGTAAATATAAACAAAGCATGAGAATCCAAAAATTGCTTAAAATGACCATTTCAAAGTTAAGTCTCACCATGCAGTCATGTGCTAAATTAATTGACAGACCCTCTAGGTTTAATTCAAAATCAAGTAGAGCGCCATGTGTAAGCAAGAATGTTCATTCAAATATCACTTTGTAGACTAATGCTCATAATTGAAATCACTTTCATTCTCTTTTCCTGTCTTTTTTTTGTTATTAAAATGACAAACAATAATTTGACTTACCAACTCTACCAAATACCCTATCCAAAACACATTCTGCAGTTCAATGGGACCACTAGAAAGCTTATTTTAGTGGGGGGGAAATGAGGAAAGTACACTGGTAACAATATTTTTGTAGAAATGCAAGTTAACCATACTATATACCAATAATCGAAGGCCAGAAGTAAATAATGCTAACATCCAAAAATAATTCCATCCTTATTTCCTTATCTTCTAAATCATAGGTGTACTTTAAAGTCAAGTACCATACTACATGTATTCCTATATCAAGCCAATTCAAGATCAAAGTCATCAAGAAAATATTTATTAGTATCAACCCCATTTGAAAAACTTTTCTTCAATATAGATGAGAATGATAAATGGCAATGCATTATTGTATTGAAAATCTTACTCTAACTATATTTAGTTGAGGAAAGAAAGAAAAAAAAAAATAGTTAATATCCTTCTATGTGATCCATCTGTCAAGGTCTATTACATGATTAGGTAAAACCGCTATTTATTTTCTCTACTACAAAAGGAACAACTAACATTGATGTTGTGTCATGCCAGTGAGGAGAATGCCTCCTACATGTTCCTCAATTGCACATCCACATACCAACTCAAATAAGAAGAAAAGAGCTTCACAATCACTTAAATTTCACATACATGTACGTTTCCTACATAAAAAAATCAATCCATTAAATCTCCCAAAGCAGAGTTGTTTCCTCTAATATAAATCCATCTCAATTTTTTTTTGTGTGGAGAAACCAAATATGAAAAACAAATTCTGTAGAATACTTGAAATAACAGAGATGAAACAAAATCCAATTGGTAAAATTACAGATATATATAAAGCGAGTCCACTATTTTGGTTGGAAAGAGAATGAGGAAAGCACGTTGCTATTACACAAAGCTCCCACGGATGACCATGGTCACTCCTCCAATAATCGATAAAGGGTCGAAGGAGAGAAAGTGGGGCTAAGAGAGAGAAAAAACAGGTTGAAGATGAAGTAAAATTGGAAACAAAGTGAAACCTACCAAGTTATGAAAGATGTCAACATGGCACAACTAAGAGCATATTGTCTGCTCCATTTATTATATTTTAATGTGTTAGCACTATTTAATTGCTTGTGCTGTTGGATTTGTGCTTATGTAAAAATTGCTGAGCTTCTAGAAGTTCAGCTATGGAGCTACCTCAAGGAGAGAATTTTTCGGTCTACGATCCAAAAATCGTTGGTGAGCTCATAATTTTTGGAGTTTGAAAAAGGTTACATAAAAATCGCTCAATCATCTTAGCATTACTTTATCGCAATACACAAAATTGCTTTTTTATATTTAATATAATAATCAATATAACATCTTTTTGGTAAATAATAGAACATGTGACTCAACAAAAACATCTTACTGAAAAAGAAAATAAAAGAAGAACAATTCCGCTAAGAAATATTTTATTTCCCAAACTGGTAATAATAACGAAAAAGGCTTCTCCTCAGAGCCCACAAATGGTAACACCAGAGATTGGGGAGAGGTTTCACAACTTCATAATCAGCCAACATCTTTACACACAAGTTTATGAAAAAGTGATAATAATTTGATTGAATTCTATTTTTGTGGGCTAGGTACTTTGATATATCTTGAAATTATCGACTCAAAATTCACTTTGAGACTAGAAAACAAGAAACATCTATATGTCTTCATATTATTGTAATTGCCAGTCTTATGTCATTGTCCTCCAATTACAGGGCTGTATTAGCTTGGCTTTCTATAATAGCACACCGCAACAAAGACAAGAAACCAGGGAGAAATTGATCTCCGTATCCGATGTTGTGAAGGAGCACTGGGCAACTTATGGACGAAATTTTTTTCTCGATATGACTATGAGGTTAGTATCTTAGATGAAATAGAAGTATTATTTTTAACATATAATTGGAGCATAATATTAAGTTTTGAATTTCTTAATACACTGAGTGAGCTACGTTACTCAAGTGTGATTGATAAATTTTTTTTTAAAAATCAAAGTCCTTATATAGGAATGTGAATCTGAAGGTGCCAATAAGATGATAATACCTACGAGAGAGAGTGTCTAAGAGCAAGGCTGGTGATAAGTATGGTTAGTTGCTATAAGCTCTTTCTCTCAACATCTTTACACACAGATATATATATTGTTGTATGAATAATATTTCATACCTGTTCCGGAGCTATTGAATTGTACTGTGAAGCAGAAGTAACAATCCTTAGTATTTTACGCCTGCAAAATCGTAAAGAGAAGGTGAACAAATTAGAAAGAAGAAATGAGGGAAGGTAATGTAATATTTTGAAAGAAAAATGAACAAAGTAGAAATAAGAAGTGAAAACTCGCCGTTTTTGGTGGTCTGGCTGCTGCAGAGCTGAGAGGGAAACCTTGCGTCGAAGAAGACAACTGAGGGAGGAAGAAAACTGTTCGAGTTACATATTGGAAATTAGCGACGGCCTTTTAATATTAGCGACGGCTAGGCCGTCGCAAATTACGATTCCGTCGCAAACTGTGAATGACCGTCGCAAAATTACCATCCGTCGCACATTAGCGACGGCCATGCCCGTCGCAAATTGGCGCCAACATTTCGCGTAAAATGGCGGGAACGTTACTGACAGATTTGCGACGGAACTTCCGTCAGTAATTTCCTCTACCATTTGCGACGGCTTCAGCCGTCGCAAAACATAAAATTAGCGACGGTTTTGAGACCGTCGCAAAATTTCCGTCGCTAATTCACCTTATTCTTGTAGTGAGGGCTGGGGCTGGGTGGCATGGAGGACCCCCTGCAGAGCGCTGAGCCTATCTGGTGGGAGGAAATCGAGCATAGTGGTCATGACCGTAGAGAATGTCTCTATCTGCTGCATGATGTGCTCGTTCGTCTCCCTCTGCTGCTGCACCTCCTGCCTCAGCCGCTGCACCTCCTCCGTGTCCTGTGAGCCGGAGGATGTTGGCTCCCTAATGGTCAAGCTCGGCGTCAACCCCCAACGGATCGACCTAGATAGGGTCGCAGTACCGTAAATCCGTCCCTTGTTCTTCTCGCCCGCCACATCCATCCAGGCATCGGTCTGTAGTCGCTCAACCTTGGTGGGTCCAGCTGAGAAGGATCTGAGGCACCAGAGCAGGAGGCAGCCTCAGATGTTACTTGACTAAACCCGGCGTTGTACTCCTCCTGTGATCAATACATTACAATCAATATTTATTAAACTATATATAATAATAATAATAATAATAATAATAATAATAATAATAATAATAATAATAATAATAATAATAATAATTACCAATAGTTTAAATATAAAAAAACACTTTAGCTCACCACTATCTGCCTAGACCTCTCATCAACAAACTCGCCGGTGTCCGAGCGAATATGTGTCTGCACAAAGACCGTAGGGACATCAACGGACCGAGCTAGCTCTCCTGCCTGCAACCGACACACAAATAAAATCAATTAGTTATAAAACAATTTTTTAATAAAAATATACAGTTTATAAATAATGTTATTTATATATGCATACCATGTAAATGATATGCTGCATGTGGCTCATAGAACCACTAGTGTGCATGCTCCCACCCTTCTCGGAGGCCCGATTTCTCTTCGCCTGTTCACACTTCAGCTTGTAAGCTGGAGTGTCCCAGTAGGCACAAAGTTGGGCCCAGATGTTGGGCCCGACGTAATCCGGATGTATCCGGCTCTCCCTACGCTCCCGGAGCATGTCCCCCAGTCGAGCAGCTGCTCGGTCGTCAAAGATAGCACGTATCTCTAAGGTATGCTCCAGTAACCAGCACACAAGCTCCTGTTAACAAAGAAAAAAATATTAATAACATTGTACAAAAAAATATATAAAATAAAGGGAAAATTACATGAACTAATAAACTAGAACTTACCCCAAATCGTCTGAAGATACGATCCTGATCCTCCTCGGGGATCACCCCCCATGATGGCCAGAAGCGACGATATTGCGCCTTGATGGCGAAGGTAACGTGCTTCGATCCCAGTTTCGATGGGATGAAGCTGAAAAATTCATAATTTTATTAAATCAACAATATGACAACCAACAAATATATGCTTATTAAATAGTAATTATTTTTAAACAACATAAAATTAAATTAAACTCACGATCCATAAATAGGACGGATCCATGGTCGATCCACAGGTGCTGGAACCCTGGCCCACTCAGGCAAGTCCTCAGATGCGACCGACTGCTGCACAGACGGTGATGATGGTATGGCCGTGTCGTGACCGTAAGCGGCCCGAATGATGATGATGGAATGGTCGTGTCTGACTGTGGCATCATCCCAAGAGTCGGCATAAATTGTAATCCTGCTGGGTGTGTGGCCGGCGTAATCGATGATGATGGTGGTGCTGGGTGTGGGTGTGGTGTGGGTCTAGTAGGGGGCGGCGAGTAGCCGGCTAGTGCGCGTCGTGGCGCAAAGCAAGTGGAGGTATAGACATGGGTGGAGGGTGGGATAGTGTGGGTCGGGGATAGTGTAGTATGGGTGGGGGATGATGTAGTATGAATCGGTGAGGGTATAGAATAGGTGGGGGATGGTGTAGAATGGGTGGGGGAGGCTCCTGTTGGTGGCTATAGGGTAGGTGCGGTAGGGATGGGGGTGGGTGCGGTGAGTTGTTGAGACGAAATCTAGGCAAGTATACCTAGTCGTGTAAGTAATATGGTGGTGAGACCGTTTATCGTTCCCACGAGGACTGTGACAAGTACTAACACGTACCGAATCAATTACTATCTAAGTGGATATTTGGATTAAAGGGAGCTCGATAGTAAATACCAAGCCCAAATAAGATTTAAACCTAGAACAAACAAAAGAAAGAGAAAAGTTCTTTGAGAATTTCTGTTGAACACTTGGAAGGCACTAAAAAGGATTCTTCAAATATAAGAACAACGCTGGGATTAGGTTCACTAAACTTTATCCCCATGCAATGACATGACTAATAAACAGTTTCTACTTCAAGTATGACAATCAATCCACTAAATTACTCAAGCCTCGATTCCTCGGATGACAAGAGACTAAATCCACTAATAGACCCTAATTCCTTAGGTGGCCTAGATTAATGAAATTACATTAAGATTAGGGATTACGCGATTGCTAATAAACCTAGTTCCATTCCTAGATACAAGGTTTACTAGGTGATTAATTTCAATTCCGGTTCTAATACGAATTTTCCAATTGCATATCAAAACACTAATCAAGTCATGGGGGTGCTAGCCACAACAAGCATTAAGCATAGAAATCAATCACTCAATAAAGAAGCAAAAACTGTATTACAAGATCAAGTCGGATACATGAGAATTCAGAGATAGCTACACCTAACCCCAACAATGGAGGTTTAGCTACTCATGATCATAGCCATTACAAAAGAAATAGAGGTGAGAAGGAAGAGAAAATCCATGAAATCCTTGTGCCACTGCCTTTGGTTCAGAGAGAGTATTTTAGGGTTCAAAAACTGTTTTCCTTCTATTCTGCTCGTGCTCCTTTATAGATCAGGATTCGCGTCACGGTCGTGACGCTTTCTGCCTTGGCGCACATTCAAATATTGGAGCATCACGGTCGTGATGCTCATCACGGGCAGGCCGTGATAGCTTCTGCCTTTACCAAATGATCTGTCACGACCGTGATGGCCGTCACGGCTTGGCCGTGACAGATTCTGCCAAGAGGGGGTCTGGCTCCATTAACATGTCACGGCCGTGATGGGTATCACGGCTAGGCCGTGACAGCTTCTGACTTTTGCCTTCTTTTCTCTCAATTATTACTCGATCACGGCCGTGAGGCTCATCACGACCAGGCCGTGATGGGCTCTGCCTGGGTCATTTTCTTCACTTTTTAAGCTCTGTCTTCATCCAAGCTCCATCATGACTAATCTTGAGCATTTTTCCTTGAATTCCTGCAAAACAACATCAAGAAACCGCCTCACCCGATCCAAGGTAAAAACTAATAAATTCAAATCAAATATGCCTAAACTATATGAAAAATGCATGCAAAAATGTACAGGAATTATGATGTGAAATCACACTATCAAATCACCCCAAGCTTATTCAATTGCTTGTCCTCAAGCAATCACTAAGGCCAGAAGAAATAAATAATCAGTGCATGGATAGTGAACCAAGAACCTAAGTAGCAAGTAATCCAAGTAACAGGTATCTCAAATAATTAAGCAAGAGACAATCAGTTCAAGTCCAATTAGAGGCTTAGGTTTCTTAGACTCATATTCTCACCGATTAGGACACTCTTTATCACCTGAAGATCACCCCAAGCTTGTTCATTTGCTTGGCTCTCTTTCTCACCTCACTCAAGTGTTAGGGATATAAGACAATGCACTCCATTTTCCTCAAGGAATGAATTCTACCATAGGCTTGACTATCAACCAAATCTCTACTTTATTAATGAAAACGATTAAGAATCAAGAGGTCTTTGGCTTTGGTTGTAACGGGGCCATGGGATTTATCGTTAGGTGGGGCAGTCAAGAAAAGGACATTTCAAAAGGCTACACAAAACATTAAGCATTGCAAACCATGACACCTTCTAAAATACCCTTTTGGGTTTCGATTCACTTTCGCCACCTTTCTTTCTCTCTTTTCAGTTTATTTCTCATTTCTTTTTGTCATCCCCTTCTCTATATATTTTTCTTTTTCTTCTGTTTTTCTTTTACTTGGAGAAGGGGAGATTTTTCAACTTAAGAGAAATATTTTTCTGATTCTTTCATCCCAAACTTTTTTTTGCAACTACCTTTTTACCCTTTTTGTAATACTTTAGAAGGTATCCTACCAAGCATATTTATCAAAATATTTCAGGGTACCAAGAAAAGTATTTTATTCTTTCAGGCTCAAAATTGGGCAACTAAGGGGTAGCATTTAGTCATTCAAATCTCAGAAGGCCAGAAAAATACCTAGCGCCTTAATCATTTTAAAAAATGTTTTAAAAAATTTTTAAGCTTCAAAACGGTTTCAAGTCAAGTTATAGAGAAATGCAAACCAAGAGGAATAACACTCTAACACAAGGAATGGGGTAAATTTAGTGAGTACCCCTTTTGGCTCAAAATCTCACATTTTAGTAGTTCAAAAATCAATGAGAAATACAAATCTACTGAACCATATGCTAATTATCAACTATCACAGATCATCTCAAGCATTTTCATTTGCAGCCTTATCACAAGAATAAAAATTGGGTTCAACAATTCACTATCACAATTTATTTGGCACTCAGTTCTCACAATTGGATGCAAAATTCAGGCAAGGGGCAATCTAATCATGTGAACATGCAAAGCTACCAAGCAAAACTATATGAATGCAACATGAACAATGCAAAAATACCCCTACCCCAAGCTTAAGAACTTACATTGTCCCCAATGTAAATAATCAAGTTGGAGAGAGGAAAGAAAAATTGGAACGACTTACCGAGGTGGCAGCTGGTGCTGGTTCACATGCTAGTCAGAAGGAATTGCATGAAAATTGGGTCACGGCCGTGATGCTTATCACGGGCAGGCCATGATGCATTCTGGTCCATAGGAGTAGCCTGTCACGGCCGTGACCTCCATCACGGCTAGGCCGTGATGCTCTCTGATCTTCATGGTCCTTCCATCACGCCAGCCGTGATCCTTTCTGATCTTCAACTCTGGCTCATCACGACCGTGACAGTGTCACGGCCTAGGCGTGATGGTTACTGACTTTGTTGTCTCTGCCCTTTTTTTTTTTTTTTGCTTCTCCTTCCTCCTTTCCCTGAAAACACTTAACAAACCTATTAATCTATGATATTATCCTCTTGATCTTCTCAAATTATTCAAGAGGGCAAATTTAAAAACAAAAGGAAAATGAAAATAAAACTTGGGTTGCCTCCCAAGAAGCGCTTCTTTAACGTCACTAGCTTGACGGGTAGGTGACCTTAAGGATCATGAAGGCGCACAGCTGAGATCAATCTCTCGATGTCACCACCCAAGTAGGCCTTAAGTCTTTGGCCATTGACCTTGAAGGTCCTTTTTGAAGTAGGATCCTCCACTTCCATAGCTCCATGAGGTGAGACTTCCTTGACAATGAACGGTCCCGACCACTTAGACTTCAACTTTCCCGGAAACAATCTCAGCCGGGAATTGAATAATAGAACTTGTTGTCCCGGCCGAAATGTTTTCATCACGATCTTCTTGTCGTGGTAGGTCTTGACTCGCTGCTTGTAAATGGCTTCATTCTCATATGCATTAAGGCGCATCTCCTCTAATTCATGCAGCTGATTGACCATTTTCCCACCTGCCATAGTGGCATCAAAATTCAAGAACTTTAGTGCCCAAAACGCTCGATGCTCCATCTCTACGGGTAGATGACATGCCTTCCCATAAACCATCTGGAACGGGGATAACCCCACATAGGTTTTTAGTGCAGTCCGGTAGGCCCACAAGGCATCGTCAAGCTTCTTTGCGCAATCTCTTCTTGAAGCGGCCACAGTTTTTTCCAGAATTCTCTTAATCTCTCGGTTAGAGACCTCCGCTTGCCCATTTGTTTGCGGATGATAGGGAGATGTCACTTTATGCCTCACATCATACTTGGTCAACACATTTCTCAGTTGTGAGTTGCAAAAGTGAGATCCCCCATCACTTATAAGAACCCTTGGGACACCGAACCGGGCAAAGATGTTCTTCTTGATGAATCTAATCACTGTCTGGGCATCATTCTGCGGTGTTGCAATGGCCTCCACCCATTTGGAAACATGGTCCATCGCCACCAAGATATATTGATTAGAGAATGCAGGTGGAAGTGGACCCATAAAGTCTATGCCCCAGCAGTCAAATACCTCAACCTCCAATATATTCTGCAGTGGCATCTCATCCCTCTTTGAAATGTTCCCGGCCCTTTGGCACTTGTCACAACTCTTCACATGGTTGTAAGAGTCCTTGAAGATTGAGAGCCAAAAGAACCCAGATTGGAGGATCTTTGCAGCTGTTCGATCCCCATTGTAATGTCCACCATATGGAGAGTTATGACAATTCTACAAAACTTTCCTTGCTTCCTCTTGACTAACGCACCTCCTCCATAAGCCATCCGGTCCAACCTTGAATAGAAATGGATCATCCCACATGAAATGGTTGGCATCCCGGAAGAATTTCTTCTTTTGTTGCCAAGTGAGGTGCTCTGGAACAATGCTGGCTGCTTTGAAATTTGCCATGTCGGCAAACCATGGTCTCTCATGTACCAGCAATAAAGCCTCATCTGGGAACTCATCCCGAATGTCCTTTTCTTTAGCAGCCACCTCCTCATTCACTAACCGAGACAAGTGGTCAGCCACCGCATTCTCGCTGTCCTTTTTGTCTTTGATGACTAAATCAAACTCCTGCAACAATAGAATCCACCTTATGAGTCTGGGTTTAGAATCTAACTTAGTCAACAAATATTTAATTGCAGCATGATCAGTAAAAACAGTGACTTATGACCCAATTAAGTAGGAACGAAATTTTTCCAATGCAAACACTATGGCTAGCAACTCTTTTTCAGTTGTTGCATAATTCACTTGGTTCTCATTGAGAACCTTGCTAGCATAGTGAATGGCATGGAAAAACTTGTCCCTTCGCTGCCCCAAAACTGCCCCAACTGCGTAGTCACTGGCATCACACATTAATTCAAACGGTGACTCCCAGTTGGGTGCAACAAGAATGGGCGCAGTGATCAACTTGTCTTTCAAAATTTGAAAAGAGTTAAGACAAGCAGTGTCAAACAGAAATGGAGTGTCCTTGTTCAAAAGGCTACACAATGGCTTGGCTATCTTTGAAAAGTCCTTGATGAACCGCCGGTAGAAGCCTGCATGCCCAAGAAAACTCCTCACACCCTTGACATTCACTGGGGGAGGTAGTTTCTCAATCACTTCAATCTTGGATTTATCCACTTCGATCCCCTTGGCTGAAATTTTGTGCCCAAGCACAATGCCTTCCTGCACCATAAAATGACACTTCTCCCAATTTAAGACTAAATTGGTGTCCATGCACCTCTTTAACACAGCAGCAAGGTTAGACAAACAGTTATCATAAGAGGAACCGAAAACAGAAAAATCATCCATGAAAATCTCAATGCATTTTTCTACCATATCAGAAAAGATGGAAATCATGCACCTTTGAAATATCGCAGGCGCATTACAAAGACCGAAAGGCATTTTCCGATAGGCAAAAACTCCAAACGGGCATGTGAAAGCAGTTTTCTCTTGGTCTTCCGGGTTAACCGCAATTTGGTTATAACCCGAATAACCATCCAAGAAACAGTAGTAAGCTTGCCCGGCCAACCTCTCCAACATCTGGTCCATGAATGGAAGTGGGAAGTGATCCTTCCTAGTAGCTTGATTAAGCTTCCGGTAATCTATACACATCCACCAACCGGTGACCGTTCTAGTTGGGATCAACTCATTCTTCTCGTTGTGCATGACGGTCATGCCACCTTTCTTTGGAACCACTTGTACCGGACTCACCCAAGCACTATCGGAAATCGGATAGATCATTCCAGCTTCAAGGAGTTTCAGCACCTCCTTCTTCACCACTTCCTTCATTGTAGGATTGAGTCTCCTCTGCGGTTGGACCACCGGTTTAAATTCAGCCTCCATCATGATCTTGTGCATACAAAACGTGGGGCTAATACCTTTCAAATCTGATATGGACCATCCGATAGCTGTCTTATGCTCTCGAAGCACCCTTACAAGCTTCTCCTCTTCCAAATTGGACAGTACATTACTCACTATGACAGGGTCTTCATCATTCTCACCAAGAAAGACATACTTCAAGTAGGGAGGTAGAGGTTTAAGCACCAACTCGAGCTTCTCTTGGGCTTCATCCTTCTTGAGCTCTTTTTTCCGAGTGTTCACAGCAAGCTGCTTGGGTTGAGCTTCCAAATCATACAAACAGTCTTCTAACTCCTTCTCCTCTTCTACATCAAGATTTTCAATAGAGTTCATAATCACCTTCTCAAGAGTAGAGGAATGGTGCTGCTGTGCAAAGACTTCATTGGCCACTGCATCCACAATATCCATGCGGAAGCAATTCTCTTCATCACTCGGGCGATGCCTAGCTTCAAACACATTGAAAGTAACCTCTTCATCTTGCACTTTGAGTCGAAGCTGGCCCTTTTGCACGTCTATCAACGCAAGACCGGTTGCAATAAAGGGTCTCCCCAATATAAGTGGAACTTCTGCATCCTCCTCTATGTCTAATATCACAAAATCTGCTGGGAAGATAAACTTGTCCACTTAAACCAAGACGTCTTCCAGAATACCATAAGGACGCTTGATTGATCTATCAGCTAGTTGCAATGCCATCCTTGTTGGTTTCACCTCACCACCTCCAAGCTTGTTCAAAATTGAAAGCGGCATCAAGTTGATACTCGCTCCCAAGTCACATAAGGCCTTCCCAATAGCAACACTCCCAATAGTGCAAGGGATTGTAAAACTACCAAGATCTTTAAGCTTTGGAGGTAGCTTCCTCTGAAGTATTGCACTACACTCTTCTGTCAAGGCAACAGTCTCACCTTCTTTGAACTTTCTTTTCTTCGTGAGCATCTCCTTCATGAACCTTGCATAGGTTGGCATCTGCTCTAGTGCTTCAATAAAGGGTATATTAATCTGTAATCTCTTGAAAATGTCAAGAAACTTGGCAAACTGTTCTTCCTTCTCCCTTGTCTTGCTCAAATGAGGATACGACAACTTCACATAAGAGGGGATCTCTTGAGGCTTATCTCCATCTTTCAAAATATGACTTTTAGTTCTCCTCAAAATCGAATTTTCATCCACTAGCTTCTCCCTCTTGTCTTTTTCATTGTCTTTTTCTTCCTCCTCTACTACAACCTCTTTGCCTTTTTCCTTATTCAAATCAGTTTTTTCAGCATTCATCTCTGTTTTTTCATCAACTCTCTGATTTTTCACCAAGGGCTCACCATTCTCTTCCTCAAGGCTTTTACCACTCCTCAACACAATAGCCTTGCAACGCTCTTTAGGATTAGTTTGAGTATTACCTGAAAAACCGCTGCTAGATTGCTCTGCTAGTTGCTTTGCAATCCGTCCAACTTGAACCTCCAAGTTCTTTATAGAAGCATCAATTTTTTTATGGTTTGACATGGACATCTGCATGAACTGATTGAGGGTGTTCTCCAAGATAGAAGTCCAGTCTTGAGGCGGTGGTGTGGGTTGAGGCTTGCTTGCTTGTCCGGCATCTTGTTTCCAACCAAAACTCGATTGATTCCTCCATCCTTGGTTGTAGTTGTTGGAGTATTGGTTGTTGCCTGGCCGCCCATAGTTCCCCATATAATTAGCTTCCTCATGGGAACTAGGCGGTGCCTCACATCTTCCATTATCATGATCTCCTCCACAAAAATCACATCGCATTACTTGTTGAGGTGGCATGGTTGTCCCTTGAACAGTTTGGAGTTGTTGTGGGAGTTGAGCGAGTTGCTTGGTAATGGACTCCAGTTGTTGTGTCATGAGTTTATTCTGAGCCAAAAGTGCAGATTGTGAATCTAACTCCAACACTCCCCTTCTTGATGTGGGACCCCGATCATGATGCATCAAATAGTCATTTGACGCCATAGCTTCTATCAAAATCAGTGCTTCCTCTGCTGTCTTTGTATTCATGGAACCTCCAGCTGAGGCATCCAACATATACTTGGTTGACGGCCTCAATCCATTACAGAATGTTTGCATTTGGGTATGATCATCAAACCCATGGTTTGGACATCTTCGGAGCAATTCCTTGAACCTTTCCCAGGCATCATGAAGAGTCTCACCTTCTTGTTGAGTGAAGCTTATGATGTCACTCCTTGTCTTGACAAATCTTGAGGTGGGGAAGAACCTTGCCAGAAATTTTGCCTCTAAGTCATTCCATGTAGTGATGCTCCCCCTTGGTTGAGATTGGAGCCAAGACTTGGCCCTATCTCTTAAAGAGAAGGGAAATGCCCTTAGACGGATTGCATCCTCAGAGGCACCATTGTGCTTCATCGTATCACATATCTCAATGAAGTTGGAGATATGACTATTAGGATCTTCCTTTTCCAACCCGGCAAACTGATTTTGTGCAACCAAATTCAAAAGAGCTGGCTTGATTTCAAAATTGTTGCAGTTAATTGGGGGCCTCATTATGCTAGTGACATGCCGATTGACATTTGTATTGCCGTAGTCACCAAGTGTCCTCCGTGGTGGAGCACCTTCACCATTGTCTGCCATTCTGAGTTTTTCTTGATGAACTTGAGAGGTGGAAGTCTCTTGTTCTTCTTCTTGCTGTTCTAACAGTTTCTGCTCTCTTGCTTGCCTTCGATTCTTCCTAGCTGTTCTTTCAATCTCAGGATCGTGGAGGAGTTGGTCAACTGGGATAGTACCTTGCATACACAAACAGTCTAGCAAACAAGAGTGTTAGCAGTAAACGTCAGCACACAAACAACAAATATACCAGAAAAATATGACAGCAAACCAAAACACAAAAATGACAGCAACAGATCACCACAGATTTTTTTTTTTGCTTTTGCTTAAATTAGTAACCGAAATGGGTATGCTAATATTGAAACACAATCCCCGGCAACGGCGCCAAAAATTTTTTGAGATGAAATATAGGCAAGTGTACCTAGTCGTGCAAGTAATACGGTGGTGAGACCGTTTATCGTTCCCACGAGGACTGTGACAAGTACTAACACGTACCGAATCAATTACTATCTAAGCGGATATTTGGATTGAAGGGAGCTCGATAGTAGATACCAAGACCAAATAAGATTTAAACCTAGAACAAACAAAATAAAGAGAAAAGTTCTTTGAGAATTTCTGTTGAACACTTGGAAGGCACTAAAAAGGATTCTTCAAATATAAGAACAACGCTGGGATTAGGTTCACTAAACTTCATCCCCATGCAATGACATGACCAATAAACAGTTTCTACTTCAAGTATGACAATCAATCCACTAAATTACTCAAGCCTCGATTCCTCGGATGACAAGAGCCTAAATCCACTAATAGAGCCTAATTCCTTAGGTGGCCTAGATTAATGAAATTGCATTAAGATTAGGGATTACACGATTGCTAATAAACCTAGTTCCATTCCTAGATACAAGGTTTACTAGGTGATTAATTTCAATTCCGGTTCTCATACGAATTTTCCAATTGCATATCAAAACACTAATCAAGTCATGGGGGTGCTAGCCACAACAAGCATTAAGCATAGAAATCAATCACTCAATAAAGAAGCAAAAACTGTATTACAAGATCAAGTCGGATACATGAGAATTCAGAGATAGCTACACCTAACCCCAACAATGGAGGTTTAGCTACTCATGATCATAGCCATTACAAAAGAAATAGAGGTGAGAAGGAAGAGAAACTCCATGAAATCCTTGTGCCACTGCCTTTGGTTCAGAGAGAGTATTTTAGGGTTCAAAAACTGTTTTCCTTCTGTTCTGCTCGCGCTCCTTTATAGATCAGGATTCGCGTCACGACTGTGATGGCAATCACGGCCAGGCCGTGACGCTTTCTGCCTTGGCGCGCATTCGAATATTGGAGCATCACGGTCGTGATGCTCCGCACGGGCAGGCCGTGATAGCTTCTACCTTCACCAAATGATCTGTCACGGCCGTGATGGCCGTCACGGCCTGGCCGTGACAGATTCTGCCAAGAGGGGGTCTGGCTCCATTAACATGTCACGGCCGTGATGGGTATCACGGCTAGTCCGTGATAGCTTCTGACTTTTGCCTTCTTTTCTCTCAATTATTGCTCGATCACGGCCGTGAGGCTCATCACGGCCAGGCCGTGATGGGCTCTGCCTGGGTCATTTTCTTCACTTTTTAAGCTTTGTCTTCATCCAAGCTCCATCATGGCTAATCTTGAGCATTTTTCCTTGAATTCCTGCAAAACAACATCAAGAAACCGCCTCACCCGATCCAAGGTAAAAACTAATAAAATCAAATCAAATATGCCTAAACTATATGAAAAATGCATGCAAAAATGTACATGAATTATGATGTGAAATCACACTATCATGAGTGTTGAGGGACCTCCAGGAATGCGAGCAAGCACCTGGGACTTCATGGTGTATCGTCCCCGCTTAGCCTTCCCCTTCCCCTTATCACCGCTATGCGGTGGGGGGCGGGGTGGCTGTCCTCCTGATGCGGTGGACTGATAAGCCTCTGGCTTATCTAGTTTTATAACTAGTAAGATGGTGGTTTACGTGCTAATTAGTCGAGTTCAATCTCGTTTTCGCCCAAATTCGTCTTGTTTCGTTCCTAAGTTAGTCTTTGACTCGTTTGGTGTATTTTGTGTAGTTTTTAGGTTATTTTGAATAGAATTACGCTTGTGGTTGCTTTTTTTGTTTCAGGTTAAATAAGTGAAGCTCTGAGAATCAAGGAAAGTCAAGAAGCAATGGGAAAAAGCACTTTTGGAGGTCTCGCCCCGCGAATAGGATGCTCGCCTCGCGAATAATGAAGACTTGGAAGTCAGAGACCATCACGGCCTAGCCGTGATGTATATCACGGTCGTGACCTAAAACCCACACAAGTCAGAGACCGTCACGGCTTAGCCGTGATTCATATCATGGGCCGTGAAAAGAAGGTTCGCGTCGCGAGACATCCTTCGTGTCGCGAGTGTTTGAACTCCAGAAAAGCGCCAGAAACAGAAGCCGTCACGGCCTAGCCGTGATGATCATCACGGCCGTGACGCGTGGCCTCCCTATAAATAAGACAGCGCAGAACATATTTGGAGGACTTTTTGGATCAGAACTTTTTAGAGATATTTTAGAATCCTTATTCTGGAGCTGCGTCTCCCATTCTCTTTTCTTATTCTTAGTCTCAGGATGAATTCCGATTGTACGTGCGTCGTTGTTACGGACATGAGGAACTAATCCCCTTGTCTAAGGGATCGATGAAGCCACCTATGGCGGCATAGTATTCATGTGATGTAACTCTCTCTCTTTTAATTCAATTATTGTTTTCCAATTCTGATTTCATTGTGTTGGTTATATGCTTGCGTGATCAACTAGTTAAACGTGTTGAGGCCGATCGGCGATTCGCATTTTAGAACTTGAATTGGGAACATCGATCGAGTGTTGCACGAGAGTGAATAGGAGATCGATGCAACTCTTAGGGAACATGAATTAATAGAATTCGATATTAGGGTTAAGAGACCTAGTAAGTAATTAACTCAAATCATCGAATATGTCCTATTGAGCACGACAGTGAATATAGGAGAATTTAGGGGTCCCGTTGACATTAAAATTGAACCTAGGGAGGAGATCATTATCACTTGGGTACTTTGCATGATTGGGTAGGTGGATTCGAAACCTTAGATGCTTTTAATTCCAGATTTCATCACCATATCTTATTTGATTTGATTTGATTTGTTAACTTGAATTGTGATCCTAGTTTCTCTCCAACCACTTTCTCTACTTAACCAACTTATCGAATTTCTCGCGAAATTAGTCGAATTGGTAGCCCAATCCTTGTGTTCGACCTCGGTAGACTCTTACCGTGTTTTATTACTTGCGACGACCCGGTACACTTGCCGGCGTCACAAGTTTTTGGCGCCGTTGCCGGGGATTGGCAAGACCAATTTTCCTAATTTTCAGGAAATTCGGTTTTTGGTTAAGCTGACTTTTAGTTTTATTTTCTTTTATTTAATTGCTATTATTTTTCTCTGCTTCTTTGATTCCACTTGGTCTTTGCCTGTTTTTGTATGCGAGGTACCCTTCTACAAGAGGACTTGCTATTTGATTCCGAGATCACCAGGACCGAGAGGCAATTAAGGAAAGAAGCCAGGGAATGGAAAAGAATTGAAGGAATTAAAATAGAGGGCATGGCTGAAGAAAACCCTCCTCCTCCTCCTCGTTACAAGCCTCTCTTCGAGTACGATCTACCAAGCTTGGGAGATTGTGACTCTTCTATTGTGAGGGGCAACCTGAATACAGACTCCTTCAGAGTGGAAGCATGTGGCACATTCCAGATCCATGAGAATCAGTTTGATGGGAGTGGCAAACAGGACCCTCATAGACACATCACTCGCTTCCTTGAAGCTTGTGACTTACAGAAGACCAGGGGAGTCTCTCAGGATGAGTTTCGCTTGCGGCTCTTCCCTCTCTCTCTTAGGGATGTCGCTCGCGATTGGGTTGACAGTTTGGATAGGAACAGCATCAGAACTTGGGAGCAGATGGCACAGAAGTTCATAACCAAATATTTCCCTCCTCAGAAGGTGGCACAGGCAAGAATAGCCGTCACATCATTCAGGCAAACGGAGGATGAAACTTACAATGAAGCATGGGAGAGGTACAATGGGTTATTGAGAAGATGCCCTTCAGCGTTCTTCGACCCGGTTTCCAAAGTTCAGCACTTCTTTAATGGGTTGAGGGGACGCTATCAGATGAACTATGATGCCGCAGCTGGCGGGTCTTTTTCATATTTATCAACTGAGGATGGATGGGCATTATTAGAAAAGATGTCTTATAATGATTACAACCGTGGTAGGGAAACCTCGAGTGGAGTCAGTTCTGCGACAATGGAAGCCATTTTAGAACAAAACAGATTGTTGAAGATGCAGAATGCGGCACTATCGGGGAACAAAAAAGTTAATTTGATACGACGAGGATGCCTCCGGGTTGTGACAACTGCAATGGGGATCATGACACTCAGATTTGCCCGCTGAATTTCTCTCAGGAACATGTGGATTCATGCCACAACTTCTATGACACTGTGCCCCAGAACAACTATCAGAGAAACAATCAGAATCAGAACAGGGGGTATATGAGGAGAGACCATCCGGGTTTCGGCTGAGTAATACTAGTGGTGGTCTGGCCGGGACAACAAAGAACCTCAACAAGGTCTGAGGCCAAACATTGGGATTCAGCAGCGCAATAATCAGCAGCGTCCTCCAGGGACTAATCAAGTGCAAATGACAGATAATGGAAGACAACCGTGGGAGCTGGCTTTTGAGAAGATGAGTGCAGCAATGGAGAAATCATCGATCAACACAAACACTGCCATTGACAAGTTGGCGACTCATACAGGATCGGTAATTCAGAATCTGGAGACACAAATAGCGCAGCTCGCGAAGCAATTAAATGAGCGTCTCCCAGGCCCTCTCCCAAGTGACACTGAGAACAACCCTAAGAGCCAGTGCAATGCCGTAACCACTAGAAGCGGTAAAGTGCTGGAATCTAACAGGGGTGCACCTAGTTCTCCGGAAGTTGAGGTCTCAAACCCACCACATGTTGAGGAAGAACAACCTGAGAAAGAAGAGGAGTTAGCAAGAGGTAAGGCACCGGAGCAAGGAGGGAGGTTAAAGCTTGTAGATAAAGAGTTCCGTAGAAAGAAGTGGGTAGAGCCCAAGGACCTCCCGTCCTACATGAAGGTACCATACCCTGAGAGATTGAAGAAGCCCCTTCAGGATAAATAGTTCAGTAAATTCCTTGATGTCTTCCGCAAACTTCAGATCAACATTCCATTTGTGGAAGCCCTGGAACAAATGCCGTTTTATGCCCGATTTATGAAGGAGCTTCTCTCCAAGAAGCGGAAAATAGTGGATGAGGAAACAGTTGCTTTGACCGAGGAGTGTAGTGCCATCCTTCAGAGAAAACTCCCTCCAAAGTTGAAGGATCCCGGTTCCTTTTCGATACCATGTACTATTGGGGAGATGAATATAGGGAAGGCGTTGTGTGATCTAGGGGCAAGCATCAACTTAATGCCCCTCTCCATGATGAAGAAGTTGGGGATTAAGGAAGCCAAGGATACACGGATGTCACTCCAGCTAGCCGATCGCTCTATCAAATACCCTTATGGGGTTGTCGAAGACTTGCTAGTGAAGGTGGACAAATTCATATTTCCGGCAGATTTTGTGGTGCTCGATATGGATGAAGACGCCGAGATCCCCCTCATATTGGGGAGGCCTTTCTTGGCCACAGGGCGTGCTTTGATTGATGTGCAACAAGGGAAGCTCACCCTCCGCGTGCAAGATGAGAATGTAGTCTTCAATGTCTTTGAAGCGATGAAGCACCCCGTGGTGAGGTCGGATGTGTATCGAGTAGATGTGGTGGATAGTATTGTCGAGGAAAAGACCACTAGAGAAGCCCATGGTTCTTCACTTGCACAAGTGTTGGTAAAATCCCATGGTGATGATGGAGAGGAAGAAGACCCCTTGGGGGATGAGTACTATCTTGAATGCTTGAAACATATGGAAGCCTTACCGAGTCTCCCAAGGGATGAATGTGCAAAGGAGAAGCTCAACAAGGAAGGCAATGAGGAAGATGGAAAGACACCGGAATTGAAGCAACTCCCGACCCACTTAAGGTATGCATTCTTGGGGGAGAAGGGACAACATCCGGTGATCATTAGCAATGCCTTGAAAAAGGATGAAGAGGAGAAGCTGTTGAGAGTTCTTAGGGAACACAAATCCGCCATTGGGTGGAAGATTTCGGACCTAAAAGGTATAAGCCCTTCCCTATGCATGCATAAAATCTTGATGGAGGATGGTTATAAGCCGGTGGTTCAACCACAGAGACGGCTAAACCCCATCATGAAAGAAGCTGTGCGTAAGGAAGTGATTAAGCTTTTAGATGCCGGAATCATCTACCCAATCTCGGATAGCAACTAGGTTAGTCCGATTCATGTGGTCCCAAAGAAGGGTGGAACAACCGTGGTGGTCAATGAAAACAATGAATTGATCCCAACAAGAACCATCACGGGGTGGAGAGTGTGCATCGACTACAGAAGATTAAATGAAGCAACAAGAAAGGATCACTTCCCCCTCCCCTTCATTGATCAAATGCTTGAGAGGTTAGCCGGATATGAGTACTACTGTTTCTTAGATGGATACTCCGGCTATAATCAGATTGTGGTGGATCCTCAAGACCAAGAGAAGACAGCCTTCACTTGCCCCTATGGAGTCTTTGCTTACAGGAGGATGCCCTTTGGATTGTGCAACGCCCCCGCTACTTTCCAAAGGTGCATGTTTTCTATTTTCTCGGATATGGTGGAAAGGTGCATTGAGGTGTTCATGGATGACTTCTCGGTCTTTGGAACTTCTTATGACAACTGTTTGAAGAACCTGACCTTGGTGCTTAAAAGGTGCCAAGAGACTAACCTTGTGCTCAATTGGGAGAAATGCCACTTCATGGTCAAGGAAGGTATAGTCTTGGGGCACAAAATCTCCCACAGGGGGATTGAGGTTGATAAGGCGAAGATCGAGTTGATTGAGAAGCTGCCCCCACCAACCACTGTAAAGGGGGTGAGGAGTTTTTTGGGGCATGTCGGGTTCTACCGGAGATTCATCAAAGACTTCTCCAAAATCGCAAGGCCGCTTTGCGACCTTCTTGTGAAGGATGTATCCTTTGATTTTAATGATTCTTGTTTAAATGCCTTCACTGTTTTGAAAAATATGCTTGTCACCGCACCCATAATCACTACACCTAATTGGAATTTGCCATTTGAAATCATGTGTGATGCTAGTGATTATGCGGTGGGGGCTGTTTTGGGGCAGAGGGTGGAAAAATTAGCTCATGTCATTTATTATGCAAGTAAAGTTTTGAATGAGGCACAATTTAATTATTCCACCATTGAAAAAGAGCTACTTGTTGTGGTGTTTGTTTTGGATAAGTTTAGATCCTACATCGTGGGGTCTAAGATTGTGGTTTTCACTGATCATGCGGCCATAAAACACTTGATGACAAAACAAGAGGCCAAACCTAGATTAATTCGATGGATTCTTCTTTTGCAGGAATTTGATCTCGAGATTAAGGACAGGAAGGGATCCGACAATGGAGTGGCGGACCACTTATCTAGGTTGGTCAATCCCGACACCGAGGAGGAATTGTTAGACATCAAGGAAGATTTTCCTGATGAAAAGCTGTTTGCACTTATTGTAAATTCCCCTCCTTGGTTCGCGGATATGGCCAACTTCAAGTCTTCAAATGTGGTTCCGCAAGGTTGGACTAATCAACAGAGGAAGAAGTTCTTCTCGGATGCAAAATATTATGTGTGGGAGGACCCCTATCTCTTCAAGCAGTGCTCGGATGGGATCCTCAGGAGGTGCATTCCCCATGACCAAATCGGAAACGTGTTGTGGCATTGTCATAGCTCGGATTACGGTGGGCATTATGGGGGAAAGAAGACTGCAGAAAAGATCCTCCAAAGCGGTTTCTTTTGGCCGACGCTCTTCAAGGATGCCTACACCTTTGTTGAAAACTGTGATCGTTGCCAAAGGGTTGGCAATATTTCTAAGCGGCATGAACTCCCCTTGAATTGCATGCTCTAAGTAGAGCTCTTTGATGTGTGGGGAATAGATTTTATGGGACCATTCCCACCCTCTTTCTCTTACCAATACATTTTGGTGGCTGTGGACTATGTGTCAAAGTGGGTGGAGGCAATCCCAACAACCACAGATGATGAGCGGGTAGTCATGGATTTCCTGAGGCGCAATATCTTCTCGAGGTTTGGGGTCCCAAGACTGTTGATCAGTGATGGGGGATCCCACTTTTGCAACAATCAAATGCACAAGCTTCTTGAGAAGTATGGGGTCAAGCACAGAGTCTCTACTCCCTATCATCCCCAAACAAATGGGCAAGCGGAGGTATCCAACCGTGAGTTGAAGCGCATTCTCGAGAAAACCGTCAACTCCTCACGGAAGGATTGGTCAAGGAAATTGGATGATGCTCTATGGGCTTATAGGACCGCCTTCAAGACTCCAATTGGAAGGTCTCCCTACAATTTGGTGTTCGGAAAGGCATGCCACCTACCGGTGGAGTTGGAGGAGAAATCTTATTGGGCAATTAGGGAGCTCAACTTTGACTTGACAAAGGTCGGTGAGAAGAGGTTGTTGGACTTGAATGAGCTGTCGGAGATCCGCATGCAAGCTTATGAGAACGCAAGAATCTACAAGGAGCGGACGAAGGCATGGCATGACAAGCACATCTTGCCTAGGAGGTTTGAGCCCGGACAATTGGTGCTTCTGTATAATTCAAGGTTGAGGCTCTTTCCTGGGAAGCTGAAATCAAGGTGGTCGGGACCATTCAAGATCCTACAAGTCTTCCCACATGGGGCAGTGGAATTAGAAGGGACCTCTGGCAATTTCAAGGTGAACGGGCACAGGTTAAAGCATTATCATGGGGAATCAATCCCAACTGGAAAGCAAGTGTTTCTTCTGGATTAGCCCTTAGGGGTGACTTGAGTCAGGCTCGGGACGTTAAACAAGTGCTACTTGGGAGGCAACCCAAGCTAGGTATCCCTCTTCTCTCCTAACTTTTGTTTTCTTTTTGTTTTTGTTTTTGTTTTTGTTGTCACTCTTGAATAATTTGAGAAGATCAAGAGTTTATGTATGAATAGTGTGTCGGCAAGCTTGTTGGATTTTTATTAAATTGAGCATAGATTGATTGCATGAATTATTTGACCATTGATGATCCCCCCTAGGTTCTAATAATAGAAAAGTTGATCCCCACTTAAAAATTGAAAATTGAACTTTGAGATTTATTGTGATTGCTTGATTTATGATAAGTTTGGGGTGAGGGGGTGCACACACTAGGAATTGTATCTCGGTCAAACAATTTGCAAAATGTCCAGGTGAGGATTTGAGCCTCCAACTCTATTTTTGATTGTGTGAAATCACTTTTAAGTTGCACTTTCCCGAATTTGCTTGAATCTCTTTATGGTTTGCATGATTATGTGTTGCATCAAATGATTTAGGCGATTTTCTTTGAATTAGCTACTTGGCCTAAAGAGAACCATCCCTCATGCATGTTCCCTAGTCAGCCACATTGAGCCTAATTAGCCTATTGTTTCTTTATGACCCTATATTATGAGCCAAAATCTGAAAAAAACCATGTTAACCCAATCTTAGGATTAAGAGAGCATGGAAGCTTAATGAGAAAAGAGTTGTGAGAAACTAAGTTTGGGGTGGCTACGAGGTGATATGTCATATTGGGATGAGAAAAAGAAAATAAAGGTTGACCCAAGGCAAAAAGAAAAGAAAAGAAAAGAAGAAAACAAAAAAATGGCCAAAAGAAAATGGGCAAAACAAAAAGATTAGCAAGGAAAAGGATGTAGTCACCCGAGCCCAAATGAAAAATGGAAAAAGGAATTTGAGTGGAAAAAGTGTCAAAATGCTCATGCTCTCTTAGTTCCTAGGGACTTAAGCCTAAATATCCTTCATTATCCTACCCTTAGCCAGGCCCCATTACAACCTTTGAAAGACCTATTGATGTTGCATGCATGTTTTCGTGGGAACTATATTTGAGATGAAAATCAAATTCATGGGAAGTGCTCTTAGAATGTGAAAGTGAGTGAAAAGTTGATAGCCTAGACAAACTTGAGCGAATGAGTGAAATACTAAATGCCCTTGTGAGGAAGGCAATTGTTTGAAATAGGTGATCTTCCTTTGTGTGTATCTTTGAGCCTCAACTTAGAGTAATGATGGCATGAATGATAAAGTCTCAATTGTTTAAAGTAGATGAATGTGGGGATTACATTGATGAAAGGGGGGCGGGGGGAATCAAAGAAGAAAAACTGTTTTGTAAAGTCGCATGAAATTTGTGCGAAATTGATTAGATCTTTCAGGTTTGCCAAGTCTTGAGTCATTTTTGAGTTTTAGCTTGCTTGGGGACAAGCAAGGTTTAAGTTTGGGGTGTTTGATAAGCCTCTGGCTTATCTAGTTTTATAACTAGTAAGACGGTGGTTTACGTGCTAATTAGTCGAGTTCAATCTCGTTTTCGCCCAAATTCGCCTTGTTTCGTTCCTAAGTTAGTCTTTGACTCGTTTGGTGTATTTTGTGTAGTTTTTAGGTTATTTTGAATAGAATTACGCTTGTGGTTGCTTTTTTTGTTTCAGGTTAAATAAGTGAAGCTCTGAGAATCAAGGAAAGTCAAGAAGCAATGGGAAAAAGCACTTTTGGAGGTCTCGCCCCGCGAACAGGATGCTCGCCTCGCGAATAATGAAGACTTGGAAGTCAGAGACCATCACGGCCTAGCCGTGATGTATATCACGGCCGTGACCTAAAACCCACACAAGTCAGAGACCGTCACGGCTTAGCCGTGATTCACATCATGGGCCGTGAAAAGAAGGTTCGCGTCGTGAGACATCCTTCGCGTCGCGAGTGTTTGAACTCCAGAAAAGCGCCAGAAACAGAAGCCGTCACGGCCTAGCCGTGATGATCATCACGACCGTGACGCATGGCCTCCCTATAAATAAGACAGTACAGAACAGATTTGGAGGACTTTTTGGATCAGAACTTTTTAGAGATATTTTAGAATCCTTATTCTGGAGCTGCGTCTCCCATTCTCTTTTCTTATTCTTAGTCTCAGGATGAATTCCGATTGTACGTGCGTCGTTGTTACGGACATGAGGAACTAATCCCCTTGTCTAAGGGATCGATGAAGCCACCTATGGCGGCATAGTATTCATGTGATGTAACTCTCTCTCTTTTAATTCAATTATTGTTTTCCAATTCTGATTTCATTGTGTTGGTTATATGCTTGCGTGATCAACTAGTTAAACGTGTTGAGGCCGATCGGCGATTCGTGTTTTAGAACTTGAATTGGGAACATCGATCGAGTGTTGCACGAGAGTGAATAGGAGATCGATGCAACTCTTAGGGAACAAGAATTAATAGAATTCGAGATTAGGGTTAAGAGACCTAGTAAGTAATTAACTCAAATCATCGAATATGTCCTATTGAGCACGACAGTGAATATAGGAGAATTTAGGGGTCCCGTTGACATTAAAATTGAACCTAGGGAGGAGATCATTATCACTTGGGTACTTTGCATGATTGGGTAGGTGGATTCGAAACCTTAGATGCTTTTAATTCCAGATTTCATCACCATATCTTATTTGATTTGATTTGATTTGTTAACTTGAATTGTGATCCTAGTTTCTCTCCAACCACTTTCTCTACTTAACCAACTTATCGAATTTCTCGCGAAATTAGTCGAATTGGTAGCCCAATCCTTGTGTTCGACCTCGGTAGACTCTTACCGTGTTTTATTACTTGGGACAACCCGGTACACTTGCCGGCGTCACAACATGGACATTCCTCTTCTATCTGATTCTTTTTGAATGCTCGGACGTTTCTTCGAAAGGGATGGTCAAGATCTAAGAACCGGCGATGAGAATCAAACCAAGAACTTTTGCCACCATATCTAAGGTAAAAGCCTTTCCATATTCCATGCAATACTGGCACGCCAATTTACCGTGGGTCCCCCAACCAGAGAGCATGCCATATGCAGGAAAATCATTGATAGTCCACACCTGTGATCCCCTCATCATAAAGTTTCGCTTCTTTGAAACTTCATAAGTCAACACACCATCCCACAACTTCTTCAGATCATCGACCAGAGGCTGCAAATATACATCTATCCCAGCCTTCAGATTAGATGGCCCGGTATAAGACAAGTCAGAAACATATATGGTTTTGACATGCACATCTCGGGAGGAAGATTGTACGGTGTAACAATCACTGGCCAACATGAATATGGCGAGGCTGAAGCCTGAATGTACGGGGTAAAACCATCTGAACACAGCCCAAGTCTTACATTGCGAGGATCTGCTGCAAAATCAGGATGAACCCGATCGAAGTGTTTCCAAGCTTCACCATCAGAAGGGTGGCATATGACACCCGGATTTCTTCTATTTTCATTATGCCACCTCATTTGTCCCACAGTTTGCATTGATGCAAACAGTCTATGTAACCTTGGAATTATTGGCAGATAGAACATTGCCTTTGCAGGAACTGGTTCCCTCTTACTATGGTCACTACTTTGAACGTTGTACCTGGGTGTCTGACAAAATTTACATTCTTCCAACGCATTGTCATTTGTGCCAGACTGACTACCATAATATAGCATGCTCCCATTTGGTCAACAATCAATCCTCTTAGCCCCCAAGCCTAGTTTGAACACCAACCGCATCGCATCATCATAACTTTTTGGCAACAACTCTTTGAAGGGTGTCACATCTTGAAGCATTTTACAAAAGAACTCCAAACACTGCTCTGGGACATTCTAATTGGACTTGCATGCTAGAAGCCTAACACAATTGATAATTTTGAATCTGACGCCCCTTCAAACAATGGCTTATTTGTCTCTAACAATAGATTGTAGAATCTCTGCATCGATTCATTAGGAGGCTCTTCCATGTCATCAGACTCATCCGCCTCAAAATTCCCATGTTGGCCAAGACAATCATCGACCATCATATGCATTGACTGGAGTTGTTCGACATATTCATCGTGGTAGCCACTGCCTGATGCACCCATTTCAAGATAGTCACCACTGACTTCATTCAAATCAATATCCAGCAACTCCTCACCATGATCAGTCCATATCCAATAATTAGGCTTGAACCCACGTCGGTATAGGCGTCACTTCACGTCATCATCACTCAAAACCGCCATACAATAGCACTTTGTGCACGGACATTTAATCCCCCCCTCTTCAGGATAATCACAATGTTACTTTGCTTTGGATATAAACTCCTCAACTCCAGCTACAAATGATTGTTTCAGAAGTCGTCTCCCAGACTCGTTCCTATCATACACCCAACTACGGTTTGAGGGATAATATTCCATCCTTCTGCATTTTCAGATAAAATGAAGTATTTTTTAAACATGATACTATGACCCCGAATCACTCCCCTTCCTTAAAAGGTGTGGTCCTATCCCATTCGAGGAAAAAAAATTTCATCACTGTATTATACTAGTTACTCATCACTTCTCATGTCTTATAGCTAATAAAATTTCGGCAGCATTTCCCATCGGTCTCCAAGTACACGACTTGACCGCGATAAGATACCACAATCAAGTATGGACCCAGAGAACAAAAGGAAATGCTTCGACCTGAAATTTCATCAACTATTTAACAAATGAGAATCATCGAGTAACTAGTATATTAGTGGAGAAAAAGTTTCTTCCCAAATTGTCCCAAATGGACAATTCAAGATTCAATAAAATGAGTGATACCCTGACCACGAGTACACATGCTCAATAATATTGAACCTTGAACGGGAAACTAAGGTTTTTCTCGATTACATATTAATTATATATATATACTCTAAGATAAAATAAAACTTCAAGTAACAAATAATTTGCATAAAGTTTGACATTATTAGCAATCAATTAAACCAATATTTAAGCAACCATCATAAACAAAGCATTAGCAAAAAAAAATCACTTACTCTAATCAAAATTTATTAAATTGTTCGTCACTTTTTTGATTAAATCTTTATTTTTTATACTATTTTAATTTATTCAATCATTTTTATTTGATTATTTAATTTAATTTTGGTGTTATGTAATTATTAAGTTATTACATATTTAAGTTTATTATTGTTGAAAAGATAATAATTATACTTATATATTTAACTATTTTCATATTCTATTTTTTACTTATTTAATCGTTAATGTTTTTAATTATTTAATCAATCTAATTTTATTGTTATGCAAATATTTTAAAAGATTTCATCGTCCATGCTTCCCGATGCGCCATGAGCAGATATTCCCGACACGCCATTAACAGATATTCTAAATGCGGCATGTGCAACTATTAACTTATTTGAAAGGTGAATGATTTAATTAACTTCTTAATTAATTACACATTATTTTTTTAATTATTTAAATAATTAATACATTTTGTTATCCGTTAAATACTTAATTCATTATTCCAAATCGCGCTTAATTAATCAATAAACATGAGTTATTGCCATAAATGCTCCATCACAGCTGCAGGTGTGGAGGAAAACAATTTTACCAATTCTCTAATGTTATCTACACTAAATCTTATAAATACTAAATTTTGTCCTTATGATTTTATTATATTAAGGAAATACAAGTTTATTTCGCATTTGGCAGAAACAAACATACCACATTTAATAACTTTACATGCACGTAATACAACTAGTTAATTGACAAAAAAACCCACACAAATTGATAACTTTACACACACTAGACAGATATTTTTATAATAAATAAATCAAATATATGCACATAATATAACTAATTAACTAAGCAGCATCATCTACTGAAATAAAATATACCAACAAAGACACAAACAGCACATGTTGTTCAAAAAAAAATATAAGACCATCAAAAGGCATAAAAAATTCAATGTATCGCAATGAATGCCGGGAGTTGCTACCGGAGGAAGCTGGTGACTCTGAAACAATGCAAAAAAAATACCCTTTTAGAATCCACACCAATAATCAGAAAAAAAGGAAAATCTAATAAAAATAAAAAAAATGAAAGTGAAAATAAAAATGGATGGTGGTGGTTCTGTGCAGAGTGGTGGTGGTGCACAGTGGCGGTTAAAGGTGTTGCTAATAAAAATAAAATAAAAAAATGAAAATTAAGAGGGAATCCATACCACATAGAGGTGGTGGTGGCACTGTTGGTGGTGGCACGGTGGCAGAGAGGGAAGGAGAAGACGACGCGGTGACAGAGGCGCAATGGTGGTGGCATCGTTGAAAGCATGGTGGAGGGTGCGGTAGGCGCGGTGGAAGAGAGGGAAGGAGATTTGGGTTTAGGAGGAAATGTAAAAGGAGAAAGGGAGAGGGAGGCGCGGTGGTGACAGAAAGCGGTGGTCGTGGGGTGGTGGAGAGCGCGACGGAGTCAGTGGAGCGGAGGAGAAGCAGAGAGAAAGGATAGAAGAGAGAAGATAGAAAAGAGAAAAGTGATGGAGAAGAGAGTTTTCAGTGGATTTGAGGTCAAAATTTCCGACGACCAATTTTAAATTACTGACGACTTTTTCCATTGGTAATTCAAAAATACATTTACCGACAGAAATGGCCATCGGTACTGATAATGAGATTTGTGACGGAAGTTTCATCGGTAGGTTTTTCGTAGTTACCGACGGATTAGCCCGTCGATAAGCTTTCATGCCTAATTTTTGCCATTCGCGTGCACTATTCCGACAGAAATACCGACGGATAAGTCATCGGTAACGTTTCCGACGTGCATTCCGTCAGAAAATTCATAAACTTTTCATATTCACACTTACCAACGGCCAAATCCGTCGATAAGTCCGTCGGAACCATAGCCGTCGGTAATTCTGTGTTTTCTTGTAGTGACTCCACTGTGTTTCTGATTTTTAATGTTTGTAGGGTTTAATGTGAACTCAGTATCTTCTCTCAATTAATCGTCTGCTATAGAATTGTATTTTTGGGGTTTGAGACTTTGAGTTGTATTATTTGGATTGAGCTTGATTACGACATTTGTATCATGAATTTTTGACTTATTTTTGTTTGAGATATAGTCTATTATGGGTTTATTATCTTTAATTATCATATAAGCACAGATCTCAGCAAACTACCAACTAAGGGTATTTAAATTGTTGTTGCCAGTGCCTGAAATTGTTGTACAATGTACAGGCAATACTTTACTAATAAAATGGGATTTATTCTTTTTTTTTTGGATTTCTTGATTCAATGGATAGTTCCTTTGCCCTAAGACCCCATTTTCATTCACTGGAAGTGAAAACCAAATGACCTTTTATTAATGTGATTTTCCTGCGAATTTTCCCTACGGATATTTTTCATAGGTATTTCCTGCAAATTTTTATGTGAATTCAGAATTTTATAAAATATTGCCGCGGATAAAATATTTGTAGGAAAATTCGCAAAAAAATTGTGATTTTTCTTGAAATTTTTCCTATAAAAAAAAATCTTAGAAAATTTCGCAGGAAAAACACAAGAAATTAAGTTTCGAATTGACTAAAAAAACTGATATGATAAAATCGCAAGAAAATTCACAGGTACTTAACTGTGGACTTTCATGCGGGTTGTTCTTGAGGAGTTTCTTGCCAATTTGTGTTTCCTGTGGATTTCATGCGTATTTTCTTGCGGATTTCTTACCTTCATATTTTAGTTCTTGCAAATTTTCCCATGGTTTCCTTTTCCTACAGATTTCATTTGAATTTGGTTCATGCGAAATTTTCTTCGAAATATTATTCCTGTAAATTGTTCTGTGGAGTATATTTCTTGAGAGTTTTCCTTCGAATTTCTTTTTCATGGAAATTTTTTCTATAAACTTCTTTACCTATAGATTTTCATTCGGATTTGAGTTCTTACGGGTTTTCTAGTTGATTTCCCTTTTCCTGCAGATTTTACTGCGAAATTGGTTGTTGTTGGTTTTCCTATGGATTATTTTTCCTGCAAATTGTATTTCTTGTGATCTTCCGTTTGCTTCCTTCGGATTTTCTTTTGGATTATTTTTTCCTGCGGATCATATTTCTTGTGATGTTTCCTTCAGATTTCTTTTTCATGAGGATTTTCCTATAATTTTTATTTTCTGCGTAAAATAATAAAATTTGATAAATAATTAATCAATGCTCTAATTATATAAACATGTGAAAGTCAAAGTGTTTTTAATTGTTATATTTTAATTTTCTTGACTAATATATTTGTTGTTATTTTTATTTTTTTGTCATTTAATTATTTATTTATTCAGTTTTGTCATTTAATTACTTGTAAAATTAACACTTATTTTTTAGCTAGGGTTCAGAGAGATTAGGGTTTAGCTAGGGTTTTCACCAGATTGCCCCCTTGTCTTAGTGGGTGACATGGCCTTTATATACACGTGCAGGGGTCTTGTCCGTACGTCATGTGGTCCCTCCTCGGCTCGTTAGCGGATATTGCGGAGGGTCTCCAATGTCATCACGACGCGTGTCCTTCTAGAAGTTGTCCGTCCTTATTGCCAGCTAGCCCTAAACGACGTGTAATCGTCCCCGAGGGTATTTCAGTACATCTAGCGTGTAAGGTGCGATGGTCGCTTGAGATACCCGACATTCTTCGAGTGGTCTGATGTTGCGTTCCAAAGACATATGTCTTTGAGCTTGTGCAAGTATACACAAATGCCTCAAATAATATAGAACTTTAGTTCAGATATCATTCCCACAGGGATTATAATGATGCAATAAACTCCAATTTAGATTATATGTACTAGAAGTTAGGATTAGTAACCAAAGATTGTAGTGTATGTTTGAGAAAAAGTAAATAAGCTGAGATTTGAAAACTGAGAGATAAACAAGTTAACAGATAAGGAGGGTTTGTTGAATCAGATTATAGAAATAGCTCTAGGCATGCTATAGCATAAATCTTGTTTAGCCTATATCATGCTTTGACTATGCTCTAGCATCTAGCTCTAGTAAATTAAAGTTTGTTTTCCAACAATACAGGGCAAGGTTCATTAACTTTGTTCTATTCCTAGATTCAGATTAATTACACCACCGTCTTAATCAAGCACATTCCAGCTACCTTAGGGACTTGAATAGCTATTCCTAGCCTATTCAACATCAATTAATCTTCCAATCAATGACTTAACCCCTATCTTTTATCAAGTTCCACTTACTTAATTTTTCCAAGTCAAGCAAGCTAAATATTCAATCTTGTTGATCACTCTTAATTAAACAACATTAAATGTGTGATAAAATAAAATGCAAAACATGGTCATTGCATAACTCAGCTAAACATTCATTATATTAGCATACCTGAAGCTTAAAAGTGTTTAGCTCATAACGAGCTTACAAAGAACAAAAATAAGAAATGAGCAAGAAACCATTACAATGTGTAGAGAAATGAAAAACGCAGCAGCAACAGCTAGGGGAAGAAGGAAACCAGCGCATCTCTCAAGAAAGGACAAGACAATGTGTAATAAAAATTCAAGTGTGTCCTCACTAGGGTTTGCTAAATGCTTTTATAGTACACAAAACCCTATTCTCTTTCATTCCATGTTGGGCCAACAACCAAAAGTATTAATAAAATAACCCTAGCCCAAAATCCTAAAAATGTGGGGTAGCTGATCCTAGGCGCGTGTACTTCCTTAAAGATGACAGTGCCGGCGCCCTTGAGGAGAGCGGAAAGGTGTCCTTGTCAGCTTTTGTCCTTTAGTGCATAGCCACTGGAAAATGATCCATGCTGCAACATCAAATAGCTTAATCACCCATGCTTCAGCCATGCTCCAACAAGAGAACTGCATATACAGACACAAAATTGAGACCATGATAGGGCATTATAGAGCAAAAAGCTACTATTTATGAAACTTAACACAAGTATTTACAAACTAATAATTCCTATCAAAATCAAGACATAAAACCTCAAAGACAACAAAAAGCAAGAGTCAAAAGGAGCTAAATAACTCTTCATTCAAAGAGTTATCACACCCCCAAACTTAAGCCATTTCTTGTCCTCAAGTAATGCAAACAAAACACAAACGAGAAACAAGATTTTCAACTAATGAATGGCATGCAAGAATCACCCAGATTTTTCCTTTCTTCAACTCACATCTAGAAATCCACACTTGCTTTCCTAACCAAAATGCTCTTTCCATCCTGTTCACAACAACAACTGCTACACACTGGTTCAAACAGATTAACACATGCTGCAGCATTCACCTTTCAGAACAGTTGGTTCTGCATCTCACCCTCACATCAGACTTTTCACTCTTTACCACAAACATGAACCTCTGATATAGACTTGATAAGATTCTCTCACAATTTAAACAATCACACAATTACACACAGCAAGAGGTCTTTAGGACTGTAAGTGGGCTTAGGACAGGTGGGGTTAAATCATTTGGATAAGTAGCTTAACTCAAGGTAGAGCATAAGGATGCTTTTCTTTTCTATCTAGCTAAACTTCCCAATTAGTCCCACAATCCTCATTTTTCTGTTTTCTTGGATCATTTCTTTCCATCACCAAGTCCACATTTTATTGAATTTTTCCAGTGAACAGAGAAAAAACTTGGTATGATTTTCAGGCTTTGCCCTGTTCTCTGCTAAACAATTTTAATTTTTTTCAGCTAAGAACTGCTTCACAGAAGGAATGACAACTTCACATTAAACATTTATGACTTCTTAAATCCTTTGCTGCCTATCCCTTTACTGTTTTATTTATAGCCTTGTCATGAAAGATGCACATTTGTTGCAGACACAAAGACCCCCAAACTTAAGTTTGATGCTTGTCCCCAAGCTTTCCCCCCCAAACTTATGTCAGAACTAGCTACAAAAGCATCCTTAAGATCTACCTTTCAGGCGAACTTTGTTTTTCCAATTTTAAGGCTTGTAATGTGCTAGCTGTTTCAATAAATGGCTAAAGCTCAACAGGGCTCACTAGGGGCAATCATATTGGGTGGGTAGGCTTTGAAGGCTCTGGCTAGAACAAAACAAACAAGAAAAATTCTTCAAGCATAAAGTGTGTGGAATCATTTGTGTTCAGATCAAACATAATCAAAACAAATCTTGCAGAAAATGCACGAGTCTGATGTATATCTGCATTGTACTTTATTCACTCAGGTTCACATTTGTCTGCTTCATGTTGCAGCACATATGTCCTAAGACACCCCATTGTGCTCCATTGTATTATTAGATTAAAACCTTATTATTTATTTACTTAATCGCGTGCTTATCGTTGAAAATATGTAAAATTAAAAACTTATTTACTGACCATATAACTTCTGCAAATTAAACACACCAAAGTTATAATATATAAATACACACATGTTTTTTCATTACATTACCAAAACATTGTTTAGGGTATCCTATCAGTAGGATCCCTCACATGTATTTAGTTATACAAACTGCTTATAATCAGCAGAAAATAAAACATCTTATAAGACTCACTGGCCCTAGAAACTAAACTACATTTTTGGAATCCACAGCTTGTCCTCCCACCTTTGGTTCATACGGAGTTCCATCTAACTCCTCAGCAACCGGTTCCTCCATCGGGTCTTCTCGTACGATCACATCAGAAATAAAATACACCACACAAAAAGATATAGGGGATAAGAAACATTTCTATCATCAAAAGCGGAAAAGAGTCATAGCATATCATACAATAAATGTCACAGACAATCAACATACATAACTAACAAATCATCCTCAAATTAGTGTACCATCCTTTACCTCAATCTCACACAACTACACTTTTATATTGATGTGGCCACCACTAATCCTGTCACACATTCCTCGTTAGGAATGTCAGTCAGTCGTCCAGGTGACGCGTTCCCAACGCCGTGCACATTCTCATCCATGGTGAGAATGCTCATGCAAAGCAATGACATTATAGCAAAGACAAGATCACGTCGGTGCACACCCTGGTTCTCTCTCATCTCTATCAAGGGTGCTCATGCATAACAATGACACTATAGTTGCACAACTTAAATTCTAAGGTGGAACGGTCTAACGAGAACTCATGACCTCGTATATTCCAAATATACGGTTGTGAACAACAACTTAAACACATGAATATCACCAACCCATATTAATAACATCCTAGTGCCTTAACCTTCCATCAAAGCCTTAACACATATTCTATGTCACCATTCCTCTTTAAAATCATTTAGGTTAGGCACCTCTAAGTCACCGTTATCCTCACACCCAAACAATTATCTCCCAAACAATATTTATATCATTTCTTAAAATCCGCTAAGCATAATATTAAAACCAGGCAGATCATGCATAACACAATATCAACAACATATTCCAATATCACCAAAATAACACAATATTAATTCAATAATGATAATAAAGTCAAATCAACCATAAACAATCTAAAATCATCCTAATGTCGATAAACCTACAATCCCCGAATCACCATTGGTTTTACAGAAAAGGTTTCCAATGTGATTTTGGTCTTGTCTATTACTCAACTACTAGTAGCGTTTAGGTCGCCCTACACAATTATTATAGAATATACTACTTATCGTTTCCGACGGTATATTGTTTCTTTCCCCCACCTGAACTTATCACCGAAATCCTAAACTTTTCGATCCTCGTTACTCTACCACAGTTAATGGTTAACCTTCAACCAAAACAACATAACACAAATAAATCAAACAAAAACCAACTATGAATAATTCATGCTAGGTTCGGCCATGATATCAAAAATAGGCTAGGGTTATTTTCTCAACTCCATCTTTTGGATCTTAGTTCCTAGAGTATTAACTAACATAAATCAAGTGTTACAATTCAAAAATATGAAACAAAATCCTCTGACCTCTATGGTTAGGGTTTCAGTCATAATAAGAAAAATAGGCTAGAAATTCCTTTTGCTCACAAACTCTTGGATCTAGAACCTACACATCTTAAATAGTTGATACAAATCATGATCTAGTTAAAGATTGAAGAAAACTTATTTTGTTTATATGAACCCAATTTCGGCCAAGACTAGAAAATAGGGTTAGGAATTTCTTTTGATTTTAAACTCTTAGATATAGAACATAGAAACCCTAGGTAGCTTATAAACAACTTTGTCTAAGTTAAAAGTTGAACAAAATCTCATTTTCCCACCAATACTTAGATTCGGTCATATATAGAAAAATAGGAAGGAAAATTCTTTTGCTTACATACTCTTAGATGATGAAAGTAGAAGTCATATAAGGATCATAGAAATTTGTTTCACAATAAAATGATTTTTCTAAAATTTTCTAGAATTATTTGAAGTTCTAGATCTAGAAATGGAGATTTGTGAAAAGTTGATGAAAGTGAAGATTTGAAGCATGATTAATGAAGCTAAGATGACGAGGAAGGGATTCCTCACCTTGGAATGAAGAAGTTTGATCAAGAACTTGAGGAGAAATGAAGAACTTCTCAAGAACACAAAGGATGTTCTTAGTGTTCTTGGTGAAGAACAAGTTAGAATGAAAATAGGAAGAGAAAGAAATGTGTTAAATGTTGGAAAGGAAGGCAGCCACGAAAATGAGAGTGTGAGGGAGTGAAATGGCTTTATTAAATTGTTAAAAATGAACCAAGGTTAGGTTATTTAACATAGGTTAAGTTTAGAAAATAATATAATAACTTAACTATGGTTATAATAACCTAACTAAACTTAATTTTTAATCATGGTTTGGTTAAAAGATGTGGTGGAGATTGAAGGGTCTAACACCTCAAGATTCACCCTTATGTTTATATGTGTTAGTTTTGGCATATATATGTTTGATATTTATGATAATATGTATATTAATATATGATTATTTGTATTAATATGAGATTGTGTCTCTTAATGTTTGATTTTATATGTTAATATATGATATGTAATTTTATTAATAATAAGCGATTAAGAATGATATGATAAGATATCGTGTGATTTAGTATTTAAATAGAGATGGGGTTATTCTTAGATTTTAGCCACTTAACCAATCAGATTTGAGTCCTTATCAATATAGGATCATCCTCTTTTTGTTTATATCTTAAGATCTTATCATAATCTCCTAAGGATCCTATCTAGGAATAACTACCAAATCTGTCGCTAAACCTCCATCGAATTTTTGACCATCTTAGAGTCCGATTTAGGATTCAATCATTAGACATTAATTTGTAGATATTTATCTGAGATTTCTAAAGACACCAAGAACGCCTCAATCGTAAACTTGTAGCCCAAGTTATGGTAAAAATATCGAACTATATACAGTTTGGGCTGAAATAGGAACCCGTTATGACCCAAATTCATATATATACCATTAGACTCGACCTAAACCTAGTTTACACGACCCCAACACACAAAACTGCCTCCCTCCTTCCTCTTTGAATCCTTATGGTTTTTCTCCCTAAAACTCTCTCTAGGGAACCCGTTCTTGCACCATTCTTCACTGATTCTTGATAGGAGAACATTGCTACGAATAGGGGTTCGTTGTGCTTGATGTTTGGGACTTTAGAAAAGGTAAAATTCGTGCAGCTTGTCCCTTGTGTTCTTTCTTTCAAGTTCTTGATCTTTTCCTTTTAATTTCTTGATCTTAGAGTTGAACCAAAGTGTCTCTTTATCGTCCTTGAGGTCGTAGACAAGCGCTAGTGAGACGAGACCCTAGTAGATCTTCTTTCTTCTTTTGAAATGCGAACCTCGTACCAGGTATGGGAGAAGAATAGTGTATACACTAGGCTAGGGAGTAGCGTAAGATGAGGGGTTCCCATAGTCCCGTTTATTGTCGTTATAATTTATTGATGCCATGATCTGCCTGGTTGTATGACTTAATTGTTTATATGTTTAATTGGATTAATTGGTATGCCTATTTGTTATAATTGTTTAGTTGTTCATGATGTGGTATTCCTATTGAATTGTCTTATGCCCAGAGTTTTGGTTGAATTGGTATGAATACCTATGATTATGAATGTTGTTGTTATGACATGGATTATGTTGATCACATTGACTGGATATGTTGTTGATGATGATGTTACCGTTATGTTGAATATGTTAATAAGACTCTAATTGACTTAATTTGGACTCTTAGTTAACATAGGAATTAAGGGATTAATTCCCCAAGCTTCATAAGACATGAACTGTGTTTGTGAGGCACGAAGTTTCATGCCGAATGTTTTAGTTAAGACCCTAGGATCTGATTTGAGAGAATTAGGGAGCCTAAACTCCAAGAACACATTAAATTCTGCCCAGAACAGTATGGCCCTGCCCAGGAGCACGGCCGTGCTGAATAGGGAGCACGACCGTGCTCCTAGGTAAATTCTGGAAAACAGGTCGCGCATTGAGCACGACCGTGCAAGACAGTGAGCACGACCGTGCTCCACTTAAGTGGCAGCACGACCGTGTTGGGGTTTAGTACGCCCGTGCTTCCCACTACTGGTCAGAACTTAAGATTAATGAATTAAAGGGGTGTTTACCCCAATTATCCCCATATGATGTAATAATACACTAATCAAATGATAACAAGTTAGATAACTTAATTAAATATTAATTAAGATAACAAAGACTGATAAGCTGGTTAAGCCGGTACCCGATAGGTTACTGCACGTTATCACGCTTTGGTGCTTTTTGGCCAAAGTGCTCTCGATGCTTTTTGGTAGAGATGTTGTTATGTTGGACCTTGGTGCTTTTTGGCCAAGGGGACCTTGACCCCACGATGTGGGTCTAAGGTGTTAATGTTGATGTTGGTGATAAGTCTTGGGGTGCTTTTAGGCCCAAGCAAAGGAGGTAGTTGCCTTGTGTGTTGTTGTGCCATTTGCATAGAGCATTGGAGTTGATGTTTAGGGGGATGTTAAACATAGGGGAGGTCGTCCTAGTTATGATGATATGGTCCAAGTCTCAGGTGGTTCACCCATGGTTTGGTGAACTGTGCGCCCCCGAGGTGGCATAACCAATCATGATACGTCGGCTATCCAAGGGGTTCCTCCATGGTTTGGGGAACTGCTGGTGTTGGTGCTTTTTGGCCAATACGAATATGTAACACCGAAGTTGGCTTCATGAGTTAGTTGGATCCACATGCATTGATGGAGTAGTGGAGTAGGGTTGCATAGCATTGCATAGCATATGTTGGATGATTAACATGTTGTTATGGTATTATATGATGATGTATAAATATTGTATGTTGTTATATTGCTATGCCATGCTATGATGTATGTTCATCTTATTCCCTATTCCCATGCCGTTGTGTTTACATGATTTCTTACTCCCTGCTTTCATGTTTCTGTTGTTGCATGTATTTCCTTATGTAGAGGACGGTGAGCAGCCAGCGGAGGAGTGACTCTGAGGAGCCGCGACTCCAGTTAGAATGCTGAGTTATAGTTGTTAGTTTTGTTATTTGTTTAGTTTGTTTCCATGATGTATCAGGATTTTGGTTATACCAGCTCTGTATATGACATCGGGGTTGGTTTTTCTTTATCTGTCTTGTTTATGTTTTACTGTTTTAAAACTATGTTCTTTCAGCATTGTTTTTGTTGAGATGTGAAACCTTTTTATCCAAGTTTTTATTTTTTTCAAATAAATGCATGTTTTATAATTAACTCTTTTAAGTAAATGTTTTATATTAACATGAGGGGTAGAAGGGTGTCACAAAGGGAGGTGTGACTGATTTTGGGCCACATCTAATGAGTCATCCATGACTCATTGATTCAATTCCCCGTACGCAGCTCCGTTATTTACCCAATTTTGGTTTTTAAGAGGAAAATGATGAAACGAAAGCAAAATGAAATAGGTATGATTTATTGGAGGTGGATGCACGAAATTGGAGAGATATGGGAGGTTTACAACCATGTAAAATGAGTGGTTAAGAGTGTGTAGATGTGTCTTGTTAATAACCGCGAAAGCTTGGGGGTATTTTGATCATTTTACCCAAAAGTCATGATTACTTGCATTTAATGCTCATAAATGCTTGGTGACTTATCCTCCATGAGTCATCATGTATTACTCGTTGTCTCGATCTCTTGATGGGTCTCTGCATTTCCGTTTTCGACTCCGTCGGTTTCCCGATTAGGGTTTTACGTATGCGTAAAAGCGTAATATTTCGTTTTCGGTTGAAAATTTTAAAAACAACCAAACTCGTTAGAAATATGATTTAAATACAAACCATTTCCTTCACGAGTAAAAATTAGGTTTTCTGATCATTAAAATCTTATTGTCAGTGAAAACACCGACTATTTTCTGTCAGAACTTTTACCAAAATTTGTCCGAATAAACATAAAATTTTATTTCTGATCAGAAATTTGGAAAATATAATTCCTCACGGACAAAATATAAAAATATACAAATTTCAGTTTCGGGTCAAATTAGGGTTTTCTGTCGTATAAAATTACACTGTCAGTAAAAAAACGCAGACCGATTTCCGTCTGAGTTTTAAACCCAAAATTTCACCGTAACCTCCTACCATAAATATGATTTTATTTTATTTAAAATCACTATCTAACTCTCAGATTAAAATATAATTAATTATATTTTAACCGGTTAAACAGCATAATTAAAAATCAAGTTGTTACATTACTACCCCTCTTAGAATAAAATTCCGTCCTCGGAGTTTCTTAACTCAAAACTAGACATCATCTTGTAATCGTATCTTAATCTAAAGATCCCACATTATATTTCTCATCACTGTCTTTCCCCTTGCTGACAACGGTAACTTCATAACATAATCCATTCTTATATCGTTATATTTATCCTCGAAACAATCACTCACTACATTATATTCATTGTCCTTAACATTTCACCTTGATCTAACATCCTTGAAGGACATAATTAAAATTTAATCCTTTCCTTCTTCTTACTACTGATCCACTAGAGAACCTTATTTCAACATCTAACTCTTGCAATTAATACCACAATCAATTCCAACATCTAACTTCTACCATTACCCGTAATTAACACCACAATAAATTTCAACATCTAAATTCTACAATTAACACCGCAATCAATACTACCCTAACTTCCTACTTAATGTATCCATTCACAGTTCTAGATCCTTGTAGCGTATTCCAATATTCCAGATTATATCAAAATCACACATCTCAATCCTCAAAAGAACATTATTGCGCCTCTTAATGTAATTAAAACCAAAAGAAGTTATCTTTCCTGCTCATATTCATCTTAGGTAAAAATACTATAAGTACTTTTCCTTTAATCTTCCAAATTCATACCATCCATATTAACTACGAGTATTTGATCATTACCTTAAATTCTATAATGATACTATGCCTCGATCAACATTTGACTTATAGTAATTGTCTTACTCACTGATATTAATCTTAAGGGTTCACATCCTACCAGTCGCAACTATATCTCAACAAAAACTCTCATCACTTTCTTGTCTAACGTGCTACTTAGACAAACAAACAAGGACTACCATCTATCAAATACATACCTTTACAAGATCTGCATGTTGAGAGGATTCAACTCCCCTCACAGTAGACACTCTCCCAGTGGTCTGAGGTCTAGCCACCCGTGGTCTTGCTATTGGGACTCCTTTCTCAGCTCTACCTCTCTGAACATTGGCTTCTCTACCCACAGCTACCAATTGTTGCATTCCTCTATGTCTGCACTCACGAGCCAAGTGATCTGGTTTACCACAGATGTAACAAACACGTCTCTCGCTGCAATTTCTCAGATGATGCGGTCCCCCGCATCTGAAACAAGCTAAGCCTCTCTGCAGCTGGCCTGTTCCACTCAATGGTGTTGTAACAACTGGTAAGGGTGCAGGTGCTTGTACTGGTCTGGTATATGGTCCTCGTCTCTCCTGAGAACCATTACCTTCTCTCCTCTGAAGACCTGGTCGAATAGGACCTCCACTCCTTTGCTGCCTCTGCTCAGCATCCTGCCTCTGGTCTATGCTCTCTATAACACTGCAACTCTCAACCAACTCCGGAAAACTCTGAATATCTAAAAACACTACAGCTCTTCGCAGCTCATGTCACAGTCCCTCTTCAATCCTTCTACACCGCCAATCCTCATCTGGGAATCTCTGATAGAATTCTGAAAACTTAATCAGAGCCTGAATACCTTAATGATAGGGTATTCGGGCTACGTTGTTATGTATGGTGCCGAATGGTATTCCATGCCACGTTGTGCCTAATATACCTGGCAATTAAGCGTGATCAACTCATTTATTTGGTGTTGGGGTCTCCGGAGTACTAAATTAGAGCCTGAATATTGAAGTGTTCATGCATTTGTTTGTTTTTTTTTAAATTGTGATCGGGTATGAAACCCAGTGATAGACTACTTGTTTATTTATGGAAATGTACATGTGTATATGTTCTCTTTTGTGTCGCGCATGCGGTTATTGTGTTAAATCCATATATTGGCGTCTCACCCTTACAAATATATCAGATTTATTCTAGACTGTAAGACTAAGTCCTCATTCATGTTTTGATGTATGACAAACAAAGTGTATTTTGCATAAGATTTTTAATTTTGACTACGTACTCATTTCGTGTTAAGTTGCATGCAAGATCAATTGTCCAACAAAAGCTGACGTCCACTGAAAGAACAAAGAAAGCGCGTCAACTAAAGTACAACAAAGTAAAATGCTGACGTCCACTGAAAGAACAAAGAAAGCACGTCCACTAAAGAAACAACAAAAGTAAAAAGCTGACGTCCACTGAAAGAACAAAGGAAGCATGTCCACTAAAAGAAATAGAAGAGCTCATCTGCTAACGTGGAACATGAAGCGCGTCCACTGAAAGAAACAGAACATCTCGTCTACCAATTGGAGCCCGTCCAATTGCCTTGTGTTAGTACTCTCGTCAACCAATTGGAGCCCGTCCAATTGCCTTGTGTTAGCACTCTCGTCTACCAATTGGAGCCCGTCCAATAACCTTGAGCTAGTACTCCCGTTTGCTGACGTGGCAAATGGACGCGGCTATTTTTTCTCTTCAATTAAACACGGATATATTACTCTTCAAAAAGACTTCACTATCCTTCAGATGGAAACGATTATATTTCAAGAAGGACGCAAACTCTACAAAGATCAACAGAATCTCATTTCAAGAACAAGAATCAAGAAAGCAGATTTTGTTAAATCATATCCAAATCTGTTTTAAATGATCCCAACGGCTATAATTTGTCTTCTATATAAAGAGGGATCAAAGGAAAACTTTTCAACATAACTCATACAATAACAACAACACAACTCATTCTGATCCAAAGTGCTTCATCTCTAAGAAAAGTGTGATAGTAGTTAGAACTTCAATTTGTATAATCAGACTTTTAGAGTCTTACTTCCACTTAATTCTTTTCGTAAATTAGTGTGACTAAGAGAGGGTATATCTTAGGCTTGAACAAGGATAGAAGGGATCCTTGGGTATATAAAAACTAGTGTGCTTTCTGGTGATTTTTCAAGCAAGGAGGTTATCCTTGTGTTGCTGTAATTAGAATTGTGTAATTGCTGATTATAGTGAAGAAAACCACAGAGGTGTGGGACTGGATGTAGGCTTACCAGAGGAGGTAGCCGAACCAGGATAAATCGGTTTCCGTGTTCTTCTCATCCCTAAACTCCATATACTTGTTAACTTGAATCTTTAATCTGCAATCTGTGTTAAAATCTGTTGTTACTACTTATAATTCTTCTTGTCATCATTACTTGTTCCATAACCTGATTCTTGGGAATTAAAATTGATTGAAAACCAATTTTCTTTAAAGAAACACTGTTTTGCTTTAAATTGTTGAAAAAGTTTTCAATATCTCAATTCACCCCCCCTCTTGAGACCGTAGCCACTACCAACAATTGGCATCAGGGATAAAACTCTTGTTACAAAGCTTAACAGCTTCAAGAGATGGCTACAAATGATATCCTGGGTGATGGGGCTTCACTCACTAGACCCCCTGCCTTTAATGGCTCCCAATACATGTATTGGAAAGAAAGAATGCTTATCTTTCTTGAGGCTGCAGGTTTAGATGCATTAGATGCTGTTGAAAATGGTCCCTATGTTCCATTTATTCTTGATGCTAAGGGAAATAAACAAACTAAACCAAAAGATGACTGAAATGATGATGATAAAAGAAGAGTTGGTTATAATGCTAAAGCAAAAAATATTATAACAGCTGCTTTGAATTTTTATGAGTTTTTCAGGGTCTCCAATTGCAAAACGGCAAAGCAAATGTGGGATACTCTTCAACTCACTCATGAAGGAACCAACAATGTGAAAAGAGCAAGAATGAATGCACTAGTCCATGAATATGAACTCTTTCACATGAAGAATGGTGAGGAGATAGATGAACTGCAAAAGAGGTTTACACACATTGTGAACCAGCTAGAAGGACTCGGACATACAATCACAGATGAGAAAAAGATTAACAAGATTATGAGATGTTTGAGTCGTGAATGGCAGCCAAAAATTACTGCAATTGCTGAAGCAAAGGATCTTGACACGATGCAGATTGCTACTCTATTTGGCAAGTTGAAAGAACATGAATTGGAACTCAATAGATTGAAAAATCTCGAAGATAAGGAGAAAAAGAAGAAAGGACTCTCACTCAAGGCTCATATCTCCAAAGAATCAATAGAAAGTGATGAAGATGAACACCTTGATGAAAGTGAAGAATCCGAACAAGAAGACATGGGATTACTTGTGAGGAAATTTAGAAGATTCATCAAGAAGAATAGAAACAAGAAGCAATTCAGTTTACCTACCAAAAAGAACACGAACAAAGGTGAAAGCTCTTCATCAACAATCAAATGCTTTGAATGTGGAAAGCTTGGACACTACAAAAATGAATGTCCAAAGCTACAAAAGAAAGAAAAGTATGAGAAGAATGACAGCAAGGAAAAGAAAGGAAGAAAGCCTAGAAGAGCATACATATCTTGGGAAGAAAATGATATGGATTCCACTAGTAGTGAATCTGAAAATGAAGAAGCCAACCTATGTCTCATGGCAAATCATCAAAGTGATAGTGAAACCGAGGTAAATGATTCCTCTCCTACCTATGATGAGTTACAAGATGCTTTTGATGAATTGCATGAAGAATATGTTAAAATTGGTAAACAACTTATATCTTCTAGAAAGATCATCACAAAACAATGTAGTGACTATGCATCTTTACAAATAAAGCTTAAAGAACTAGAAGCTGAAAATTTACAATTACTTGCATCTAGTTCAATTTGTACCAAATGCACTACACTAGAAAAGGAAGTTGAAAAGCTGAATACAACTCTATCTAAGTTTACTTTGGGTAGAGATAACTTGAATGTCATATTAGGACAGCAAAAGGGTGTGTATGACAAAGCTGGAATTGGATATAAGCCAATGATACATGAAAAATCTTTTAAGAAGCTTTTTGTTCCACCTATTTCCTCAACTAGTCCTTTTGTTAAATGCTATTATTGTCTAAAGAAAGGTCATACAGCTGCTACTTGTAGACTTAGAAAGAACATTCATGTTGGCATTAAACAAATTTGGGTTCCAAAAGGAACTTATGTTGCTACTAACACTAAAGGACCCAACCAGATTTGGGTACCTAACGGAAAAGCATAAAAAAAATCTGTTTTGTAGGTGTGTTTGAAGGCCAAAACCTCAAGCTGGTTTTTGGACAGTGGCTGCTCCAAACACATGACCGGAGACATCACAAAATTTACATCTTTCATTCCCAAGGAAGGTGGAAATGTCACCTATGGAGACAACAACAAAGGAAAAATTCTTGGTGTTGGAACAATAGGAAAAAGTCCAGCAATCAAGATTGAGAATGTTCTCTATGTGGAAGGACTCAAACACAATCTACTAAGTATAAGCCAATTATGTGATAAAGGCTACAAGGTAAACTTTAACTCAAATTTGTGTATGATCGAATCTATTCATGACAATAACATAAAATTGATTGTAAATAGAATCAATAACATCTATATGCTAGACATAGACAACTTAATTTCCAGTGATGTATGTTGCTTAATTTCCAAAGAAGATGAAAAATGGCTTTGGCATAGGAGAATAGCTCACATTCATATGGATCACTTGAATAAATTGATTTCCAAAGAACTTGTAATCGGTTTACCAAATAAAAAGTTTGTTAAAGAAGGCCTATGTGATGCATGCCAAAAGGGTAAATGAGTGAAAACCTCATTTAAGGCTAAAAACATTGTTTTAACTAGTAGACCCTTACAATTACTGCACATGGACCTTTTTGGACCTTCTAGGACAAAAAGCTTTGGTGGAAATCTCTATGCTATTGTAATTGTTGATGACTTATCTAGATTCACTTGGATCTTTTTCTTAGCACAAAAGAATGAAGCTTTTAAAGCTTTTAAGAAAATGGCGAAGGTTGCTCAAAATGAGAAAGACGTGAAAATTGTTTCAATTAGGAGTGACCATGGAGGAGAATTCCAAAATGAGGAGTTTGATAAATTTTGTGATGAACATGGTATAAAACATAATTTTTCTGCACCTAGAAATCCACAACAAAATGGAGTAGTTGATAGGAAAAATAGGTCACTTGAAGAAATTGCTAGAACCATATTAAGTGACTCTAATTTACCAAAGTATTTTTGGGCTGATGTTGTGAGTACTGCATGTTATGTTTTGAATAGAGTTCTAATAAGGCCAATTTTGAAGAAAACTCCATATGAACTTTACAAGGGAAGAAAACCTAACATTTCTCACTTTCATGTCTTTGGCTGTAAATGTTTTGTGCTAAATAATGGCAAGGATAATCTTGGGAAATTTGATCCCAAAGATGATGAGGGTATTTTCCTAGGTTATTCATTAACTAGCAAAGCATATAGAGTGTTTAATAAGCGTATTTTATCAATGGAAGAATCTGTTCACATAACATTTGATGAGTCTAACCCCAAAAGGTTGGGAAAGGACATTTTTGATGATGCAGAAACTCTTGAGGATGAAGTGAAATCTGATGAAGGAAATGAGAGCAACAAGGAAAAGGAAGATGAAGAAAGCAATAAAGAACCTCAAGCAGAACTTCAACAAGAAAATCTTCCTAAGGAGTGGCAAGCTTCAAAGGATCATCCCCTAGACAATATCATTGGAGAGATCACCAAAGGGGTAACCACTAGAAACTCTTTAAGGAATATTTGCAATACCATGGCGTTTGTATCTCAAATAGAACCAAAATATGTTGACGATTCTATTAATGATGAACATTGGATGATTGCAATGCAAGAGGAGTTAAATCAATTTAAAAGGAACAAAGTTTGGGATTTAGTTCCAAAACCCAAAAGTAACCAAATAATCGGAACTAAATGGGTGTTTAGAAACAAAATGGATGAGAATGGAATAATAGTAAGAAACAAGGCTATACTAGTAGCTAAGGGATATAATCAAGAAGAAGGAATTGATGACGATGAAACATATGCTCCCGTAGCTAGATTTGAAGCCATAAGAATGCTCTTAGCCTATGCTTGTATAATGAACTTTAAACTGTACCAAATGGATGTGAAAAGTGCCTTTTTAAATGGAATCATACAAGAGTAAGTATATGTAAGCCAACCCCCTGGCTTTGTTGATAGTGAGTTCCCAAATCATGTTTATAAACTGACTAAAGCCCTCTATGGACTCAAGCAAGCTCCTAGAGCTTGGTATGAGAGGTTAAGAAATTTTCTCCTAGAGAAAGGTTTTAAAAGAGGAAAAGTTGATACAACACTATTTACTAAAACAAAAGCACACAATATCTTACTTGTTCAAATATATGTTGATGACATTATTTTTGGTGCTACTAATGAGTCTTTATGCAAGGAATTTGGTGAACTAATGCAAAGTGAATTTGAAATGTCCATGATGGGAGAACTTACCTTCTTTCTTGGACTTCAAATTAAATAATGCCAAGATGGAACCTTCATAAGCCAAACAAAGTATTGCAAGGAACTACTAAAGAAGTTTGGAATCGAAAGCGCAAAGGAAATGGCAACACCAATGGGTCCAGCCTGCTACTTGGACAAAGATGAACATGGTAAATCTATAGATGTATCCAAGTATAGAGGTATTATTGGATCCTTACTTTATCTCACTGCAAGTAGGCCATATATAATGTTTAGTGTGTGTATGTGTGCAAGGTATCAAACTAATCCTAAAGAATCATATCTTACTGCAGTTAAAAGAATCATGAAGTACCTCTTAGGAACAAAAGAAATGGGGCTGTGGTATCCCAAGGGATCCACTTGCACATTAATAGGATATTCCAACTCTGACTTTGCTGGATGCAAGTTAGATAGGAAGATCACAAGTGGAACATGCCATTTATTAGGAAATTCCCTAGTGTCCTGGTTTAGTAAAAAGCAAACTAGTGTGGCCTTATCCACAGCTGAAGCAGAATATGTTGCAGCTGGGAGTTGTTGTGCTCAAATCCTATGGATGAAACAACAATTAATTGACTATGGTGTTTATCTAGATCATGTACCAATAAAATGTGATAACACTAGTGCAATAAATCTAACAAAGAACCCAATTATGCACTCAAGAACCAAGCATATTGAAATTAGGCATCATTTTATCAGGGATCATATTCAAAGTGGTGATGTTGTGATTGAACATATAGATACAACCAAGCAATTAGCTGATATATTCACCAAACCACTAAATAAGGAGAGTTTCTTCTTTATAAGAAGGGAACTTGGCATAATTGATCCTCAAAATAATTGATGTCAAATGTTATTTTTGATAATATAATCAATATGCCACGCAAGGCAGCACAAGTTGCTGTAAATTATGAAGGACATGGGCAAGATGCTAAGCGTCCTTAGGTGTCTGTAATTTTTTTTGGTGTTTTGGATGTTTTGATGTATTGCATAAGTTCTGAAATGCTTTATTATCAATGAATGCAAGACTGTTTTTAAGATTGATTTCAATATTCTCCATAGTTTCTTTTTGATAATGACAAAGGGAGAGAAATATGAACCATACATTTTAGATAAACCATAAAGATGAACCATACATTTTACCTGAACCATAAAGATGAACCATGCATTTACTGTAAAAAAAAATTTCTCTGATATGCAAATTTTTTTCTCTAATACACAAGTATGAACTGTTTTTAAAAGACATACTAGAACTTATAATAAATGCAAGATAATCTTTTTTTCATGATAATGATATGATAACACTTGATCTTTTGAAAGGTATCAATGACACAGGGGGAGGACGAAAATAACTTAAGAACCATGCTTACTGAATAGCTGCACTCTGATTTCTTAATAACTAAGGTTAAGTACGGTAAGGTTTGTCATAATAAAAAATGGGGAGTTTGTAAGACTAAGTCCTCATTCATGTTTTGATGTATGACAACAAAGTGTATTTTGTATAAGATTTTTAATTTTGACTACGTACTCATTTTGTGTTAAGTTGCATGCAAGATCAATCATCCAAAGAAAGCACGTCCACTAAAGTACAACAAAGTAAAAAGCTGACGTCCACTGAAAGAACAAAGAAAGCGCGTCCACTAAAGAAACAACAAAAGTAAAAAGCTGACGTCCACTGAAAGAACAAAGGAAGCATGTCCACTAAAAGAAATAGAAGAGCTCATCTGCTGACGTGGAACATGAAGCACGTCCACTGAAAGAAACAGAAGATCTCGTCTACCAATTGGAGCTCGTCCAATTGCCTTGTGTTAGCACTCTCGTCTACCAATTGGAGCCCGTCCAATAACCTTGAGCTAGTACTCCAGTTTGCTGACGTGGCAAATGGACGCGGCTATTTTTTCTCTTCAATTAAACACGGATATATTACTCTTCAAAAAGACTTCACTATCCTTCAGATGGAAACGATTATTTTTCAAGAAGGACGCAAACTCTACAAAGATCAACAGAATCTCATTTCAAGAACAAGAATCAAGAAAGCAGATTTTGTTAAATCAGATCCAAATCTGTTTTAAATGATCCCAACGGCTATAATTTGTCTTCTATACAAAGAGGGATCAAAGGAACACTTTTCAACATAACTCATACAATAACAACAACACAACTCATTCTGATCTAAAGTGCTTCATCTCTAAGAAAAGTGTGATAGTAGTTAGAACTTCTATTTGCATAATCAGACTTTTAGAGTCTTACTTCTACTCAATTATTTTCGTAAATTAGTGTGACTAAGAGAGGGTATCTCTTAGGCTTGAACAAGGATAGAAGGGATCCTTGGGTATAGAAAAGCTAGTGTGCTTTCTGTTGATTTTTCAAGCAAGGAGGTTATCCTTGTGTTGCTGTAATTAGAATTGTGTAATTACTGATTATAGTGAAGAAAACCACAGAGGTGTGGGACTGGATGTAGGCTTACCAGAGGAGGTAGCCGAACCAGGATAAATCGGTTTCCGTGTTCTTCTCATCCCTAAACTCCATATACTTGTTAACTTGAATCTTCAATCTGCAATCTGTGTTAAAATCTGTTGTTACTACTTATAATTCTTCTTGTCATCATTACTTGTTCCATAACCTGATTCTTGGGAATTAAAATTGATTGAAAACCAATTTTCTTTAAAGAAACACTATTTTGCTTTAAATTTTTTAAAAAGTTTTCAATATCTAAATTCACCCCCCCCCCCCCCCCCCCTCTTGAGACCGTAGCCACTACCAACATAGACTACTATAGTACTTTGGTACATTAGCATGGATGAAGCAAAGGACTTCACTAAGTCATTTGAGGACTTAGATTCTAGATGCTTGAAGAGGTATCTGTTCGTGGGAAAGACCACGGGGGTCTTTCCAATAATGTCTTGTAGAGCGACCAACTTAGGAGTCTTGTTTTGGGTTTTCTGTTGAAATGGTCGGTAACTGTGATGTTGTATTATATTCTTGGTTTTAAGTTTCACTTTTTAGAAATTGGACCCTTTTGAAAATAAAAATGGTATGCCGTGGTGACTTCTTTAAGAATACGACTTTACTATTTATTATATGTATTAAGGTGTTCTAGAGTTATTCACGGAAGAAATTTTTTTTCCACCCGAGTTTTCTGCCTTATAATAAATTTATTTTCCGAAAGCAACAAGCAAACATAATTTTTAATTTATTTCCACATGTGTTACAAAGTAATGCCCAAGGGGGGTGTTACATTAGTGGTATCAGAGCTGGTCGAGTCTTTCGGGATCTTTGGGAAACATGTCTGTTGTGTTGATGTTGTGTATTCTCTGATTAAGATTTGTTTGAATTACTTCTTAGAAGTAATGTGTGTTAATAAGTAAGTAAGTGTTTCAACTGCGGTCAAGTGGGATACATATCAAAGGAATGCAATGCACCGAAACCTATATCTGCTGTTAACAACACTAGGACAAACAAACCAACGACAAATGGGAGAATTTTCACTTTGAGCGGCACTAAAGCTTCGAACTCCGATGAGTTCATATAGGATGATTGAGACATAGAGGGTAATCTCTTAACTGTACTTCATGCTTCGGGTGTGACGCATTCATTTATTTTGATGGAATGTCTGAAACTGTTAAAATTGCCTATTTCTTTATTATCATATGATCGGATTGCTTCAACTCTGACTGCTAAGTCAGTTACCCTCAATTCTATATGCTTGAACCGTTCTGTTGTTGTTCGGGACAGATATTTTTTTTGAAATAATATGTTTCTAGATGAAACTTAGTCTAGTCACTTTCACTTTTGGTAAAAGTGATCCAGTCGGAATTTTGTAGGACTGTTGGCATTTTAAAATGTTATTTCAGAAATTCCTTATTCAAAGAAGAAATCTTCTTAAGGTTAGGCACTATTCTTTTTGTGAGTTCCTAATCCATAGGGAAATCCTTGTGAAAGAAGGAACTTTATTAGAGTCATGGTTGTAAACATGTATTAGCTATGCATTTTTACCCTCACGAACATATTAAATAATCTTTTTACATATTGGACGTTCCTGTATTCTTTGCTGACAGTAAGATTTTACTGATCAGAAAATGTAATTTTGACCCGAGAACGAAATGAATAGATTTTATATCTCATTTCCAACGATATAGGTTATTTTGAAAATTTTCAAAATAAATAGGTTATTATACTCGATTCAGGCGTAAAACACTAAATCGGGTAATCGACGGAGTCGAGAACGGACGTACAGAGACAAAACCCGACATCGGATGCTGAGACCTCTTGCCACCTAGGGTGGTGAGTCATATGGATGACTCAAACCATGTCATGATGACATTTAAACAAAAATCTATATATTTCTTTAAACTAGTGTAAAGACCATTTTGACCTTGGACCATTTTACCCTTGAACTTTCTTTGAAATGACAAATTTTCCCCCACAATTTGTGGCCACAAATCAGCCACATCACCAACCACTCATCACCACATGTTTGTCGTGATGGTTTTTTTTGGAAATTACAATTTTGTCCTTAATGTTGGATTTTATCACAAAAGTGCCATTTTGTAACATTACTCCTTTGTCCTTAAAAATTTATATTTGGACCCTTGAAAACCACGACCAAACCCTCCCAAGTGAGCCCATTTCACTTCTATAAAAGGCCATATTTTGCCATTTTCCCATTCAAACTCTTAAGTTACTTAGGCTTGATTTGTGAAGGAAGTAGGTGATTTCTTGATTCCAAGAGGTAATCTTTGTTCCTCATCATCATTAAGCATCATGTTCTTTAATTACTTTCTTGATTTAAGGCCTTAATCATCTTTCCAATTTCTAGAACTAGAAAGTTTGAAATTCTCTAGAAAATCATAGAAAAATCCTAAAAATATGAAACCAATTTCTATGAGTTAGTTGTCATCTCTGCTATCATAATCCAAGATATTGATGCAAACAAAATTTTCCTCCCCATTTAACCCTCCAAGGCTGAACCCTACTTGTGTTGGTGTACGAGGTTTTGCTTATTTTTCTTAGAAAGTGAACTTGTATATCATCTTCCTAGTATGTAAGTATGTTGAATCCAAGTTGTTGTGTTCAAATAAAATCCCTAGCTCATGTTTCTATTAAGGGCCGAAACTGAGTTTTAAAGGAATTGGTGTATTTGATTTCAATTCTTTGTGTTAAACCATTAAACCTATGTCTTAAGTATTAATGATCATTAATCCAAAGACTTAAGCAATTTAGAAATTTTAGTCACCAAACCCTAGCATGGCCATGACTTACCTATAGGGGATAGGTGATTTTATTTGCTTATTTTTTTATATAATTATGTTATGTGGTTTGTTGAAGGAGATTGTGTGTGAATCGTGTATGTGTACTGTCAAGAAACCGGAGTGTCGGCGAACGGGTATCATAAGGAAAGATCTTCAAGAGGTAAGGGGAGCTTACCTGAGGGATTTTCCCAATAACTGTATTTGATTAGTGTGTGGTTTGTATTATTTATTGGTGGTTGTGGTGCTTGTTTAATTTGGTTCAAGTTGTTTAAGTTATGTTATTTTTACCTGTGATGATTGATTTGCTTTAAATTGTTTATCTTCAATTATATTATAATGTGTTGTGATGCTTGATTTGCCTGGGAATATTTCTGTTATATTGTTGTTTGAGAAGCCTGACAGTGGTCAGTGCCCAATCAATTAATCAGATAAAAACTTTAAGAAGCTTTATAAATTATATTCAAGGTTTTAACGGTAAAATATTGGGATATAATATTAATGCAATATTTTATTTGGGAAAAATGAGGAATGTTGGAAAATATTATTATTTTAATGATTTAATAGCGTAAGAGTGTTTTGTGAGTCATAGTGAGGACGTAACCGTGAAAATATTTTTGTACTTCTAATTTATACGTAGAAAATTTCTAAATATTAGAAAATGTAATTTTAAGAAAATAAGTTTCAATAATAATTTTATTATGGTGTTGGAAAAATTATTTTACTATAAAAGTCATAATTGGACTTAAAACGTATTTAAAACGTCAAACGTCGGACAATTCCGATAATATTTACAGTAGGATTACTAAAAACGGTAATATTAGTTAAAATAGAGAATTTGTATCAAAGCAATATTTTCAAGTTCAAAATATTGATTTTATGAAAGGAAATGAATTTCAAGTGATTTTGATGATTTTGTAAAACGAATTTCCAACGTAAACGTATTTTCCGTAAAATAGCTTTATACACCGGGTTATTTCCGACAACTTGGATAAGTTTTGGAAGTTTTGTTTTGATTTTGTGTTTCACCGAATGAAAAAAGCATTAACGTAAACCTAGTATCCGAGACGTCATGATACCGGCGTTCTTAATTACAAGCACGAAGATCTTTTATCCATGTTACGTTGTTACACTTTGTGATGAACGTTGTTAATAGAGAATATTGTTTTTTTATTTCATCACCACGAATCTAAGACTGATTGCAAGGTCTAAGGTTTTGTGATTGAGCATTCGGACTTCGTGTTCTGTGTTAGTGTTGAGAAATCTATCACGTTAAAAATTACGAATAGTTGTAAGCCATCTTTAGCTTCGACAAAATAAGAATGAACACAAAGAAAAATAATGATAACAAAATGTTTTATATGCATGCTTGGGCAGACGTGTCACGTCCTATGTTTGATACCTTAATGATAGGGTATTCGGGCTACGTTGTTATGTCCTATGTCGGATACCTTAATGATAGGGTATTCGGGCTACGTTGTTAGGTATGATGCCTTAATGATAGGGTATTCATGCTACGTCCTATGTCTGATACCTTAATGATAGGGTATTCGGGCTACGTTGTTATGTATGGTACCGAATGGTATTCCATGCCACGTTGTGCCTAATATACCCGACAATTGAGCGTGATCAACTCATTTATTTGGTGTTGGGGTCTCCGAAGATTAGGTACTAAATTAGAGCTTGAATATTGAAGTGTTCATGCATTTTTTTTTAAAACTGTGATCGGGTATGAAACCCAGTGATAGACTACTTGTTTATTCATGGAAATGTACATGTGTATATGTTCTCTTTTTTTTTTGTCGCGCATGCGGTTATTGTGTTAAATCCATATATTGGTGTCTCACCCTTACAAATATACCAGGTTTATTCTAGACTACTATAGTACTTTGGTACACTAGCATGGATGAAGCAAAGGACTTCACTAAGTCATTCGAGGACTTAGATTCTAGATGCTTGAAGAGGTATCTGTTCGTGGGAAAGACCACGGGGGTCTTTCCAATAATGTCTGGTAGAGCGACCAGCTTAGGAGTCTTGTTTTGGGTTTTATGTTGAAAAGGTCGTTAACTGTGATGTTGTAATATATTCTTGGTTTTAAGTTTCTCTTTTTGGAAATTGAATCCTTTTGAAAATAAAAACGGTATGCCGTGGTGACTTCTTTAAGAATACGACTTTACTATTTATTATAAGTATTAAGGTGTTCTAGAGTTATTCGCAGAAGAAATTTTTTTTTCACCCGAGTTTTCTGCCTTATAATAAATTTATTTTCCAAAAGCAACCAGCAAACATAATTTTTAATTAATTTCCGCACGTGTTACAAAGTAATGCCCAAGGGGGGGTGTTACAGAGGTTGCTCTCATGGATGAATGACAGTCAGAGCCATTGGCTGAGATGATTTCTTCTCAGAAATGCTTGATCTAGGAGCAGACTCAGTAACTTCCTCGTTCTCTATGACGGATTTAACAGAATCAATCTCCATAGTAGGGTCTTCAACTATAATTTCCTCATCAGTATGCTCTGAAGATGGTGATGGAGGAGGTGAAGTAGCATATTGCAGCACTGGTTCTAGTATCTCTTTGGCCCAATGAATAGTGTTTTCATTTTCAAGATGCAGGTTGGTAACAAGAAGGCCCAAAATGTCCTTGATTATGATGAATCTGCATTTGGAAAGGTCACATTTGCCTCTGACTTTAGGAATGACTCTTTTCTCTTCTTGAGTCAGACCTGAAGTAGATGCCTCTCTAGTGAAGAGAGTTATGTGAGATCTCCAGAAATCAACAGCAGGCTCAGTTTCAGAAATTTTTTCAATTGGAAGAGATTCCCAATACTTCAGCAGAGTGTCATCAAAGGGTTCAGAATTAAGATCCAGCTTATTGATTCATTCTCTGGCTTCCTTCCTCTGAATCTTTGCTTATTCTTGTCCTTATCCTTGTTGAGGTCAATCATGGGAAATCTTGGACATATCATGTAAGGCTTGATTCCAATTTTGCTCTTCTCCAAAGAATGCCTTAACCAAGTTGGAGGGACAAAGTTTGCAGCTCTAACAATCCTGAAGTGCTCAAACTCCCATTTCAGCATTTGATACATAAGAAGATCAACAAAATCAGCAGCTTTGCCATAAATGGTAGGGTGCCTGAAGTTCTGCCATTTGCTGTTCTTGTCCATAATGATGGGTACATGCCTGAAGGATCTGGATCTTTTGGAGATGTCATCAGTGAGATTCATCTTGGCAGGGTCTGTGTGCTAGTCAGAGATGATATGTCTCTCAACTGCTTCAGTGAAAGGCTTGAAGGGTGGATATTTGACAAGGTTAGGATAGATTTTCTAGGAGGGAATTTCTTTAGGGGTAGATGGATGATGAGTGGTCCAAGGTGATTGTACAGTTTGGATGGTGGAATGTCAGTAGGATTGTTAGGGTGAGGTGAATGCCAGGGGTAGATAACAGTTTTAGGTTCATAATCATACTCAGGCAATGGATAGAAATGGTATGGTAGAGACAGGTTCAGGTTCATGCTTATGGAACATAATTTTCCAATCCCTCTTAACCTTGGCCGAGTTTTCAGCCTTATTCTCATACATAACAGATGGGTCAGTATAGGGAAATCTGATTTTTCTTATCTTTGGAAGATGTGCACCAGGGCTAATACTAGTGTCTAGTTGGTTGAACCATGGGTCATTCTTAGGTATAATGGGTGGGAATTTTGGTCTTTCTGGTGAGGCTATTTGTGGTTGGTCAAGGGGATTTGTTTGCGGTGAAGGCAGTGTAGGAATGTATACATCATCTAGGATTTTAGGTTGGTTCACAGAAGCAGATACAGCCATATCCATCCTATCCTCAAAGCTAGAAACTAAGGCATCCACTGCTATCTTGACAGGATCATTAGTAGGAAGAATTACCTTAGTTCCTATGACAGCTTTGGCTTTTCTCTAAGGTTGCCTTCTCCTAGTTGGAATTTGGACATCAGCAACATCAGCAGAGGCGGCAATTCTGTTTCATCAACACAGAGCTATTGGGGATCTTGTCCTCATCATCCTCCTCATCCTCATTGTGAGATAGGATCAAGTTCCTTGTCCTCTTCTAAGAAAGTGCAGATTGAGGGGCAACAACTGATGGTTCCCTAAATACAATTCCACCAGTGGGCCTCTTAGGCATAGGTTTCCTTGCTGCAGTTGTTTTCTTTCTGACTGTCCTTGTTAATCCAAGAACTTCTGCATTATTTTGCTCAACCATTTCTTCTTTGACCTTCATCATTTCTTCAGTCTTGGCCAAAGCAGCAGTAGTGTAAGTGCTTAGATTCATGTTGGCAATATTCATTTTGCCAAAAACAGCAACAGACATTGACTTCTCAGTTATTATTCTTGCTTGCTCTTCAGGTGTCCTAGCAGCAATGAAGTCATACATCCCTTGTGACTTGAAGATTTTTGGTAAAAGATGGCGGTAAGGGAGTGCAGAGAGATTCTTCCTATGAAAAGCAGCATCTCTGAATCTACTAAAGAGAATTCTAGGCAAGTTTATCTCAGTCTCTGTAAAAAGATGGCAGAGACAGAACTTGTGCAAGACTGATAGGTTGTCCTTGGAACCTGTTTTGTGAAAAACCACCTTATTCAGCATCTGATGAAGAATACGGACATGATCCTTTATTTCAACTGATTTCTAGGAATGGGATCTTACTATGTCTTCTTTCATAAAAAAGGCAGCAATGACTTCTGAGCCACCAAGGTTCGTCTCCCATGACTCAGTAAATACCACTCCTTCTTGAGCGCAGAAGATGGCATCATCAATGGTTTTCTCAGAAACCACGATTTTCTTCCCCAATATACTAACGAAGATTTCTATATTAGTGACTTGAAGTCTTCTCCAGAAGTCCTTTATCAGGTTGGGATAAATGGAAACCTTTTGTGCGAAAAGTCCTCCCCAGTCAGCAGCGTTGATGTTCTTGCTGATATCCAAGTTATACTCCTCCAAGATTCTAAAATTGAAGTGATTCTCAATAGCAACATTCAGCTTGTCCACGTTGAAGGTAGAAGAAGATGCCATTTTTGGTGATTTGAGAGTTAGGGTTTTGGAAGCAAAGGATAGAGAGCTCGAGAATACTCGTAGATGACAGGGTGGTGATAGGTTTCTCAGAGGGAAGAGACTTGCTTAAAAAGGTTTTGAATTTCAAAGGTTTTTATTTTGGAAATAAATTTTAAAAAATTTGACAAGACATGTCATAAAGGATAAAACGGGGTTGGTATTTTGAAACTATAAAAAGTTCTTGATGGGATTGATAGAAGTTACTGACTCAGCAAAGAGAATAAAGGATAAATTTATTTTTGAGACAAAATAAATGCAATTAATAAATAATAGTATGGACGGATCCAAGTGAAATGCAATCAAACATAGACGCGACATGCAGTGGACGTGGTACACAAATACAGTGGACGTGGTATGCAATGGACGCGCACTAAAATCATGCAATAGACTTGAAATGCTTTAGACGCACATACATCAACAACAAAATTCTCAAGGATGGACGCCTTAATCAATCCACACAAAGAATATTAAGATTCTTTCTAATAAAAATAAACATGTCCTCCGCAAGAGGTTTAGTAAAGATATCTGCCCATTGATGGTCAGTATCTACAAATTGGATATCAAAGACACCTTTTTGCACATAATCTCTTATAAAATGATGTTTAATCTCTATATGCTTAGCTCTAGAATGAAATATTGGATTCTTAGACAAATTAATTGCAGCACTATTATCACACATAAGTGGAATACTACTTACAAACACATTGTAGTCCTCCAATTGATGTTTGATCCATAGAAGTTGTGAGCAGCAACTTGCAACGGAAATATACTCAGCTTCAGCAGTTGATAAGACAATGGTACTTTGTCTTTTACTTTACCATGAGACAAGATTGTCTCCAATGAAGTGACATCCTCCACTGGTACTATTTCTTTTAATTGTCTCCAGCATAGTTAGCATCACAGAAACCAACTAATCTGTAATCTTCATTTTTCTTAAAACACAAACCCAGATTAGTAGTACCTTTTAAGTATCTAAATATTCTCTTAACTGCTGATAAGTGAGATCCTCTAGGATCAGATTGAAATGGAGCACACAAACATACACTGAATATAATATCAGGCCTAGACGCAGTAAGATATAGAAGAGATCCTATCATACCTCTATATACCTTTTGGTCTACTTTTTTATCTTTATCATCTTTGTTTAGTATGGACGTGGGGTGCATAGGGGTATTCATTGACCTGCAATCATCCATTTTGAACTTCTTCAGGAGTTCCTTTGTATACTTGGTTTGATGAATGTGCACCTCATCCATAGTTTGTTTAACTTGAAATCCAAGGTAGAATTTGAGTTCTCCCATCATGCTCATTTCAAACTTTCTGCATTAATTTAGAAAACTCTTTGTACAGAGATTCATTAGTAGCTCCAAATATAATATCATCAACATATATTTGCACAATTATGAAATTAGATTTACTGGACTTTCTAAACAAGGTTGTATCAACCTTCCCTCTATTAAATCCATTTTAAATAAGAAATGAACTTAGCCTATCATACCAAGCTCTAGGTGCTTGTTTAAGGCCATATAAAGCTTTCTTAAGCTTATATACATGTTCAGGTTGGGTTTCACTCTCAAAACCCGGAGGTTGCATTACATAAACTTCTTCATTAATAAAGCCATTTAGAAAAGCACTCTTAACATCCATTTGAAAAACCATAATGCTATGATGTGCAGCAAATGAAAGTAAAATCCTAATTGCTTCTAATCTAGCAACCGTTGCAAAGGTCTCAGTATAATCTATACCTTCTTCCTGAGAATAACCTTGAGCAACAAGTCTTGCTTTATTTCTTACCACCTTACCATTCTCATCAAGCTTATTTCTGTAAACCCATTTTGTTCCAATAACTGATTTATCTTTAAGTAGGGGTACCCGGGTCCAAACATCACTTCTTTCAAACTGATTCAGTTCTTCTTGCATAGCTAGAATCCAGCCATCGTCTAGCAGAGCCTTGTCTACTGTCTTTGGTTCCAACTCAGAGACTAGTGCAGAATCTTCATGCTCTCTGAAAGTTGATCTGGTTCTTAGCCTATCATTGGGGTTTCCAATGATTTGATCTTGTGGATGATAATTTTCGAAGTGCCAAGATCTCTGAACAACATCTTGTTGAGAAGTGAAGGTTTCTGGTTGTTGTAGAGGGTCGTCCAATTGATCATCAGCTTTTACTTCTGTTGTATCTCCTGAGATATTTAGATAAAGATCTGCACAAGCTTTATCTAGCTCTGATAATTTATTATCAGGCTGCTTGTCATCAAACTTGACATGAATAAATTCTTCTACTACTAGAGTTCTAGAATTATAAACTCTAAAGCCTTTTGAAGTTTCAAAATATCCTAACAATATCCCATTATCTAATTTTGCATCAAACTTTCGTAGTAGATCTTTAGTATTCAATATATAGCATTTACAACCAAATTGATGAAAATATGAAATTTTGGGATTTCATCCTTTCCACAATTCATAAGGAGTCTTGCTCAAGATTGGTCTAATGTATATTTTGTTCTGAATGTAACAGGCAGTATTAACAGCTTCATCCCGGAAGTGTCTAGGGACAGAGTTGTGATTGAGCATAGTTCTAGCCATCTCTTGAAGAGATCTATTCTTTCTCTCTACCACACCATTTTGCTGTGGTGTTCTAGGTATTGAGAAGTTCTAAAGAATACCACTCTCTTCATAGACCTTATGAAATAGCTCATTTTCAAACTCTCCCCCATGGTCACTTCTGATTGAAGTGACACACATGCCTTTTTCATTCTGTACATGTTTGCAGAATATAGAAAAGACCTTGAAAGACTCATCCTTGTGAGCTAGGAACATAACCCATGTCCATCTAGTGTAGTCGTCTACAATGACTAGACCATATTTCTTACCACTGACAGAAGCAGTCCTTGTTGGACCAAAAATATCAAGGTGTAGTAATTCTAGTGGTATATTTGTACTAACAACATTCTTAGATTCAAAAGAACCTTTGACTTGTTTTCCCTTTTGACATGCATCACAGAGAGCATCAGATTTGTACTTAAGAGGTTACGCTTATTTAGCTTTGAAATTAACTTCAAATTTACATGACCTAGCCTTTTATGCCAAATCCATCGCTCATCTTCAATGGACACTAGATATGAGACACTTTGATTTGAGAGGTCCTCCAAGTCAATCTTATACAAATTGTTTTGCCTCTTAGCAGTGAATAAAATTGATCCATCATTCTTTTTGACATTACACATGTTTTTATCAAAAGAAACAACATATCCACTATCACATAATTGACTTATTCTCAACAGATTGTGTTTTAAACCATTTACCCAAAGAACATTATCAATGGAGGGAAAAGGATGTTTACCAATTTTACCTATACCAATGATCTTCCCTTTCTGGTTTCCTCCAAATGTAACCCAACCACCATCTTTGTGTTTAAGGTCTTGGAACATACACTTTTCTCCCGTCATGTGACGTGAGCACCCACTGTCCAAGTACCAATATGTTTGTTTCTTTCCTGTTGTAAAGCAAATCTGCAACAGGTATTATCTTATCTTTAGGTACCCAAACTAACTTGGGTCCTTTCTTGTTAGTGGTCACTGGACGAGAATGTTTAGCATGTTTATTATGTATGCATCTAGATGTAACATGCCAATTTTTCCACACACTTTACAAAAGGTGTTGGATGGTCTTGACTTAGTTATAGTATGTTTATCTGGAGCTTTTGAAGCTCTATGTTGTGCATGCAGTTTTGACTTTTTATGAGATGCTTCATGATTCTCCTTGTCACAACCGAGGCCAGATTTATCATAAGGTGACCTAGAATACCTTAGAATGAGACTGAGATTATCTGAGCCACCTACAAACTTTGACAGAGTGTCTGTCAAATACATCACATCTTGTTTCAGTTTTGCAACTTCATAAGAAACATCAGGCTCACACTCCAGTTTGTTAGTTAGACTGACACTCTTTGATTTTAGTGTGTCATTTTCATCTTTAAGGTTTTGTTTTTCAATACAGACCCTATCATATTCTTTAGACAGTTCAGAAAATTTCTTCTTGAGGCTCATATACTCTCTAGACAGTATGGACGACTCATGCAACAATTCATCAAAATCATTTTGAAGAGTGGACGGGTCAGAGTCCATTACCTCAGCATCAGTGTATTCACTTTATGATGATGTGTCAGCCATGAGACAAATGTTTGCTTCTTCCTCAGCTTCATCTTCTTCATCTAATGAAGACAAATCAAGATCCTTCCATGTAGCCATTAAGACTTTCTTCTTTTTGAAGAATTTCTTTTTATCCTTCAGCTCAGGCAATCAGCTTTGAAATGTCCATGTTTCTTGCATTCAAACCACAAGGGTGGACCTTTTTACTTTGAGTCTGACTTCTCCTTGGAAATTTTTTTGTTGAACTGCTTCCTTCTGAAACCACCTTTCTTTCTCCACATGTGTTGAATCTTTCTGGAGATGAATGATAGTTCATCTTCATCTGATCCTTCATCACTATCTGATGGTTCAGCATCATCTGAAGATTCAACAGCTTTGAGGACTTTTGATGAGCTTGCTTTCTTTGCCTTTAGGGCAATAGACTTTCCTTTTATGGAGTTGTCTTCTTCATTCAGTTCAAGTTCATGAACTTTGAGAGATCCAAGAAGCTCTTCTAAAGAAAGAGTATTCAGGTTCTTAGCTTCCTGAATAGCAGTAACTTTGGGTCTCCATTACTTGGATAAACTTCTCAGAATCTTTCTAATATGGTCTCTATTTTCATAAGTCTTTCCAAGATATCTCGAGATCATTGGTGATAGTTTGAAATCTTCCAAACATCTGATCTATAGTTTCATGATCAACCATTTTAAATAGTTCATACTGATGAACAAGCATGCTTATCTTTGATTCTTTTACTTGAGATGAACCCTCATGAGCTAAGGCAAGAGTATCCCAGTATTCTTTGGCAGTGTTGCAGCTGTGAACCTTATCATGTTCAGATCTAGTAATAGCACACATAAGATAGTGCTTAGCTTTTAGATTGAGCTGATGTTGATTTTTCCGCTCTTGAGTCCATTGGGCTCTAGGAACAAGAGACTCCCGGCTTCATTTCTTGGTTCTGTGTAGCCTGCCAATCTGCTCCCAAATATCTACATTATGTGCATACAAGAAGGCCATCATCCTCTTCTTCCAGTAGTCATAATTAGTTCCATCAAAGAGAGGAGGTCTATTGATAGCTTGTCCTTCCGCATCCATGGTTGTTGGATCGTACTCCTCAAAGACTTGTTAGATGCTCAACCCTTTCGAGGTTGAGCTCTGATTGAAGTTGACACAGGCAAACACAAGAAGGGGGGTTGAATTGTGTTTGTTAATAATTTTCGAAAACAACCTTTTAAAAACAATTTTCTCACACAACAAATTTAATAGAGAAGCAAGCACATATAAAACGCTCTTTTAGAAACTTAACAAAAGCAATATCAAATCCCCACAGTCAGTATAAACAACTAAAGCTATAAGAGTTTTGGGATAGAAGATTAACACAATAGATTTTATCCTGGTTCACTCTTTTCCAACCAAGAGCTACGTCCTGTGTTAGTGATTTGGCAAGTGTACCAAATCGTACAAGTAATAAAGTGAGAGTAGAGTATCGTTCCCAACGAGGATTATGTTTCAAGTAACAACGTAACTTAGGCAATTGATATTTGAACCAATGAATTTCATGTTTATAAAAGAGTTAATGAGTTTCTTGTGTTTAGAATTATCACACAAATGAATGAAACAAATGCAATTAAAGAATGAAGTCAATATAGGTAAAAGCGGTTAGGTATCGGAATCATTCAATTTTCACTTGATGTAACCTTATTTAATCCTAACTTTAATTCATTCCATACAATTGACATTCAAATCACTAACCTAGATTTATCCCTAATTCCTTAGGTGATAATCCTTTTGTACCAATTAAGAATCCTAATTCCTTAGGTGATTCAAGAATTAGCACAAACATTAAGCATGAGATTCATAAGAATGCACTGCAATAGAGTTTTATTCCTAGAATCAACATTCCAATGGTAATCTACTTCAATTCCAATCCAGTAACCAATTTTGCAATTGTGAAATTGAATCTAACATCAATCCAAAGTTGATCAATCCAATAGAAGCATTAAGCATAGAAGAGATTACTCTAATTGTATGAACTTGAATTGAAATCAGAAATTAAAGTCAATTACATCAAGAATCAATTTGAAATCATCCTAACCTAACCTAAGAGATCTATAAACTCATAATAGAGAGGGATGATAGTGAAGAACTTGAGTAGAAGTAGAAGGAAGAATCCATAGAAGCTCCAATTCTTGTTCCCAAGGTTGAATCTTCAAAGGATTGAGAGAGAGAATGATGAATCTGAGTGTGAGAAGTGTAAATATGACAAAAGATACCCAAAACTCGGCTAAAATTCGAATTTATACTGGTTTTATGCGTCACCCAGTGACCAGCGCGCCCTGCGATCTTGGCGCTGGCTTCTATGCGTGAAACAACATCTTGCTGTAAAACTAGTGTTGAGCGCCCCTATACCAGCGCTGGGCGCTGGCTCTGGTGCTGTTTGTCTGGGTTGAGCGCCCAGCAGTAGCGCCGAGCGCTGGCTGCCCTGCTCTCCGTCCATGCTGAGCGCTGGAGTTCTACGCTGAGCGCTGGTCCTGCACCTGCACCACTTGTTTTCTGTATTTTGCTGAGGCTAAGCGCCCGTTTTGAGAGCCGAGTGACGGGTCTTCAATACTACACATTTTCAACATATTTTGAGTATATTTTTCACATAAAAAGATCAAAACTCTAATCAAATGAACGTGCACATTTTCTAATCCTTTTCATTCAAAAATCCTAAGATTATTTACAACTTTATTCCTATTTACACATCCAAACTAACATATATTGCACATTCATCATCCAGTCCCTTCGACTTGAAGGTTTTATCCACTATTTCTCCAACTAGATTATAACCAAGTATTCAACACCCCTTCAGGCTACAAGTATTCCTTTCTTACCACCTCTTCAGGCTCTAACTCTAACAAAGAGATTTAACTTATGATCTTCTTAACTCACTATGTGTGAGGATATGAAAGTTTAAGATCTGTTGAATATTTTTACAATATTCAAACTAAAGAATACAGACTCTTGCTCTTGAAAGAATATTAGAATGAGAAGTTATAGTTTGTCAAAAAAGTGCTTCTTCAGTTGTTGAGGTCTTCTATTTATAGTGACCTTCTAGTTCACTTGAAAAACTTCAACGGTTATTTTGAATATACTCGTTTAGAGATAGCATTAAATGTATAAAATCCATTGTGACTGATAGCTTGATCGTGGCCATTGTGAAATGTACTATTGGTTATCACTTTCACACGATATGGAATGATACACCTTTGAGCAATTGTAACTTGAAAAACTGTCTTTCCTCCTTTGTGTAAATTCCAACTATTCCAACGATAAAGGTGACAAGGTACAGAGCGTTTTGCAATTCCCATTGTACTATTTTACTTTTTGTATTTCCTTGATGGTACCATGTTTCTCTCACAAGGAAACAAAGCATTAAAATAGTTAACACAAATAGGAAGGACCAATATTCGTTTGAAATAAATATCAATCATTTGATATAAATTCAAGTGGACCGTATTGCATTTATTCTCCTTAGAAAGAACATATTAGAGATAAAAACTCGTCTACTAAAAATCTCTGTCTACTCAGTTATATGTGAGACTAAGCCTATTTATTATTTCATTTAACTCGTCCACTGACGTGGCATATCCTCTCGTCTATCAAGTCTTTGGACTTGCTATATCTCAGTGAGTTATCTTGATCTCCGTCTAGTGACGTGTCTACTCATGAGAAAAATTCTCCTCTACTCGTTATTTTATTTCTCTGTCTACTCAATTCTATTAAAGCTCTCGTCTACTTAAATAAATAAATAAATAAGTAAATAACTTTACCAAACATTTGAGCAGCTCGTTTGTGGACGCGGATACACTAGATCAAATCCAAGCAGATATATATGGTAACTTCATCAAGGTTTTCATAACTTATAAGATTCAAGTAATCCTGCAAAACTGGATAACCTTTTTAGATCTCAACTAACACTCTGTCAAGCAAATTTAATCCTTTTGTTAACATCGAAACTTAGAGATTAATTAAATCCAAATCACTTTGGTTCCAACAGCTGCAACATCAAATCAAACTATTTGGTTAAGAAAAATTCTAAAGGATTTGGGAGTAGACCAGCACGAAGAAATATAGATTAATTGTGATAGCAAATCAGCTATTGCTATTGCAGAAAATCCAGTTCAACATAGAAAGACCAAGCATATTCAAGTGAAGTTCACGCTATACGTGAAGCTGTTAAAAATCATGAGATTAAGCTAGTTCATTGCCGGTCTGATCTTCAAGTTGCTGAAATACTCACTAAAGCTCTTCCTAGTACTTAGATTTGAAAGAATTAGAGAATTGCTTGTAGTGTCCATCAAAAATCTCAAGGAGTGTTAATGCAGCTGAGATATTTGTTGTACACCCGTATTTTGTGTTGTATAATGTGATATCATATTATTTAGATGTTGGTTGATATTTTTGACTATGTTGGTTGATATTTTTGACTAAGTGTAAGGTGACCCATACGACATACGTAGTAGAGTGTCTTTAGGATAAGTTGGGAGCAGTTGACAGAGCACAATACTTAGTTTATTTGTGAAAAATAATTATATTATGTATCAGAAACTTATTGTTGAATGCAAGAAGTATCAATTTACGTTTTCAGATTTTTACTGAGTGCTAACAGAATCTATTAGTTTTATATTTTTCTTTTTCACAATATTTCCTATGATTCCAAGACAAAGCAAACTAGTAGAAAATAGCATCAATAAGTGGTTTTGTAGAAAAGAAGCGAAAGCAAACACAATAGTAGAGAATTGAAAGCAAACATAGGAAGGAAAACAAGTGTTGGTCCAAAAGCAAACACACATTCCTGTATCTATTAACCAATTATTACCCATTAAATAAGTAAATCCAGACCAAGAGTACAAAGTTAAAAAAAAATAGTGACTTTGTAGATCAAGGAATTGTATGATTTATCTAGTGTGAGAAGGTTGGACTCATACAAGAAGTTTAGCTGGATGCAAAAAGTAAAGGGAACATCAAATAGGCGGGTCACAGCACAGCTTCAACGGTGGCATCGATAGAAGGACGTTTGGTAGCTCGGGCTTCTTCGTTGTTCTGTATGGCAGAGGAACGAGACCGAATGTAACCTAAATACGCACTGGCGTAATTTTGTATTTCAAAATATTTTAAAGGACATTTTAGTCCAAATAATAAAAATATTTTGGAATTACTTTCCCTCCCCTCCAAATCCTTCTAATATTGAAAGGGGGCCAAAATTGACATACGAGGGATTTTGCTGCTCTCCCCTCTCCTCCAAAAAAATGAACCAAATACGAAATGTTTAAAATAATCCATCCCCTCCACTCCCCCCAACCAAACAGTATGTCAAGTAATTAAGTATATAAGTATGTAACAAGACCATGACTGACCTGGATGCAAGTGAGTCACAAATTACAGCAAAATCAATGAAAACAGTGAGGGTGTGCAGGTGATCGCAATAGAGAAAGTGGGAAGAACGAATGGGGGAAACGTAGAGAACGACAAGGAGTGGCACGCGGTGGGGATGAATGGCACGACGATAGGGTGGTGGATCAATTTGTTCTTCGAGAAGCAAGTGACTAGTGATGGATGGGTTCCAAAGCACAAAGTCGAGATGAGAAACCAGACTGGACAGAGGGGAAGGGAAGAGGGGTGGTGATGGGGGTGGTGGTGGTGGTGAAGGATTGGGCAAAAGTGAAATTTACAAAATATAAGAAATAAAACTAAAATATAAAAAGAACCAGGAAACCAGCTACTACAGGAAATTTTAATGGTACATGAATGTACCATATCCCAAGATTCTTCATGCTAGAATTCACCCAAATTATGCCCGATTTGAATTTTTTTGCCAAAGAAAAAAAAAGGTAACTTGAGAGAGTGGAAGTCCCCACCGGATCAAATCTCGATGGCAATGCAAGAAAATGAGAGACTTTGAACTCAGCCTAGAGCAGAGGGAGAAAACGATGGTCCAGCATCTTCCTTAGCGACTTCTTCTTTAGTGCTGCTACAACCTATTTCTCCACCACCTTCATGGTGTAGAATCAGTCGGGATGTCGCAAAGAAGGTGGAAGTCGCGGAAGGTGAGATTGGACTTGCGGTGGAGCAAAGTTAGAGGAGCAGTGAGATTTGATGAAGAGAGAGCTATCCAGCGAGGTTGGTATATGAATGTGATTTCAAAGTTTCATAGAGGCTATATAAGTAAATTCGGGAGGTTAGTTAAGCTTGATTAAGATCTAATAGAACTTTGGTCTCTATCATTCTTTTACTCACTTTAAAATCTTTCCATCTTTCTTATCAAACTTGAAAGAAGGTAATATTCTATCATTCTAATAAACTTTTGGCTTGATCATTCTTTTGGTCTCCTTACTATTTGCGATTTTGATCTCTATAATTTTTTTTAGCACATTTAGTCTATCTATTTTTTCAAAGCTGCAAATTCGGTCCTCTCATTCGATGTTTGTTAATTTTTTTAATGATCAATAGAGAGGAATCACTATTTTAAACACATAATAGAACCTTTGGTTGAGCTTATGTGATAGAGGACCATGTGATGGAACCAAAAAAATGTCTCATAAAGGAGGAAGAAACAGATAAATTGCATAGAGATAGCATTAAATCATGTTGAAACGGAGAGACAGAGGAGGGAGAAACTCAACCAGAGATTCTATGTGCTTAGAGCAGTGGTTCCTCTTTGTTAATCATTGAAAAAATTGACGGACATTGGACGAAATAATCGAATTTGCATTGAAAAAATAGAGGGATCAAATGTGCTAAAAGAACCATAGGGACCAAAATCGCACATAACCAATAATATGGGACCAAAAGTACAATGAAGCCTAAACCTTTTCCTTCCCACTCTTTCCCTCCAAAAACTGTGTTAACTAATTAGCACAAATCTTTCAAAATGTTATTAAAGCATATAAAAATGTTGATCTGCCTCTTGTTTGAGTTAAAGATCATAACTTCGCATAGTATTTTTTGCATTTCAAATTTTCGATCATACTGCACACAAAAAAATTGATGACTAAGAAGAAAATGAACGAAGTAGGTCCTAACATTCAAAAAGTTGTCTTGACCATCTATTTAAAGGGGTTTCTATGGAACCCATACAAAATGTAAGGGTACCAAACCCTTATGGTCCCTACATGTGTCGTTTAATAAAGAAAAAAAATAATATCTTAGATAGATATAATAATAAATAATAAAATAAAAATAATGGGATTATCAGAACAATTCACGGTAAAATTTGATGGGATAGGAAAAATAATAGAAGAAGCTAATAAAAACATTATTCTATTAATAGAAAATACTAATAAAATTACAAATTATACCTGTAATAAAATACAAAAAGGACAAAATGATATAAATAATATAAAAGAGACTTTACACAATATAAGTAAATGAAAAGAAATAGATGAAAATGATAATATTAGTAAAATAAAGGAAGTCCTTTTACAATTATAAAAACTTTTAGAAGAAGATGAAAATAATAAATGTATAACAAAAAGAGAATTAGAAGAATTATTAGTATCAAAAGAATTAGGAAAAAATATTGTAAAACAAGAACCTAATCTTGAACCATTAAATCTTGAGCCCTCAAAATTATTAGTTCTAGTAACTTCATGGAGATGATAAAAGATGAATATATGGAAACAATAAATAAATCAAACGATATAGAAGAAATTCAACAACTAGTTAAAAATAATTGAAGATGAAAATAATCAAATATAAAAAATAGAACAAGTTGAAACAAGTAAAGAAGAAAATGAAGAAGTAATATTAAATTATAGTTTTTCAGATATCGAGTCAAATTATGATGAAATACGTATAGAAAAAGGAGAAACAAGTAGTTCAAGACCTAAGAGAAAATGTGAAGAATATTGGAATAACCCAGAAAATTCACGGGATAAATATAAACAAGAGACGATATATAATAAAGGATATGCAAGAAAAAAATAATAGGTGGACTAAAATCAAAGAAGAATGTAAACCTCATTATGAAACAATACGAACAGGAAATATATTAAATATTGATTATGCAAGAAATAAGGAGGAACTACTTTTGCAATGGACTAATGACATAACATTACTAATCGCAACATATGAGAAATTTAGTAGCCTAAATCTAATGGATTAAAAAATTTATTAATTTATAAAACAATAGGAAATGTACAAAAATTTCTAAATAGAATAAGTGATGAAAATTGGCAACAATATGCAAGATCTGTAGGAAATAATCAAGAATTTGATAGATTAGTCACGAATTTAATCTATCAAGAATTCATAGGGTATAATATCCTTGAACATAAAGAGGAAACAAGTAGATATCTACGCGAAAGGGCTAAAGCACACCTAAATGGAATACAAATATGTAATATGTGTGAAGTGGAGAGATTTATTTGTTAATATCAAAAATATTATTACAAATTAAATACAAAAGAAAAAGAAATATATAATGATGTTTTTATAGACAAATTACCATATCCACTTAACCTCAAAATAAGAACTATTTGGCAGATGCGACCAAGAGAAGCTGCTAACACATTAGGAGGAATTATTCAAGTTCTATATCATGAATAATTAAGAGAACAATGTTTAAACAAAGAAACAATAAAGCAACTAAACAATGGAAGAAATGCAATCTGTTGTGATATACCAGAACTAGAGCAACCAGTAAATTATGGTTGTAATCAATCAATAAAAAATATCATAAGAGAATACCCAAATTGAGAAAAATTTATCCGAAGAAAAAAGCATATAAAAATACAAAGAAAAAATATTTCAGAAGTCGGTAAACACCAAAGAAATATTACCCAAAAGGGAAAAAGAAATCTGTATGTTGGATATGTAATGTAGAGGGTCATTATGCAAATGAATGTCCCAAGAAGAAAGAAAAAAAGATTTTAAAGAAAAATATAAAATAATAAAGAAAGTGTTTACGTGGAAAATTTCTAATCAGCCGAATAAGAACTCAGTCGAGAAACACGTATGGATTTTGAAATGATCAAGCGATTTGGTGCCAAGGGCAAAATCCAACCCTCGTCATGGGTTCCTAAACTGCTAAAGAAAGTGTCTAGTGTAGAAGGTGAAGTAGGAAGCTATCTAAAGTTGCATGAAAGCAGTCAAGGAAAGCAATAATGAAAAGCAATAAAGGGAAGATAAATAAAGTAAAGAGCAAAAAAATATATGAAAAAGTGGTTTGTTTGATTGGGTGTTCTCTCAAAATTGTCGTGTACAACTTGTATTCATAGGCAAAAACCTCGGCTACTCTATAGCTATTCCCATTAGCCACTAACTCCTAAATTTAAGCAGTTACAAGCACATCATGGCTGACAAAAATAACTAAGAATAATACCCACTAAGACCACTAACTCCATTCATGCTATTTCTTTCTTGTAAATAGAATAATTGTCTGTTGGGCCCTTAGTCAACATCCACACGAGCCCAATAACAGCCTCCAAGCCCATCTAGACTTAGCAGCCACGTTCAGCTGATTCTACATCAACTAAATTTCCTCAGCTACTGGTTATCAACCACTTATCTTAGCTCAGCAACTGCGTTCAGCCCATCCTAATTCAGTCGATTTTGATCCAATTGTTCTTCTCAGCTAAATAAATAAATCAGGTAATTACTGCAATCGACTATCAGCTAAATTATTTTTTGGTGATAAAAAATGTCCCCCTTTTAGATGACGACGATAAGAGGAAGGTGAAAGATGCATTAAGTCAGTCGAATCCAATTGCCAATTTTGATACCGAACCTTCACACTATCGGCTGCTCTAGTTCTCAGCTGACATTATTCATTGACTTGTAGGATCTTCTTTCTGATGCCCTTGCTCTCGACTAACATGACTCTGCTGCATGTAGAAAATTGAATCTCCTAGAACTACTAGGTTTTCAAATAGTAGACATGATGTCTAAATGTCCCCCCCAGCTTTAACTGATTCAACTGATCCAAGAAACTCCAACCTTCCAAAGAGACCGGGTTTACATATAGTAGCCTCATCTTGCCTAGTTGACACAGCTAAGTGTCCCCCCCCCCCATTCTATCTTATCCGGTTGATCTTGGGAACTCCAACCTCTTAAAGACATTATCTTTGGCAAAGTTAGCGACTTTATGTTGCCGATTGGACACATAGCTAAATTTCCTTTCACTTTGTCTTGTTCAGTCGTTATCCCCTTTCTGTTTTCATTGCTTGCTTATGTCTCGGCTATTTCCATTCACCTTTGATGTAGGAAATGGTGAGCCCTACACTGAAACCATGTTAATGAATGCAGCTGGGAATAAATCGTTATCAGTTGTCATCTTAGCTACACCCTTGTAAACTAATTTGGACTTTTCACCCTTCAAAGTCTTTTGGACAACATTCCCTCAAGATCTCGGCTTCCATGACATTAGCTACCTAATCACTGTAATAATCGTCTGCTTCTTCAGACTCATCATATTCTTCAATGGAGATTGAGTACTGCATATCTAGAATGAATCGTTTAGTTACAGAAGCTTTGGTTTCCAGCTGACTCAAGTTTGAAAATTCATTGGCTAGCAACTTTTCTTTAGTTTAGGGTGCATGTTACCTACAGCTATTCAACAGCCGTCTCATCCTCTTCTTGTTTCAAATTCATCAAGTCAGCTGTTGTAATTTCAGGTTGAGGTTTATGGAACCTATCATGGAAGCACCTTTCCATGTTTGCCCAATTTTGCACATAATTAAAAGGTAGAGAGGAATACCAAGTGAATGTCGTCCCTGTCAATGATAAAGGGAATAGCTGTAACTTGTAGTACTCATTCTGGTTTGCCTCTCCACACTAGGCAGTAAATATTAGATATGCTCAATGGTAGACTTGCCATCTTCTCCAGAGAAAGTTGAGAATTTTGGGGTCTTAAACCCTTCTGGTAATGGTATCATTCTGTCCACCCATTCAGGATATGGCTTTCGATACTCAGGCCTATCTAAAGGCCTTAGTTGCATGCCAAAGTACTTTCTTATAGTGTCTGCTATCATGTTGGGATCAATCAGTTGAGGGACTGTCAGTCTACTTTCAGTCGTTGTCGGCTGGGTAAAGATTGGTACTTAGGTTGGAGCAAGACCTGACTGTCTGACATGCATTTGGTACATCGACTCTGGCATGCTTTGAATCATCGTTTGATTAGCCGCAGTAGGTGGAATTGATATCCATTGTTGCTCTGCTATATAATCACCAAGATTCATATATTGAGCCATGTTGACAGCTGATTGATTAGCCGAGGTAGGTGGAATTGGATTCCATTGCTGCTCCTTAACATAATCATCAGGTGCCTTATACTAAATCGCTCGAGGAGGAATTGAACCCACTTGAACATAAAGCGGATGTTTCGGGGCTAGCTAATAGTCTAGCATATTAGCCGAGGTAGGTGGAATCATGTTCCATGACTGCTCCCCGGCTTAATTTCCAGACAACTTTGTTTGAATTACCCCATAGCCCGTGGTAGGACACGTCATACCCCCAGGCATAGTAACTTGTGAGTTTGCACCAATAGCCGTAGCTTTTGATACAAAACTCAGCATACCAGGCTGGCCTAACGTATTTGATGGCCTTTTAGCCGAGTGAACCTATCTGTACTGTAATACAGGTTGAGATGGTCCTACTTGAACATATTGATTTGGACTCGACTGCGTTTGTTGTGTATCACCAGCTGATATTTGTTGCGTAAGATTCACCCGTCTTGATTGCCCAATAATTGTAGAAGTTGCCAAGTTTTCTCCAAAATTCAATTCTCGTAGTTCTTGCTCCCTCATCTTAAGCACTTCATTATGCACCATTAGTTTAACAATGTCTACCAGCTGCTTAGACACATGGTACAAAATGTCATGTACCCCCATATCTATTTGTTGGCAGATATATGAAGTGGTCACCACGCTTGGTTGATTTTGATCAGTCGAATAAGATACTATTGTTGAATGTCCACCAGCAGTCGTCACAAATGCAAGACATTAACGCGTGGACTAGTTGAGTAGACATAGTTGTTGCTGATGGTTGAGAAGATGGCCTTCCTAAGGCAATTGAAGGTTCAACTGCTATACGACCCCCAATCTTCTTGGTAGTTACTTGATACGGTTTCAGGCTAAAATAATGTAATTTTGACCTGAAGTGGTAAACTTCCCAATGAATTCACCTTCTAGCAAGGTCCCATCGGGCATGCCAAATTTATTTACGTGGAAAATTGCTAATCAGCCAAATAAGAACTCAGCCGAGAAACACGTATGGATTTTGAAATGATCAAGCGATTTGGTACCAAGGGCAAAATCCAACCCTCAACATGGGTTCCTGGACTACTAAAGAAAGTGTCTAGTGTAGAAGGTGAAGTAGGAAGCTATCTAAAGTTGCATGAAAGCAGTAAAGGAAAGCAATAAACAAAAGAGATAAAGGAAAGATAAATAAAGTAAAGAGCAAAAACAATATGAATAAGTTGTTTGTTTGATTGGGTGTTCTCTCAAAAATTGTCATGCACAACTTGTATTTATAGGAAAAAACCTCGGCTACTCTAAAGTTATTCCCATTAGCCACCAACTCCTAAATTTAAGCAGTTACAAGCACATCATGACTGACAAAAACAACTAAAAATAATACCCACTAAGACCACTAACTCCATTCAGCTAACCACATGCTAACCATGTCTACCCAAGTTCCTAAACTTTAGGCACGTTACATTTTTATCTGTTGGCACCAGCTCCAACCATCTTCTATCCATTATCCCATGTTTTTAGGATTTAGTAGTTGCTGCACTCTGACTTGGTCATTTTCATGCTATTTCTTTCTTCTAAATAGAATATTAGTCTCTTGGACCCTTAGTCAACATCCACATGATCCCAATAACACCCTTCAAGCCCATCTAGACTTAGCAGCCACGTTCAGTTGATTCTGTATTAGCTAATTGGCATCACTGATTACTCAGATCGATTAATTCCCCGATCGCCTGAATTTTTTCAGATAAACCTGACTCAGCTACTGGTTATCAACTACTCATCTTAGCTCAACAACTGCGTTCAACCCATCCTAATTCTCTCGATCTTGATCCAACTATTCTTCTCAGCTAAATAAATAAATCAGCTAATTACTGCAACCGACTATCAGCTAAATTATTTTTTGGTGATAACAGAAAGTATATAGAATACATAACCTAGAACCACTAGAAGAAGAAATAAGTGACACTGAAGAAAGTTTATATGAATATTCAGAAAATGAATTATCTTCAGAAGAAACAGAATCCGAATTACACCTATATTAGAATTATAGTAGAAAAAAGTAATAAAGAAACTGAAGCTTATATAGATACCGGAGCAAGTATCTGTCTTGCAACAAAGACAATATTTGATGGATGGGAAAGACTAGAAAAACCATTAAAAATACAAATAGTAGATGGATCAATACATCCTCTACATTGGATAGCAAAAAGAATAACTTTAAAAATACAAAACAAAGTATTCATAGTTCCAACGATATACCAACAAAAAACGGGTCTAGATATGATAATGGGAAATAATTTCTTAAGACTGTATTCACCCTTCTGTCAATACTTAGATTATATATCTTTAAAAACACCATATATTTGAAATAAAAAATTTAAAGAAATAATTCAAATACCGATTATCCATTTTTTCAGAATGTCTTTATTCTAAAAAAATAATCAGAGATTAGCAAGCTGAATCGCGGTGAATTAGTTAGAGAAGTATGTTGAAAAATTCGTCATGTACTAGTTAATTTAGAACCAAGAAGAAGAATCTAAGCCTATATTGCAGAATTACTAGATAAGGTTTGTAGTGAAAATCCTTTAGATCCAAAAATCAATAAAAAAAAAACACAGAATTAGTCGAATTAAAACTAAAAGATCCAGCTAAAGAAGTAAAATGTAAACCAATGATTTACACAAAACAAGATAGAGATGAATTTGAAGAAGATATTAAGCAGATATGTGATATGTTGTTTTGGATTCAACAACTCAAGAGGGGGGTGAATTGAGTTTTCTTAAAATATTTCCCTCTTAAAAACTTTTCACAAAACTTTTCAAATCAGAATTGCGGCCTTGGTATCTTTTACAAAATCAATGAAGGGTTTATATAAAATCTTGAATAGAAGGTGATGACGATAAGAAAGATTAATTCAGAACAGGTTCGGGTTCAAAACTCGATGAATAGCAAAATACAGAAACTGATTAAGCCTTTAAAGATTAAGAACAAGTTATGCAAGTTTCAGATACAAGCATTAACAATCAAGAACGAACTTGCAGGTTTTTATTTCAGTGATTAGTTCAGTTTCAGCAATCAAGAATGGTTTTGATCAACTCAGTTTTGAACGCAGATAACACAGACTTGATTACAATCAGACTCAGGTTTCAATACAGTTTATACAGATCAAGAACAGAAATTATATTGATCTTTAAACATCAGAATCACAGGTTCTTGATCATAAACAAAAAGTAAAGAGTTTGAGTTTAGAGATACCACACAACCAGATTTATCCTGGTTCAGTCACCTACACTGTGACCTACATTCAGTCCCCACTACACCTGTGGGTTTTCACACACTAACAGAACAAGCGTTAGCCAGGTAGCTTGAAAAACCTTTACACCACTGAGCACTCCTTCACCTTGAGATACCACACTCTTGTGAAGAGCCTCAATGTTCTTCCTTAGGGATACCTCACCCTAATCACTCAGAGAGACTCCCTCTCTCTTTACAATCAAAATAAAACGAAAAATTGATTCCTAACTCTCAATAGTAAGATAAACAAATTGAAGCACTTATGAGAACGAAACACTCTTTTCACAATAAGCTCAAGAAAGATGATGAATGATATGTGTATTTTTCTGTTGTTATGATATTCAATATTTTTGAAAGTGTTCCTTTGATCCCTCTTTATATAGAAAACAAGTTATAGATGCTGGGATCAATCAAAATAGATTTGGATCTGATAACAGAATCTGTTTTCTTGATTCTGGTTCTTGAAATAAGATTCTTCATCGGCTCTTATAGCACTCGCATCCATCTTGAAAATAAGAGCGTCCATCTAGCCATTTTGAATTAAGATCTTACATCAGACGATCTAGTAGATGAGCTCCATATGCCACGTCATTGGACGGATCTGTCATTAAGGTCTTAGCAAGTCCAAAGGCTTGAGTGGACGAGCGCTTCTGTCATTTGTGTGGACGAGCATTTCTGTAACTTTAGTGGACGAGCGCTTCTGTCACTTTAGTGGACTAGCACTTCTGTCACTTTAGTGGACGAGCGCTTCTATCACTTGAGTTGGACAAGCGCTTGTATTACTTCAGTGGACGAGCGCTTCTGTCACTTATGTTGGACGAGCGTTTGTGTTACTTGCGTTGGACGAGTACTTCTACTACTTGCGTTGGACGAGCGCTTCTTATTTCCAAAAATCATTTTCATTAACGAAAACTTAATCCTTTTAATGCATGTTATGAAAATTGATTTTCTTCATGCATCTTTTTAGTTGAGCTTTTTTTGACTAAGAGATTTCTTTCTCTTACAAATCATCTAAGACTGAAATCCAAAATTCTCCGTTAAGCTTGTGTCTTGATGATTCCTTGATCTTTGTCGTTGCTCTTTGATTCCTCCATGTAACTCTTTTGATTTCTTCAAGTTCTTCCTTCAATATTTTCCTTGAATTTGCTCAATGAACTTGTTGATCACTGCTTGATACCTATATTTGCAATTTGACACTAAAACAGTTGCATACACATCAAGTTATATTTGTCATATATCAAAATCTCTAAGTCATTGAGTCTAACAAACTCCCCCTTTTTGATTATGACAAATCTTTTAACAAATTATAAGATCAGAGTATAAGTGTAGCAGAAGCTAAGTGTTTTTGACAGATTTATATCATGGTATCAAAGCAGAAGTATATCAGAGCAAAAAAAATATTATCAGAGCAAAATTTGATTTACTCCCCATTAATCATGTAAGCTTATATTTACTCCCCCTTAATCATGTAAGCTTATATTTACTCCCCCTTAATTGTGTAAGCTTATAAGCTACCCCTCAACATATGCATGTATAATTTGTTATTATCCCCTTTCTCTATATCATACTTTTTCCTCCCCTTTTGGCATCATAAAAAAGGTAAAGAAAAGAAACATTCAAAGCAATAGAGAAGGCAAGCATTTAAACATTCAAACATAGCATATAAATTTGTTCATGATAGAGGGATATATGCAAGGAAATGAAAGTCCACTCCTGGGTTATCTTTGAGTTTATCAGTGTCCTTTTCTGCCCTTTTTATCCTTTCATTCACTTCAGCAATTGCAGCCATTTCAATTTCATGATGTATCCCTTTTGTTTCTTTAGAGATTAGATATAGGATTGATCAATTATGCCCAATTCTCTTCTAATGAAAAAAAAAAAGCTTTCCTTGTTCAAGGGCTTGAAAAGATATCGGCAAGTTGTTTAGTTGTATCAACATATTCAATCTCAATTTCTCTACTCTGAATATGATCTCTAATGAAATGATGTCTGATTTCTATGTGTTTAGTTCTAGAGTGCATTATGGGATTCTTAGTTAGGTTAATTGCACTTGCATATTGTCACATCTAATAGGAACTTGGTTTAGTTGCACACCATAATCAACTAATTGTTGTTTCATCCATAAAACCTGTGCGCAACAGCTACCAGCTGCTACATATTCAGTCTCTACAGTGGAAAAGCCACACTAGATTGTTTCTTACTGAATCATGATACTAATGAGTTTCCTAGTAAATGGCAAGTTCCACTAGTACTATTTCTATCTAGTTTACAACCAGCAAAATCAGAGTCTGAATAGCTAATTAAAGTACATGTAGCTCCCTTGGGATACCATAATCCCATGTCTTTTGTTCCTAACAGATACTTAATTATCCTTTTAACTGTTGTTAAGTGTGATTCTTTTGGATTTGCTTGATACCTAGCACACATGCATACACTAAGCATGATGTTTGGCCTACTAGCAGTAAGATAAAGTAGTGAGCCTATCATACCTCTGAATTTAGAAACATCAATAGGCTTACCTTGCTCATCCTTGTCCAGATAACAGGAGGTACTCATTGGAGTAGCCATCTCCTTAGCATTTTCCATGCCAAACTTCTTGATCAACTCATTGCAGTACTTGGTTTGGCTAACAAAGATTCCATTTTTAGTTTACTTTATTTGCGGTCCAAGGAAAAAGTTCAGCTCACCCATCATTGACATTTCAAACTCACTCTGCGTAAGACTTGCAAACTCATTGCACAAATGCTCATTAGTGGCACCAAAAATTATATCATCCACATATATTTGTACAAGCAAAATGTTGTGTGCCATTTTCTTAGTGAACAAAGTTGTGTCAACTTTACCTCTTTTAAATCCTTTTTCAATGAGAAAATTACTTAACCTTTCATACCAAGCTCTAGGAGCTTCTTTAAGCCATATAGTGCTTTAGATAGTTTATAAACATGGTTAGGCAATTCGTTATTTCTCAAAACCAGGTGGTTGACCAACATACACTTCCTCTTGTATAAATCCATTTAAGAAAGCACTCTTAACATCCATTTGATACAATTTAAATCCCATTATGCAAGCATAAGCAAGTAGCATTCTTATAGCTTATAATCTTGCTACTGGTGCATATGTTTCATCATAATCTATGCCTTCTTCTTGGTTATACCCTTTGGCTACCAATCTAGCCTTGTTTCTTACAATTATACCATTTTCATCTAGTTTATTCCTAAACACCCATTTTGTACCTATTACTTGACAGTTCTTGGGTTTAGGCACTAGTTTCCAAACTTGGTTTTTTTCAAACTGGTTTAACTCATCTTGCATAGCCAGCATCCAATGTTCATCAATTATAGCATCATCTATGTTCTTAGGTTCTACTTGAGACACAAATGCCATATGATTATTCCAAGATTGATCAAATAACTTTAATACAACAATGTAGACATATTATAAAATGTTATATAAGTCAACACAAAGATTCACAATCATACATTAATGATGATAATTAGAAAACATATTCAATCAATATTCTTTCTTTATTGTTACCCATTTTGTGTTTGGAAAAGGCTCTATGTCATGATTCCAATTTTTGCTCCTGACCTTCCACCACACCTACAAAACATAATTTCATGTTTTTGCTATAGGTACCCAAGTCTGTTTGGGTCCTTTTGAGTTAGTTGCAGCAATAGTTCCTTTAGGAACCCATCTATACTTAGATTAATTGTATGTTGATTTTCTGTATTGATATGTAGAAGCTACGTGACCTTTTCTAGCACAAAAATTGCATTTAACAAATGGTGTGTTTGAAGTCTTAGGTGCAGCAAAAAATTTCTTGAAAGATTTTTCATGTATCTTAGGTTTATAGCCTATTCCAGCCTTATCGTAAACACATTTTTGCTGTCCTAACAAAGCATTCAAGTTATCTCTACCATTTGTGAACTTGGCTAAGTCATTTTTCAGTTTTTCAACTTCTTTAGTCAATGTACAACCCTTAGAACAATTAGAGTTAGATGCAATCAAGACCTTATTCCTAACTTCTAGTTCTCTTTCTTTCATTTATTTTTGTTGTCCAAGTAATGAATTCAAGTTGTCTTTATCACTACTAATTCTAGATAGATCACCATTCAAATGATTTATATGTTTTTCCAACATAGGACAACTATCACATATAGGTGGTTCCAAAACAGTAGCCAATCTTTCTTTTACAACACAATTTTCTGTTTTTAATTCATCTAGCTCTTTGTTTAAAACAGAATTTTTCTCTTCTAGGCATGTGATGGTTTTCTTAGACTTATTTAGCAATCTAGAAAGTCTAATGGATTCTTTATGAAGTTCTTCAAAATCATTTTGCAATTCATCATAAGAGGGTTGATAATTAGAACTTACTTCACTTTCTAAATCACTATGATTGCTGGCCATCAAACACAAGTTTGCCTCCTCAGATTCAGATTCTTCAGTAGATTCTAGATCATTATCATCCCAAGCAATGTAGGCCTTTCTTGGCTTTCTCCACTTCTTGTCCTTTGAGTCAAACTTTTCTGTTTTGTCCTTCTTTTGTAGTTTTGGACAGTCAAGCTTCATGTGGCCAATCTTTTCACATTCATATCATGTGATGTTGTTGGAAGAGTTGTCACCTTTGCCGAAATTTCTCCTTTGGAAAGTGGATGGCTTTCTTTTGAAGTTGCCTTTCTTCTTTAGGAACTTCTTGAAATTTCTGACTAGCATTCCCATCTCTTCTTCAGATTCAGCCTCTTGTTCTGTATTATCATCATCACTGTCTTCTACTTCTTTGACTTGTGATTTCAAAGCCAATCACTTCTTTCTTTTATCAGTTTCTTCACTCTCATTCAGTCTGTTCAACTCCAATTCATGTTCTTGCAGTTTTCCAAACAATGTGGCAATGGTCATTGATGGGAGGTCTCTAGATTCTGAGATTGCAGTGACTTTAGGTTGTCATTCTCTGCTCAAGAATCTCATTACTTTGTTAACTTGATCCTCATTTGATATAGCTTTTCCAAGACCAGCCAATTGATTCACAATGTGAGTGAATCTCTTTTGCATAACCTCCATTGGTTCTCCTCGATTCATGTGAAATAACTCATAATCATATGTGAGGGTGTTCATTCTTGCTCTTTTTACGTCTGTGGTTCCTTCATGTGTTACTTGCAATGTATCCCACATCTCCTTTGCTGATTTGCAATCACTAGTGGAAAATATACATTAGACAGTAAAGGTTTACGTCAGTTAACCAAAAGCTAGACGTTAAAAAGGAGGCGGTGGCAGTTTTGTAAATATCAGACTTCATTAATTCAATTTTAACGTCAGTTGTTTTAAGGACTGACGTTAAAAGTGAAGTGACTCACTTTTAACGTCAGCTCAATAAAGAACTGACGTTAAAAGTGAACATTTTAACGTCAGTTCGATAAAGAACTGACGTTAAAAGTAAGTCTCTTCACTTTTAACGTCAGTCCCTACATCAACAGACGTTAAAGGTTATTTTAATAATTTTTTTTATCTAGTATACGATTCCTTCCGCATTGCCTTCCTCAAAGTTTCAGTTTCACATGAATTGCTTTGATGTTTTGTGTTTCTGTTTTGAAAACTAAAATATATGTGCGAAGTATAAGTTGAATCAATAACCCAAACCGGATCTCATTCATGAAGTGTAATCAGACCGATCTGAAAGATTGAAAAAGGGTTTAAAATCCTATAAAAAGTTACATTGAAAGGGTTTAAAATCCTATAAAAAGTTACATTGAAAGGGTTTAAAATCCTAAACATTAAAGCTACATCCCATCAGAGAGTTTTATGAAATATGCCAAAGGGAAAACTATATATACTCCGAAGACCTCAGAAAACTAGGGGGCATGAGAGGGCTCAAGAGAGAGGCAAAAACAGGTGCACTAGATCTGTTTCAAGCAAAGGCAGTGGTTCCAGAGACTTCCAAGACGGTCACTTGCTGCCAAAGCTGAGGTTTTGGAACTGTGACCCCCGAGCACCTGATTAGCCTGCAGTGGATTCTCCGGAAGGTGATAAGGTGAGCAACTCACATAATGTAATTTACTCAAACTTATCACCCATGTAATGTAATTTACTCAAACTCAGAAGTTGTTTGACCATTAAGACAAAGACCTTTGAGTCTAGGAATAGGAAGAAAGAGTGATGAAGTTAATCTCCACGGCAGAGCCATATTGTGAAGCAGAAAATTAAAAGGATGGAACGAAACTATTTATAGGAGCAGTGGATGGAAGGAAGCTATTACTAAGCTAGCTATTCTGATTTTCTTGAAAACTTATCTATGAACTTAATGCTCATTAAGAGGATTGAGTTACAAGGTGCGTGGGTAAGTAGCACAGTAGTCAAAGAAATGAATGTTTTTTGCAGATATCTATACACTTTTAACGTCAGTTGTTTTAAAAAAACTGACGTTAAAAGTGTTTTTAAAATAAGAAATATTTATTGTTAACGTCAGTTTTTTTAAAAAACTGACGTTAAAAGTTTGATTTTTACTTCAGTTAAATAAATAGCTGACGTAAATAATCCTATATATTATAAACGTGCAGAATGAATATTGGAAATAATGTAATTAATATACGGGAACTTGGCAGTCATAAATTAAGTTGATGTTAAAAATGAGGTGGTGGCAGTTTGTAAATATTAAATCACTATTTGCGTCAGTTCTATAAATAACTGACGTAAATAATTATGAAACTCATTTCATTGGTTGTCATGTCCCTCTTAACACAGATCACTCCATATAGTACTGCAGTTTATTTCTAAACCTTTTTTTAATTTATACAAGTTTATTTTTAATTTTTATTAATTAGCTTGAATTAGTAAACAAATTCTTGTGCAAATTAAAATAAATAAACACTTAACATAAAACAAGTTATATGTATAATCAAATCGTATGACATTGAAGCGATTCATAAGTTAAAATTACATGATTAAAAGATAAAAAATTTCTGCAACATAGCCCTAAAATATAAAAAAGTTTCTGCATCAACATCATTTTCTTCTCAGTCCTGTCATCAGAAACTCCAATGGATGCATCACCTCCTCCCTCACTTGAATTCCATGATGCAAACTAAATCCTCAGTCACTAGCAGCGAAAGCAAAGTGAAAGGGATCTTTGCATCTTTCTTCTTCAATGGAATTCCTTGATGCATCATCTTGAATCCACAATCACTTGCTTCCAAAGCAAAGTGAAAGGGATGACGGGGATGAAATAAAATGAGAAAATCACATTACGTGATTCACCCAACCTTAATATCCATGTAATGTGATTTACTCAAACTCAGAAGTTGTTTGACCATTAAGACAAAGATCTTTGAGTCTAGGAATAGGAAGAAAGAGTGATGAAGTTAGTCTCCATGGCAGAGTGATGAGTGTGATTTCACCTCATTTTCCATGTACATTTCTGCATGCATTTGCATATAGTTAGGCCATTTTAGTGTTTATTTTGTTTAGTTTTTCCTTTGGAACAGATAAGGTGGTATTGTGTGTTGTTTTGCAGATATTCATGATTAAATGCCCAAGAATTAGCAAGTATGAAGCTTGGATGACTTAGAGCTTTGAAAGATAAGAAATTGAGCCAAGCAGAGAGTATCACGGCCTAGCCGTGATGGCCCTCACGGCCGTGAGGGAGCAGTAGCTGAAGAAAGAATTGAGCCAAAAGTCAGAAGCTGTCACGGCCTAGCCGTGATGGATATCACGGCCGTGACGTGTCAGCTGTGCCAGATCTCCAAAAGTCAGAGACGATCACGGCCTAGCCGTGATGTCTATCACGGCCGTGACCTGTTTGTTGGAAAAGTCAGAAAGGATCACGGCCTAGCCGTGATGAGTATCACGGCCGTGATGAATCAGTAAATGAAGCGGTGCCAAGTCAGAAACCATCACGGCCTGGCCGTGATGGCTATCACGGCCGTGACCGGCCACGAGTACTAGAAAAACTGAGCAGAACAGAAGAAGGTTCATTGAGAAAACCCTAAAGAGAAATCCTCTGCTGCTGTGGCTGTGTGCATCATTCCATGGAGCTCTCCCCTTTCTTCATCTCTGTAATTATTCCTTTTGTTTTACTTTCAATTATGTGTAGCTAAACTCCCCTTTTGTTGGGGTTAGACTATTGCTATCTGAATTTGGTTGTAAAAATGATTTGATCTTAATACAGTTTCCTTGTTCTTTATGAGTGTTTGATTCCATGCTTAATGCTTTCTTAGGCTTGATCACCCTATGAATGATTAGTTGCTTTAATAGATAACTGGAAGGTTGGTGTTAGAGCTTGCTCATGAATCAAATGCCGGGTAGTTCATGAGCCTAGGAATAGGTCTTGAGGTGCTTGCAATCTTATAAGTCTTTACTTAATGCAAAATCTCAGGTTAATCCACCTAAGGAATTAGGGTTTAACTTGGGATTTTAGGCTCAATGCACCTAAGGAATTAGGCTTGAGTATCTCTGAAAAGACTTGATTGTCATATTAGAACTAGGAACTGTGTTAGTTATCATTTCATAACAACCGAGGGAGGATTAGCTTAGTTTAACCCCAGCAATTATATCTCATTGTTATTCATCTCTTTGTTTTCACATTAACTGTTTGAGAAAAAATCCAAAAAGAACAAAAATATTTTCTTCTTGTTTGTTTGCTAGATGTTAAAACAACCTTCAATCCAAAATTCGATCGCCTAGATAGTAGTCAAATTTGCGAAGTGGTAATTGTCCACGATCCCTGAGAACGATATCCGGTCTCACCGTTTTTATTACTTGCAACGAACCGGTACACTTGCCGAGTCCGTGTCAAGTTTTTGGCGCCGTTGCCGGGGATCGGTGTGCCAATATCACGAGTACCAAAGGGGACTCCTAATTTAGGCATTTTATTTTTTACTGTTTTCCTCTTTGTGTTTTTCGTTCTTAATTTACGTATCTCTGCTGTGAATTTCTGCAAGTGCTGTTTTTACTGCTTTTGTTCCTGTGCTACTCCGTTTGTTCAGTGTATGCGAGGTACAATCGACACAGGTGAACTCCAATTCAAACCTGAGATCGAGAAACTCTGTAGAAGGAATAGAAAGAAAACCAAGGCAAGACAGAACAGAGAAAGAGCATCTTCTAGTAGACAAGAGCAGCAAGTTGAGTTACCCAGTGTGCAAGAACCACAAATTGAAATAGCAGCTGTCACCATGGCAGAAGAGAATGCACCAAGGAGAACAATGGGGGACTACACTTCCCCTAGAGTTGATAGATGTGGGACTCCGATTGTGAGACCTGCAGTGGCCTGCAATAATTTCGAAATCAAGGCCTCACTTCTCCACCTTGTGCAGCAAAACCAATTTGGAGGGTTGGAGAGTGAAGATCCTCATGCTCACATTGGTACCTTCATTGAGCTGTGTGACACCATCAAGTTAAATGGAGCTTCCGATGAGGCCATTCGGTTAAGGCTTTTCCCTTTCTCTTTGAGGGATAGAGCCAAGGCATGGCTTCAATCTCATCCTCATGGAAGCATCATCACCTGGAACGACTTAGTCAGCAAGTTTTTATCTCGATTCTTCCCTCCGTCAAGAATGATTAAGCTGAGGTCAGAGATCAATGCCTTTGCACAGAGGGATGGTGAGTCACTATATGAAGCCTGGGAGAGATTCAAGTCTTTACTCACAGCTTGTCCAAATCATTAACTAGAGACATGGCAAAGCAGTCGCAACTTTTGTTAATGGGCTCAACAGGAATTCAAGAAGTATGATTGAAGCGGCTGCAGGAGGTACATTGAGTCAAAAGACACCGGAAGAAGCAAAGGACTTGATTGAGAACATGGCTAACAATGACTATCAAATGCCTAGTTCTCGGTCAATGGTCAGTAGAGGTGTTCTAGAGCTGGATGAAATTGGTGCCCTCAAAGCACAAATGGCTATTCTTACCAAACAACTGGGGTCGGTTCAACTGCAGAACTCTCAAGTACAAGCTGTTCAAGTTCAAGGTGCCTCAGTGTGTGATTTCTGTGGAGGCAACCATGCAAATGGAAACTGTGAGATCAATGTGGTTGGAAGCTCGGGACAAGAAGAGGTAAACTATATGGGCAACCAAGGGCCTAGAAATGATCCCTACTCCAACACCTACAATCCGGGGTGGCGCAATCATCCCAACTTCAGTTGGAGACAAGGACAAAGTTCAAATACTCAAGCAAAGCCTCCTCAAGAGAGTTCAAGCAAATTGGAGAACCTTCTAGGCCAGTTCATGCAAGTCACTCAAGAGACTATGAAGAATCAAAATGCCTCCATCAAAAATCTTGAGCACCAGATAGGACAGTTGGCAAAGCAAATGGCGGAAAGACCTCAAGGACAATTCCCAGGAGATACAGAGAAGAATCCGAAGGAAGGTTGCATGGCAATTATCACAAGAAGTGGGAGAGTGTTAAATCCACAAGAAAGAGAAGGAGAAGAAGAGGCAAGAGGAGCTAGAGATGATGAGGTACAATTTGAAGAGGTAAACAATGAAGGACCCAGAAATCCCCAAGATACTACCTCTATTCCTACCGGTGTAGAAGCTGAAAAACCGCAGAAGGAGAAATTAGTTGATGAAGAATTTGTGAAGAAGAAGACTAAAAGACAGATTCTGGAAGAGGCTGATAATCCCAAAGAGCTGCCCCCATATTTTAGAATCCCGTACCCCCAACGGTTGAAGAAGGAGGCAAAAGACCAGCAGTTTTCTAAGTTCCTGGATGTATTCAAAAAGCTACAAATCAACATCCCGTTTGCTTTGCTCTCTACAAGAGATGCCTTCCTACGCAAAATTCATGAAAGAGATCCTTACAAACAAAAGAAGGTGGAAGGAGGAGACAGTGATGCTTATCGAAGAGTGCGGTGCTATAATTCAGAGGAAGCTACCAGTAAAGATGAAGGACCCGGGTAGCTTCACTATCCCATGCACTATTGGTCATGTGAACATTAGGAGAGCATTGTGCGATCTAGGCGCAAGTGTCAACCTTATGCCGTTGTCCATTTTCAAAAAGCTGGGAATTGGTGAGGTAAAACCAACAGGAATTTCTCTTCAATCTGGCATCGCTCCATTACATATCCCTATGGTGTTGTGGAGGATTTGTTGGTGAAGGTGGATAAATTAATCTTCCCAGCAGACTTTGTGGTTTTAGATATGGAGGAGGATGCTGAAGTTCCACTCATACTAGGGAGACCTTTTCTGGCAACTGGTCGGGCTTTGATAGATGTGGAAAAAGGCCAGTTGAAATTCAGAGTGCAAAAAGAGGAAGTAACTTTCAATGTATTGGAAGCTATGCATCGCACGAGCAAGGAAGAGGAGTGTTTCCGCATGGAAGTGGTGGACACAGTAGATAAGGAAGTCATTGCACATCAACACCACCCCTCTATTCCAGAGAAGAAGGAAAAGCCCAACATGAAAGCCAATCCAAAGTTATGCAAAACAAATGATGCATCAGTTGGTGAGGAAGTTGGTCCTGCTCATCTTGTGAAAACGGAACCTCCACCAGGAAGGAGTAAGAAAAAGGGCAAGAGGCCCAGAGCGAAAAAGGCAAAACAGAAGCACAATTGTTGGCCTTTTAAGAAAAATCAGCTCTTTACAGGAGTTTCATGGAAGAAAAGTGCTCTTGCAATTCTATGCTCAGCAGATCCCGGTTAATTGAAGGAAGAAATCACACGTCAAGCTAGTGACGTTAAAGAAGCGCTTATTGGGAGGCAACCCAATTTTTATTTTTATTTTTTTTATTTTTTATCTTCATCTTCTCTTTTGTTTTTGAATTCCCCTCTTGAATAATTTGAGAAGCTCAAGAGGTTTGTTAATAGTTTGTTGAGTGATTCCAGATTTTGAAGGAAGGAGGAGAAGAAGGGCAGAAGGAAACAAAACCAGAAAGCATGTGATTCAGCACCACTACCACTTTGGTGAGTCGTTCTAGTTTTCTCCCCTCTCTAAACTTAATTATTTACATTGAGGACAATGTAAGTCTTTAAGCTTGGGGTAGGGGTAATCTTTTAGCTTGCATTGTAAATATTGCATTCATATAGGCTCTAGTCTTGCATTATCACATGAATTAATTGCCCCCTGCTTAGATTGAGCATCTGATCGTGAGAGCTAAGTGCCAAGTTTTCTGTGATAGTGAATTTTTGGACCCTGATTTTATATTCTTGTGATATGGCTTCATTAAATATGCTTGAGATGTTCTTGGATAGTTGATGATTAGCATGTGTTTCTATGGATTTGTGTTCTCTCTGGTTCTTGAACTGATAAATGTGAGCTTTTGAGCCATTAGGGGGCACTCACTAAATCTGCCCCCGTTCTTTGTGTAGAGTGTTTTCCTCTTGGATTGTTTTTCTCTAGAACTTGACTTGAAACCATTTCGAAACTTGAAAATTTTTGAGAATATTTTTGAAAAGGATTGAGGCAATAGGTGTTTTTCTGGCCTTCTGAGCTTTGAATGAATAATGCTACCCTTAGTTGCCCAATTTTGAGCCTGAATGAATAACATGCTTTTCTTGGTTCCCTGAAATGTTGTGTTAAATATGCTTATGAGGGACCTTCTAAAGTACTGTGCAAAAATGGGTTGGAAAATGTAGTTGAAAGTTTGGGATGATGAAAGGAAAAAAAAAAAAAGGGGAATCTAAAAATTTTACTTCTCCTGAATTGAAAAATCTACCCTTCTCCAATAAAAAATAAAAAATAAAAAAAATAAAAAAAAAGAGAAAAGAGAAATAAAAAATGGGGAAGGGGATGACAAAAAGGAATGAGAAGTAGAAAAAAAAAATGAAAGAATGGTGGAAGAGTAAACTGAAACCCAAAGAAAGGTATTTTAGAAGGTCGTGCCTTGCAATGCTTGATTGTTTGTATAGCCTTTTGAAATTTCCTGTTTTTGAGATTCCCACCTGAAAATTGATCCCATGGCCTCATTACAACCAAAGAATAAGACCTCTTGATTCTTAGATGTTTTCATTAATAAAGTGAAGATTTGGTTGATAGTCAAGCTTATGGTAGGAATCATTCTTTGAGGAAAATGGAGTGAAATGTCATATTCCCTTAACACTTGAGTGAGTGAGGCAAGAAAGAGAGCCAAGCAAATGAACAAGCTTGGGGTGAGCTCCAAGTGAGATAGAGTGCCCGAATTAGTGAGAATGTGAGTCTAGGGAAACTAAGCCCCTAATTGGACTTGAATTGATTGTCTCTTGCTGAAATAATTGATTTCTGTTGCTTGGATAATTTTATTCGGGTTCTTAGTTCACTATCATTGTCCTGGTTGTTTTCATCTTATGGCCTTGGTTTTGCTTGAGGACAAGCAAAGTCTTAAGCTTGGGGTGATTTGATGAGTGTGATTTCACCTCATTTTCCATGTACATTTCTGCATGCATTTGCATATAGTTAGGCCATTTTAGTGTTTATTTTGTTTAGTTTTTCCTTTGGAACAGATAAGGTGGTATTGTGTGTTGTTTTGCAGATATTCATGATTAAATGCCCAAGAATTAGCAAGTATGAAGCTTGGATGACTTAGAGCTTTGAAAGATAAGAAATTGAGCCAGCAGAGAGTATCACGGCCTGGCCGTGATGGCCCTCACGTCCGTGAGGGAGCGATGAGCTGAAGAAAGAATTGAGCCAAAAGTCGAAGCTGTCACGGCCTAGCCGTGATGGATATCACGGCCGTGACGTGTCAGCGTATGCCAGATCTCCAAAAGTCGAGAGGCGATCACGGCCTAGCCGTGATGTCTATCACGGCCGTGACTTTGTTTGTTGGAAAAGTCGAAAAGGATCACGGCCTAGCCGTGATGAGTATCACGGCCGTGATGAATCGGTAAATGAAGCGGTGCCAAGTCAGAAACCATCACGGCCTGGCCGTGATGGCTATCACGGCCGTGACCGCCACGAGTACTAGAAAAACTGAGCGAGAGAAGAAGAGGTTCATTGAGAAAACCCTAAAGAGAAATCCTCTGCTGCTTTGTGGTCGTGTGTGCATCATTCCATGGAGCTCTCCCCTTTCTTCATCTCTGTAATTATTCCTTTTGTTTTACTTTCAATTATGTGTAGCTAAACTCACCTTTTGTTGGGGTTAGACTATTGCTATCTGTATTTGGTTGTAAAAATGATTTGATCTTAATACTGATTTCCTTGTTCTTTATGAGTGTTTGATTCCATGCTTAATGCTTTCTTAGGCTTGATCACCCTATGAATGATTAGTTGCTTTAATAGATAACTGGAAGGTTGGTGTTAGAGCTTGCTCATGAATCAAATGCCGGGTAGTTCATGAGCCTAGGAATAGGTCTTGAGGTGCTTGCAATCTTATAAGTCTTTACTTAATGCAAAATCTCAGGTTAATCCACCTAAGGAATTAGGGTTTAACTTGGGATTTTAGGCTCAATGCACCTAAGGAATTAGGCTTGAGTATCTCTGAAAAGACTTGATTGTCATATTAGAACTAGGAACTGTGTTAGTTATCATTTCATAACAACCGAGGGAGGATTAGCTTAGTTTAACCCCAGCAATTATATCTCATTGTTATTCATCTCTTTGTTTTCACATTAACTGTTTGAGAAAAAATCCAAAAAGAACAAAAATATTTTCTTCTTGTTTGTTTGCTAGATGTTAAAACAACCTTCAATCCAAAATTCGATCGCCTAGATAGTAGTCAAATTTGCGAAGTGGTAATTGTCCACGATCCCTGAGAACGATATCCGGTCTCACCGTTTTTATTACTTGCAACGAACCGGTACACTTGCCGAGTCCGTGTCACAGAGCCATATGTGAAGCAGAAAAATTAAAAGGATGGAAGGAAGCTATTTATAGGAGCAGTACAAGGTGAATAAGCTATTCTGATTTTCTTGAAAACTTATCTATAAACTTAATGCTCATTAAGAGGATTAGGTACAAGGTGAATGGGTAAGTAGCACAGTAGTCAAAGGAATGAATGTTTTTGCAGAAACTAATAAACTTTTAACGTCCGTTGTGTAATACAACTGACGTAAGAAGTTGTGAGTGTTTTTAACGTCAGTTTATTAATACAACTGACGTTAAATATATGACATTTAACGTCAGTTGTTAGTAAAAACTGACGTAATAAGTGTGAGTGTTTTTAACGTCAGTTTTTTAAGACAACTGGCGTTAAATATATGACCTTTAACGTCATGTTTTACTAACAACTGACGTAAAATGTTGTTTTATTTTAATTATAACGTTTACACCCGCGCGCCTTCTGCACTTCTCTGTATGTCTCTTTTCATCACGCTCAACCCTCACTCTCAACCCTCACTCTCGCTCTCACTCTGCCCTAATCGCGAGCTCATCTCCACCGCAACCACCGCGAGGGCTTCTTCGCCACCACCGTGAGGTACACTCTTAACCCCTAACTCTGTCTTTCCCGCTCATTCTTTGCAATAACTTGACATCTCTCTTTCCCCTTCCCGCGCACTAACTCTGCTTGTCCCTCTGCTCTCAGTAACCACATCGAACGTTGGCCACCACTCGAGCTTCCCCCCACCACCACGCGAGCGCCTATTTCTGGTGAGTCTTTAATTAGGGCACATTTTTTTATTTTTGGTTTTGAGTGCATGTTTGAGTTGTTTGGAATGTCTCTGTAGTCTCAGTAGTTGAAACTTGAAACTGTGAGTTTGAGTTGTTTGGAATGTCTCTATTTTTGGTTTTGAGTGTATGTTGAAACTGTAGTCTCAATAGTTGTAACTTTAAACCGTGAGTTTGAGTTGTTTGGAATGTCTCTATTTTTGGTTTTGAGTGCATGTTGCTCTGTTGGTTGATCTGTCACGGCCGTGATGCTCATCACGGCTAGGCCGTGATCAGTTCAGCCTATGAGGGTCTGGGTTCGATTGGCACGTTACGGCGTGATGGACATCACGGCCAGACCGTGACCAGTGCTTGGCAATCTTCAAAAACTATAGTTTTCAATCTCCCGTATTGTCCTTATATTGGATATATAGATGTTTTGTATATCTACAGGACCTATCTGGTTATTTTCATTTATACTTCTGTATTTATTTTGAGTTATAACTTATGTTAATACATATATATTGTTTCTGAACATGCATACATATGGATCAGTCGGATAGCTCACATGCACGGGAGGACACTGTGGGGATTTCGCAGGACCCGATCACGCCTACGCCTGATTCTAGTGTGAGTTTACATGTTATATACTATCTTTAGTCCATCTTTTTAATGTTAGTTTATAATGTTACAACCCTCTATTTTATCATTTTTTTTGTCCATATAGACATCACAGGCTCATAGGAAACGGGGTAGAGGAGCCACCTCGTTGAAGAAACTAGAGAAGGACAGGCAGAGCGGACAGAAGCTTGAGGTGTCCTTCGATGCTAATCTAAATGCCCAGGGACCCCGTGCTAAAGAATTTAATAAGTGGGTGTTTCTACAAGCGAAGCAGACGTAAGCATCAACTACAACCATCGGAATGGCGTTCCACGTAACGTTAAGGATCACATTTGGGAGGCTATCACGGTATTTTACCTTTACATTCGTTTGATTTACATTATTAGATAATTATCCGAGTTATAATCCATCCAGTTGTTATATATGTATCTAATGTGTAGGTAGCTTGGACTGTGCCAAATGACGAGGATCATCGTCATAAATGTATGAAAATGGCATCAAAGCGTTGGAATGGGTTCAAGCATGATCTTACCAGGTACTATGTATTTGGGAAGAAGCGGCTTGATAAAATGTTCTCGGATTATCCCTGGATTGATCTGGATACTTGGGATATGTTTGCCGAGAGTCGACAGGATGGAGAATTTCAGGTTGGTTGATTAAGTTAATTTTGTATGCTTATTATAGATCATTTAACTGTATTTAATTATATATGTGTTTTTGTTTGAATAGGCTAAGGCAAATAAGGGTCGGCAGAATCAGGCGAAGAACGTCCACCGCCACACCATGTCTCAGGGTGGGTACCAGACTCGGATCGAGCAGATGATGGCGGATAGGCTGAGGGCGAAGCAGGAAGAGCACTCTGCTAGGATTGAAAGAGGAGAGGTGCCTGAGGGCACACCATCAAGTCCTCCGTCGGACATCGACCGCGAGGATGTCTGGTTAGCCGACCGTATGACAAAGACGGGATCTTTTAAAGCTGATGCCACTCGCGAAGTGGCAGATAAGATTGTAAGTAAATAATTAACTTGATTTCAATTGATATTTGTATAGATATTTGCAACACTTTTCACTTGCACGTTTTTTCATTTTTTTTCATTGTAGATGGATCTTAAAGCAAAATCCTCCCAGGGCGCATTCGTCCCTTCTGGACAGCAGGACGTCTTGATGACTGCTCTAGGCAAGAAAGACCATCCTGGTCGGGTTCTCGGTGTTCCTGGGAATGTGACCATTAAACAATATTATGGCAAGTCTGCTTCACGAAAGCGGGTGGTCAATGAAGCATCAATTTTGGCTGACATTACTCAGCACCTCATGTCCAACCCAGCTATTACATCACATCTAATGCAAGGCTTAATAGCCAACCCAGAATTCAAGCAGGCACTTGCCAGAGAGCTTTCCTCCGTCGGTACATCCCAAGACACCGCAGGGCTTGCCAACCCTTCACACGTGAGCACAAAAGAGAGTTTTAGTAGGGCACATGTGGAGGACGATGAGTTGGCAGCTAGGGAGCGGGAGTTGGAAGTCCAGCGCCATGAGCATGAGTTGGAAATGAAAAGGCGTGAGCTTGAGTTGGACTCCAAACGACGTGAGCTCGAAATGTTAACAAAGGTATTTATTCATTATTAATGTCCAAATTAGTCAAATAATTACTTGTGTTTTTTTTAATTATCAACAACTTATCTATTTTATTTTTCCTAAACTGAAGGCCAAGTCGACGTCGGTGTCGCTGTCACCTATCACTCGTTTGTTCTCACTTGGTGAGGATTATGCGTTTGAGATTTTTGTATGTCCATTGGAACACGATGGATGGGTGGCACGCCCAGATCAACAGAGGATATTTTCCTTCGTTGGTGACGATCTCGGGAACGCCTGCAGAAATAACATCTGGATGAACAGCAATGTCATCAGTCTCTGGTGCACGTAAGTTCATTTTAATTTTATAACTTATTTATTTTTGGTATTTTTCCATTTAATAATTTATTTTAATTTCAATATATATATTATGTAATTAACATCCACACCTTTTCATACCTTAGGTATCTCCATCGTCTTCAGCTTGATAAGGGCGTTGCATCAGTTTACGGTTTCTTAGATCCGTCAATCCTTGTGCCCGAATTCTTTGCTAAAGATGCATTGAGTAAATACTTAGGGAACTTGTTGGGAGACAATCCAAAAGAATTATATCTGGCTCCCTACTGTATGGAACGCCATTGGCAGTTGTTCATACTTCACCCGTCTAGGCATACTGTCATATTCTTCTGCTCTCTCCACCAAGATCCGCCACCGAAGGTGGTGGAAGCTGTAAATAAGTAAGTAACTAATCTTAAATTTAATTAAAGTTTTAATATCAGTTGCTTTTAGTTTATTACACACATGATCATGATATATGAGTATGTTAATTGATCGACATGATTATTTGTTTATGATAGCGCGCTGAAGGCGACTAGCATAAGTTGCGCCAACGGGAGAAGTAGGACTTCTAAGGCTAAAGCAAATCCTGTATGGAACATCCTCAAGGTTTGGTAGTTTATTTATCAAATAATTAATATTATAATTACTAATTTATATGTATATTCAACTGACGTTGAAATTAATTTTGTTGGTAGTCTCGATTTCAAACTGACGGGTGGTCGTGCGGCTATTATGTGATGCTTCATATGCTGAACATAGTCTCCGCATCTATTACAGATGGATGGAAGAATGTAATATTTAAACAACTTGTTAAATTATATATTATAGTTTTGAAGATGACTTGCATTGATGTTATTGTTATTATTTGAACGTGTCTAGGCATTTATCGACCAATCGCCTATTGAAGAAGAAGAGTTAAGAGACTTGAGGATGCGCTTCGCTGAATTCTTCTTCAAGTATGCGGCTGAAAAAGGAATTGACAACATACCTCCGCACTACTTAGATGAATAGTTTTTTTGTTAGACTTTAGAAACTAATTAATAACATGTATATATATATCCTTAGATAGTTTTGTTTTTTAGACATTGGAACTAAAATTTATTTATATATATACATGGGTTTTGGGTTTAAGTCCCCCCATTGTTCAATTTTCCTATGCAATTCTATAATGTGTGTGATATTCTGTGTTACTGGGACTGAATGCAGGGATAGCTGAGGGGAGTGATATTTTAAAACTGAATTTAAAAAAAAAAACCTATTAACGTCAGTTGTTTATTACAACTGACGTTAAAATGATACCTTTAACGTCAGTTCTTTATAACAACTGACGTTAGTTTTGACAAAATCAACGTCCGTTGTCTTAAAGAACTGACGTTAATAGTTTTATGTTTAACGTCAGTTGTTTAAAAAACTGACGTTAATTTTTACAAAATTAACGTTAGTTTTGTTAAAGAACTGACGTTAATAGTTTTATATTAAACGTCAGTTCTCAACTGACGTTAAAATATTAACTATTAACGTCAACTGTATTTACGTTAGTCAGTATTCTGACGTAAAAAATCAATTTTAACTGACGTAAAAAGCACTTATTGCACTAGTGAATTTGAAACCCTGAAAAACTCATCACGGCTTAAAGCAGATGTTATAATATTCTTAGCGCGTGCATTGTATTGAACTCTTTTCTTATCGTCCTCATTCCATTCAGTTTTAGGCTTATTTCTTGGAGCACCATTAGCATCTATAGTAGAGGGGACAAATGGTCCATTTTCTACTGCATCCCATATGTTAACATCTCTTGCGCTTCAAGAAAGATTACCATTCTTTCCTTCAAATAGATATACTCAGATCCATTGAAGGCAAGAGGGCGTGCAAGGGAAGCCCCTTCATTCAACCAGTCATTGGAAGCCATACTCTTATAGCTGTTAAGTCAAACTTAAGAGTTTAGCTCTGAAGCCAATTGCTTTTTTGGCTTCAACGACTCAAGAGGGGGGGGGGTGAATTGAGTTTTCTTAAAATATTTTCCTCTTAAAAACTTTTCAAATCAGAGTTGCGGCCTCAGGATCTTTTACAAAATCAATGAAGGGTTTATATAAAATCTTGAATAGAAGGTGATGAGGAAAAGAAAGATTAATTCAGAATAGGTTCGGGTTCAAAACTCAGTAATAACAAAATACAGAAACTGATTAAGCCTTTAAAGATTAAGAACAAGTTATGCAAGTTTCAGATACAAGCATTAACAATCAAGAACGAACTTGCAGGTTTCAGTTTCAGTGATTAGTCCAATTTCAGCAATCAAGAATGGTTTTGATCAACTCAGTTTTGAATGCAGATAACACAGACTTGATTACAATCATACTCAAGTTTCAATACAGTTTATACAGATCAAGAACAGAAATTATATTGATCTTTAAACATCAGAATCACAGGTTCTTGATCATAAACAGAAAGTAAAGAGTTTGAGTTTAGAGATACCACACAACCAGATTTATCCTGGTTCAGTCACCTCCACTGTGACCTACATCCAGTCCCCACTCCACCTGTGGGTTTTCACACACTAACAGAACAAGCTTTATCTAGGTAGCTTGAAAAACCTTTACACCACAGAGCACTCCTTCACCTCGAGATACCACACTCTTGTGAAGAGCCTCAATGTTCTTCCTTAGGGATACCTCACCCTAATCACTCAGAGAGACTCCCTCTCTCTTTACAATCAAAATAAAACAAAAAATCGATTCCTAACTCTCAATAGTAAGATAAACAAATTGAAGCACTTATGAGAACGAAACACTCTTTTCACAATAAGATCAAGAAAGATGATGAATGATATGTGTATTTTTCTGTTGTTATGATATTCGATATTTTTGAAAGTGTTCCTTTGATCCCTCTTTATATAGAAAACAAGTTATAGACGTTGGGATCAATCAAAATAGATTTGGATCTGATAACAGAATCTGTTTTCTTGATTCTGGTTCTTGAAATAAGATTCTTCATCGGCTCTTATAGCATTCGCGTCCATCTTGAAAATAAGCACGTCCATCTAGCCATTTTGAATTAAGATTTTACATCGAACGAGCTAGTAGACGAGCTCCATATGCCACGTCATTGGACGGATCTCTCATTAAGGTCTTAGCAAGTCCAAATACTTGAGTGCATGAGCGCTTCTGTCAATTGTGTGGACGAGCACTTCTGTCACTTTAGTGGACGAGCGCTTCTGTCACTTTAGTGAACGTGCACTTCTATCACTTTAGTGGACGAGCGCTTCTATCACTTGTGTTGGACGAGCGCTTCTATCACTTCAATCGACGAGCGCTTTTGTCACTTGTGTTGGACGAGCGCTTGTATCACTTGCGTTTCACGAGCACTTCTATTACTTGCGTTGGACGAGCACTTCTATTACTTGCGTTGGACGGGTGCTTCTTATTTCCAAAAATCATTTTCATTAACGAAAACTTATTCCTTTTAATGCAGGTTATGAAAATTGATTTTCTTCATGCATCTTTTTAGTTGAGCTTTTTGTGACTAAGAGATTGTTTTCTCTTACAAATCATCTAAGACTTAAATCTAAAATTCTCCGTTAAGCTTGTGTCTTGATGATTCCTTGATCTTTGTCGTTGCTCTTTGATTCCTCCGTGTAACTCTTTTGATTTCTTCGAGTTCTTCCTTCAATATTTTCCTTGAATTTGCTCAATGAACTTGTTGATCACTGCTTGAAACCTATATTTGCAATTTGACACTAAAACAGTTGCATACACATCAAGTTATATTTGTCATATATCAAAATCTCTAAGTCATTGAGTCTAACAAACTCCCCCTTTTTTATTATGACAAATCTTTTAACAAATTATAAGATCAGAGTATAAGTGTAAAGGAACTTACAAGCAGAGAAGATTAATTAGATGGCAAATGAAATTGGTTGAACATAGTTATTCAATCTCACATATTAAAGGTGAAAAGAATGTTCTTGCAGATATATTGTCAAGAGAATGGAACGAGACCCGGCAGAATCATTGAAGCAACAACTACAACTCCAAAAGGCACTAGAAAAGTAAAAGATGAAAGAATTAAACTTGATTAAAACAAATATTGAGGTACTAAAACTTCGATTGCAAACAGAAGGTTTTCCAAGAGAAGCAATCCCAAAGGAGATCAAGTAACAATCTCAAAAAGGAAGTAAACAGAAATGGTATGTCGTCTTCAATGGACCATTTCCAGGAATTTACGATGATTGGTTTAAAGCAGCACCACATTGTCAGAAAATCTCAGGAGTTATGCATCAAGCCTTCTTCACCAAAGAAGAAGCAGAGAAGGCGTTAAAAGAATATCAAGAAACAGAAAAATTTAAAAAGGGCAAAGAGATATATCTTGGCCCAAGAACTTTCTCTGAAACTACTAAGTTTCAACCAGAACAAAGAACTTCGATGAAAATTTTAGGGAAGGTTCCTTCCTCCCTAGACAATTATCAAATCATTTCTAGAAAAGAGCATGAACTTCAAGTTCAATTCTCTAAAGAAAAATTTCATGAAAATTTAAAAATATTAACAAATTGGAATGACAAAGAAAAGAAGAATTGTTTTTATATGGTTGATAGAAAATTATTTGGAATTAAAGCCATAATTACTCCAGGAGCACCTCAAATATTGGCGTTTAAAATGTTCCAGTTTGGACTTATTGAATGTCTTTATTTAAGCAAAGGTTTGGAAGAAATCAGCTTATTTCCATACAGTTTCAAGGAAGCAGTTCAGATGTTCAAGAAAAATGTAGCTGGAGAAAGAACTATATTCCTAAATACTTAGCCTATCCTGATTTCATCACATATCAGTCGGCGAAGCACTTAGTTTTTATTTGAGTAAGCAACAATAATTTTCCCCTAATGGATGAACCAACAGGAGTGGATTATGATGAAGACCAAATTACTATGATTTTGGCTAACCAGCTAGCAAGCATCTTTACACAATGTCAAGGAATAGGAAAAGATTCTTTCATCAAAGTACTATACAAGGGACCAAATACTTTGCTTATAAGTAAAACAAGTGGCAAAATAATTAAAGAACAAGACATGGCCCTACTGACAAATTTAGAATTTCCTATCTATACACTTCAAGGACCAGCAATGAACTATCGTCCAGCTGTCCTCAATCAATTATGCTCCATGATAAGGCAGAATGGGAATCATGAATGCGACAGATGTACAACAAAGCAGGATCCATCAAAGGACAATAATGGATGCCAACAAGAAGATAAAGATAAGGACTCAGACGAAGCAATAATTCAGGAGTGATGTAGGCGCATACGTCGTCATGTAAATTATTGGACTCTTATGCAAGCACTAATGTAATATAGGGTCATTTATGTAAATGTATCTAGTCCCCTTAGGTGTAAAAATAAGCCCTCTTATGCTGAGGAAAGGCAAAGTTTTCAATCAAAAAATTTCTCAGGTTTGAGAGATCTCTTTCAGAGAGAAAATTGTGCTAGCCTCCTTAGGAGTGTTATTATGATTCTTGAGAGTGAATCCACTTTGTTACTTTGTATTTATTCCACTTATCATCAATAAAGTCACTTCTTCCTTACTAAATTCTCCAATCCAATTACTCTTTACTTCATTCTACCTAACTAGCGGAAGCAGCAATGGGCAAGAAATTCAAAACTAAGAAATCCCAAACAGGTATGATTATTCAACTATCCTTAGTTAATTTATTTCCGGTAGATAGATTTATTAGGAATTTAGAAATTAATAATGTCTAAAATGGAAATGGAAAGAGAAAAAATCGATAATATTGATATAGAACATCTACAAATTACTGAAGAAGATGGAAATTATGAAGAAAGTATTTTAATAGAACCAAAGTTATTTCAAAAAATACAAAAATAGGATTTAAATCTAGCAAATTATGCAAATATGAAAAACTTCGAGGAATAATGAAAAGATTCCATCAGAAAGAAAATATTATATACTATGGAAAAATAATTAACAAAGCACCAATCGATATAGCAGAAGCGCAGGGAAATGCTTGTATATGTTAAGTCTCTAAATGTCTGAAGTGCATTTGCCCTAAGTTTTGGTGAAAAACAAACATTTGGTAATGATTTAATTGAACTTCATATTGGTTGTTGACCTATCTATCTAGTGTGCAGATCACTATATTAAGAATTCATTTTTCACCTACCTGTCCACATAAAAGATGACATGTCTGTAGAGTGAAAGTCAACCTGTCTGCTAACTGGAATGTTGACTAATCTGCTTTAAGGATTCAACCTGTCTGAAGCCTTCACTTGTCTATGGTCCTTTGATAAGGAGCACAAGGACAACAAAGCTTTTTGGAGATGTCCCCTCAAGCAGAAGTCACTGATGCTTTCTCTCTCGCACATTTATCAAGAAAGTCAGAAGGTCATCCTCACAAGCAACCTAGAAGCTCAGAAACGAAGTGCTTCCAATATGCTTTATTCCTAATACAACAAAGAGTTGCACGTGTAACACCCCAGTTTTTGACATATAAGTTTAATTATTTTATTGAAATAATTAATTATCTGGATGTTTATTTTTGGTTATTTTTATGTTGTTTAGTTTGAGTAATTTTATTTACTCATTTAAAATTATTTTATTGGGTGTGTTAACAGTACGTTACTGCAGTATATACATGCTTGCAGGACAATAATGTTATGCTATTGTCACTATTATTATTTGTTTAGAAAAATATTAAATAATATCGTCGAAAGAAATTTATTTACAGATTTTACTCTATTTAATTTTAGGTTTGAAAATAAATTAGTTTAGTGTTAATTGGAGATTAATTTTGGATCACTGATTTTCTTAGTGGATCAATTCAACCATCAAATTTTACTCTAATTTGAATTTTGGAAGTATATATTTGTCACTCATTCTTTAAGATCTAATGGTCAATATTATTATTCTTTTTCTAGACTCAATCTCAAACACACATTTTACCTACTACTAACAAAAAGAAAAAGAAAAAAACATAAAAGGTCCCTCTCCTCTCGTCCCCGTACTCGACTCCCTTCCCTAATTTTTCTTTTCTTTTTTTTCCTTCTTCACCACAACTCAGATTCTTCTCTCTCCCATAGCCTCAAAGTTCTCCACCTTTCTTCCTTGAAGCAGCCGCGCGACCATCGACCACCGCCCCTGCATCGCCGTCGACCGTGCCGCATGAGGAGGAGGAGACAACCGCAACCCAGCTCGTCATCCCGCGTGCATTTGACCTCAGGACTCCATTTCCAGCAGTCACAATGCCTCCTTTCACGTCTCTGTTTGGGTGTTCTTCTTCCTTGTGTGGGTCGCACAAAAACCCATTATTCAGACCATTGTTTAGAGCTGCCTCGTCGGAATCGACGTCACAGCCGCCGTGCTGGAGGTTTCAATAACCACCTTGACACCACCTTCTTCCTTGGGTGAGTGAAAACCCTCTATTTTGCTCAGATTCAAGAAAATCCCCAAATTGATTTTGAAACCCTAACCCTAGCTTTTGATTTCTGTTTTTTTTTTTTTGAAATTGAACCTTGTTTGATGTTATTGGGACTGTGAATCAGTGTTTCCCTAACCTAATTTCATTGTTCTTTGGTTAGAATGAGTTTTCCCTAAATTGCTCTATGAACCCTAAAGACCCAAATCTGATTTTATTTGAAATTGGTTATGTTTTGTGAAATTGACTAGGTTGTTATGTAATTGGCACTGTTAATTAATGATTTCTAAGGTTAATTTCATGATTCTTTGATCAAAGCTCATTTTCCCCAATTTTGATGATGATCGTCTTATTTTTACCAAATCTAAATTTTATTGAAATTGATTCTATTTTGAGAAATTAAGAATTTAAATCAACTTAGAGTGATCATTTGATGATGAGTAGCAAATTGTGTGATTTGTCTGGTTGTTGAAAAATGCTTGGACTCCCTCTCCGGGATGTTGTCGTAATTGTGTTTGCTTGGGGAAGCAGGTTTTACATTTTTCGGGAGCTGACATGAGTTGCCTGCTCTTGTCCCAAGGTGTCAGAGAAAACTGGAACGCCACTGCTTCGCTCTGAGGGAAGCGGACTATTGAAAAACCAAGGAAATGATCATCTCTTGTCTACAAGAGGTAAGATGGGAGTGAACCACATCATGTAACACCCAACTTTTTATTTTCGGGTTTTTATTTTTTCAGTAAAAATATTTTACGCTGTATTAACCGGTATAAAGGTATTTATTTATATTTTTATCTAAGTTCATGGCAATTTATTTTTATTAAATAAAAATCATATTCATACTCTATCTTAGGGTAGAAGCTTACGATAAAAATTTGGGTTGAAAATTCAGACGGAACACGGTCTGCGTTTTCACTGACAATATAATTTTACTGAGCAGAAAACCTAATTTTGACTCGTGAACGAAACAAAGTATGTTTTTATCATGTTTCCAACAAGATAGGCTATTTTCAAAAATTTCATAAAAAAAATATGATATTCAAAAGCATTCGGGCATTTTGTCGTTAATCGGGTAATCGACGGGGCCGGGAACGGATGGAAATGTCTAGATATTTAGTGAAAATATCTAGATGTTTAGTTAAAATATCTAGATATTTATTTGAAAATATCTAGATATTTATAACTTAACTATGATTAGTACTAACTTAACCTAAGTTAAAAACCAACTTCCCATCTATAAATACCCCCCCCCCCCCCCCCGGCAGTCCCCCCACAATCTCTTCTCCTTCATTTCTTCTTCTTCTTCATTCATAACATAAACTTCATTTTCAAGAGCTCTAGGCGCATCCTTGTTGAAGTGCATCAAGATCATCATCTTCTTTCCATTTCCATCATCACTTGAGGAGAACTGTTAGTGTGGCGTGATAACGAGGAACGACGAATTCGGAATTTCGGTGATAACCCAGGTGGGGGGAAGTTATAGTTTGGAGAAGTTGACCCAAATTTACATCAAAGAAGTTGTTAGGTTGCATGGTGTGCCATCGAGCATTGTCTCAGACCGAGATCCTAGATTCACATCTAGATTTTGGAAACAGTTGCACAATGCTTTAGAGACCAAGTTGAGGATGAGTTCTGCTTATCATGCCCAAACAGATGGACAGTCAGAAGGACGATTCAATCATTGGAGGGTATTTTAAGAGCTTGTGTTTTGAACACACTAGAAGTTGTGATGAGTTCTTGCCATTGATTGAATTTACCTACAACATTAGTTTTCACAGCAGTATTGGAATGACACCATATGAGGCTTTGTATGGTAGGAAGTGTAGGACCCCGTTATGTTGGTATGAGATTGGTGAAAATCAAGTCTTGGGTCCAGATGTGGTGCAACAGACTACGGAACAAGTTAGGAAGATAAGGGAAAAGATGAAGGAAGCACAAGATAGGCAAATGAGCTATAGTAACAAGAGAAAGAGACCTTTAGAATTCTAGGAGGGTGGTCACGTGTTTTTGAGAGTCACTCCGTAGACCGGAATTGGCAGGGCTATCAAAACTAGAAAACTTACTCCTAGATTCATCGGACCTTTCCAGATTCTTCGAAGGATTGGTCCAGTAGCTTATCATATTGCTTTACCACATAACCTTGCTAACCTTCATGACGTCTTTCTTGTTTCTCAATTGAGAAAATATTATCCTGATCCTTCACATGTTATTGAGTCTGAGTCTATACAACTGCGAGAGAATCTAGAGTATGAGGCTCTACCTGTAAGGATAGCATATAGATAGATTAAGGAGCTTCGCGGTAGACAAATGCCTTTAGCTAAGGTCATATAGGAAGAAACAACTAGAGATGCTACTTGGGAACGTGAAGAATATATGCAACAACAATATCCACATCTTTTCTGACGTACGTAAATTCCAAGGATGGAATTTTTTTCTAAGAGGGGTAGTAATGTAACACCCTACTTTTTATTTTTCGGTTTTTATTTTTTCAGTAAAAATATTTTACGCTGTATTAACCGATATAAAGGTATTTATTTATAATTTTATCTGAGTTCATGGCGATTTATTTTTATGAATTAAAAATCATATTCATACTCTATCTTAAGGTAGAAGCTTACGATAAAAGTTTGGGTTGAAAATTCAGACGGAACCCGGTCTGCGTTTTCACTGACAATATAATTTTACTGAGCATAAAACCTGATTTTGACTCGTGAACGAAACAAAGTATGTTTTTAACATGTTTCCAACAAGATAGGCTATTTTCAAAAATTTCGTAACAAAAAAAAGATATTCGATGGCGTTCGGTCATTTTGTCGTTAATCGGGTAATCGACGGGGCCGGGAACGGATGAAAATATCTAGATATTTAGTGAAAATATCTAGATATTTATTTGAAAATATCTAGGTATTTAGTTAAAATATCTAGATATTTATTTGAAAAGATCTAGATATTTATAACTTAACTATGATTAGTACTAACTTAACCTAAGCTAAAACCTAAGTTAAAAACCAACTTCCCATCTAAAAAAACCCCCCCCCCCCCCCCCCCCCACGGCAGCCCCCCACAATCTCTTCTCCTTCATTTCTTCTTCTTCTTCATTCATAACATAAACTCCATTTTCGAGAGCTCTAGGCGCATCCTTGTTGAAGTGCATCAAGATTATCATCTTCTTTCCATTTCCATCATCACTTGAGGAGAAACTGTTAGAGTGTGGGGTGATAACGAGGAACGATGAATTCGGAATTTCAGTGATAACCCAGGTGAGGGAAAGATTCAACCTATCATCGGAATCGATAAGTAGTAGATTATATGGTAATTGTGTAGGGCGACCTACACCCTACTAGTAGTCGAGTAATCGACAAGACCAAAATCCCATTGGAAACCTTTTCTGTTAAACCAATGGTGATTCGGGAATTGTAGGTTTATCGAAGTTGGGATGATTTTATCTTATTTGAGGTTTATTGAATTTATGATTAGTATTCAATTGCTTATGTGATATATTGTGGTGTTTGAATATTTTTCTGATGTTATGTTATGCATGATCTGCCTGGTTGTTAATATTGTGCTTAGTGGATTTTAAGCAAAGATATATATGTTGTTCGAGAGATAGTTGTTTGTTTTGGGTGTGAGAATAATGGAAGAGAATGTACAACGGGAATTTGGAACCTGTCGCTTGAACAATTGACTGATATTCCCCGAGAGGAATGCGTGAAAGAAATCAGTGGTTGCCACGCCAATATGAAAGTCTAGTTGTACGAGTTTGGGGTAGAGGATGATACATTAATTTGAGGATGCTTTGTTAGTTAGGTGTTAGATGATGTTATGTCTGTGACAATTACTGTATAATTTACTATTACTCTTTTTCATTTTTTGATGATAAAACTGCTTCTTATCCCCTATGTTTCTGTATTCTTGTGGGTTACTTTACTTACATTTGAAGACCCGATGGAGGATTATGTTGTTGAGGAGTTGGACGAAGCTCTGTATGAAATGGAGGTTGCTAAGGAGTTGGATGGAACTGCTTACGAACCAGACGCTGGAGGTCGAGTTGTGATCCAGGGCGATTAGAGTATAGATAGTATGGCCAATGTGTCTAAGAAGGAGTATTTTTATATGTTTCCGCTAAGTATGGCTTTCATTTTAAGTTTATGCCTGTGAGGGATCCAACTGAAAGGATACCCTCAATAGTGTTTTGGTAATGTAATAAATAAACAGGTTTGTATTTATATATTACAACCTTGGTGTGTTTAATTTGTAGAAGTTATATGATTGTTTAAATAAAGTTTTAATTTTTACATACTTTTCACGCTAAGCACGCGATTAAGGAATTAATTAATAAGGTTTTAAGCTAATAAAACATCGGGGCACAATGGGGTGGCTCATTTTGTATCAGAGCTGTTTGATTCTGATCGGACTGCGAGGTTTAGGATGTTGTTACTGGCCGTGTCTAGTTGAATCCACGTCGGATTTTGACTATGCTTAGAAATTAGGTAGTGTGTCTGATTCTTCTGCGAGAATTAATATTGGTATGGCATATGGTATGTATATACTTGCCTATGTAGTATTAAATGTCATACTAATAAGAGCGGATGATTTCTTTTACAGAATCATGGCCCGAGGAAGAGGACGTCCAACCAACAGTGGTGACAGAACTCCGGAAAGAATAATAGGATCTGTCAACAATGACACCAATGGAGGAGGGTCATATGCGACTCCCAATACCTTGGAAAGGATAGCTGCTGCTATGCTGTTACAAACCTAGCAGAATGCTGAGATGCTGTAGATGAACAGAGACCAGTAGGAACTAAAAAACCAGAGGAGGGCTGCAGCAGCTGATGATGCAGGGTTGTCTACTTTTATGAAAGGGAAGCCACCTCAATTCCGAGGAGAATATGACCCGGGGAAAGCTGAATGGTGGATACAAGAGATTGAGAAGATATTTGCAACTGTGTGCAGCAACGAGGAGAGGAAAGTGACTTATGCTGCCTTCATGCTAACTGAAGGAGCAGAGTTCTGGTGGAAGGGAAAGAAACGACTATTGGAGGCTGAAGGCATAACGATTAACTAGCAGTTATTCACCGACTGCTTCTTCGAAAAATATTTTTCGTATCTAGTTCGACGCAAGAAGGAAAAAGAATTCGCAAACCTCAAACAAGGCAACATGTATGTAGGTGATTACGCATCACATTTGGAGACGCTGATCAAGTTTTCAAAGTACTATCAGAGGTTTCCGAATGAAAACTGGCAATGTAGGAGGTTTGAGGAAGGACTTAGAAACGAGTTACATAGGGCTGTGGTGTCTCTCGACATTCAGTATTTCCCGGAACTGGTGGAGAGATGCAGTGCTATTGAAAGTATCGATCTGAGGATGGCCAATGAGCAGAAACAATTAAGAAGTGGAGGTCCTAGCCGATCAAATTTTTAGAGACGCGGAGGAAGTGGTTCTTAGTGGAGATAGAGACCATATGCAAGACCAGTGCAGGCACCTGCATCAGTACCAGTGACTAGAGCGGGTCAGCAACAGCAAGACTTAGTTTGCTTTAGATATGGAGGACCGCATTATGCTAAATACTTTATGAATAGGCCTAGTTGTTTCAACTATGGTAAACCAGGTCATATGGCACGAAACTGTAGACAACGATTTGTGCAACAACAGGCAGCTGCGGGAAGAGGAGCTGGAAACAATAGAGGTGGAGGTGGAAGAGGAGTTCCGGCAGCAGGACCACAAGTGGCTAGACCTCAAGCCGCTGGAAGAGTGTTTACTATGAGGGGAGTTGAATCCTCTCAATCTGTTGATCTTATACAAGGTATGTGTTTGGTAGATGGTAGACTCTCGTATGTGTTATTTGACTCAGGTGCTATGCATTCATTTATTTCGTATGAGTGTGTGGATCAATTAAAATTAATTGTTTCTCAATTACCTTATACCCTTCCAGTATCTACTCCAACTAATAATCATTTGACTACTATGTCTGTTTGTTTACAGTGTCCTATAGTTTTAGAGAATAGGACATTTATTGTAGACCTTGTCCGTTTGCCTATGCAACAGATAAATGTTATTCTTGGCATGGATTGGCTTTCGGCTAACCATGTAATGCTAGATTGTTCTAGTAAGACCTTATCATTTCTTGAGTCTTCTAGTGTGGTCTCTGCCAATGAAGGAGTATCCATGAGGAGTGACGATTCTCGGTAGTATGTGATGCTGTTCGCGGTGGAAACTAATGAGACTCCTAGTATAGATTCTATGCCTATTGTGAGAGAGTGTCCTGAAGTTTTCCCTCCCGACGTTCCAGGATTCTCACCAGAGCGAGAAGTGGAATTCACCATAGATCTTGTACCAGAGACAGGACCTATATTTATGGCGCCTTATCGGATGTCACCTGTAGAATTGGCGGAGTTAAAGAAACAGTTGGATGACATGTTGGGAAAAAAGTTCATAAGATTGAGTGTTTCACCTTGGGGAGCTCCGGTGTTGTTTGTTAATAAGAAAGATGGAAGTGCTAGGTTGTGCACAGATTATAAACAGATGAACAATGTAACAATTAAGAATAAGTATCCGTTGCCTAGGATAAATGATTTGATGGATCAACTGAAAGAAGCAGCAGTATTTTCCAAGATTGATTTGAGATCTGGATACCATCATATTAGAGTAAGGAAGGAAGATATACTCAAAATGGCTTTTAGGACAAGGTATGGACATTACCAGTATTTAGTTATGCCGTTCGGTGTGACTAACACGCCAGCAGTGTTCATGGATTATATGAATAGGATATTTAGACCATTCCTTGATAAGTTTCTTGTTGTGTTCATCGACAACATCCTTATCTATTCTCGTACATGGGAAGATCATGAGAAACATTTGAGCGTGGTTTTGCAAGTTCTGAAGGATAGGCAGCTTTATGCTAAACTTTCCAAGTGTGAGTTTTAGATAGAAGAAGTCCAATTTCTTGGACATGTAATCAACAACGAAGGTATAGCAGTAGATCCAGTCAAGGTTGAGGCAGTTCTTAAATGGGAACGGCCTAAGTCAATAAGTGAAGTACGAAGTTTTCTAGGGTTAAATGGATATTATCGGAGGTTTATAGATGGTTTCACGAAGATTGCGTTGTCTATGACGCAGTTGACGATAAAAATATAGCTTTTGTATGGACGAACAACTATGAGCAGAGTTTCCAAAAGCTGAAGGAAAGGTTGACTACATCACCTGTGTTGAATTTACCTGATCCATTAGGACAGTTTGACGTATACTGTGATGTGTCGTACCAAGGTTTAGGTTGTGTTCTAATGCAAGAGGGAAGAGTTGTGGCTTATGCTTCCCGACAATTGAGAATTCATGAGAGGAACTACCCGACTCATGATTTGGAGTTAGCAGCCATAGTGTTCGCATTAAAGATATGGCGACACTTTCTGTATGGAGCAAAATTTAATGTTTATAGTGACCATAAAAGTCTGAAGTATCTGTTCGACCAAAAGGAGTTGAATATGAGACAGAAGAGATGGATGGAGTTTATCAAAGATTATGAGTTTGATTTACTATACCATCCTGGGAAGGCGGATGTTGTAGCGGATGCCTTGAGTAGGAAATCATTGCATGTATCCGCGATGGTGGTTAAAGAGTTGGAATTACTGGAATAGTTCAGAGATTTGAACTTAAGAATGGAGTTGGTTGAGGATAAAATTTGCTTAGGTATGATCACTATTAGTAGTGATTTTTTGAGAGATCTTAAGGATAAACAGGTTCAGGATCTATATCTACAGGAGATAAGTAGAGGTATATATGAGGGTAAGATTTCTGAGTTTAGTAGAGGAACAAATGGTGTACTGAGGTTTAGGGATAGAATTGTTGGAACCAAAGTGGTTTTGATTTTAATAATCTCTAGTTTTGATGCTAACAAAAGGATTAAATTTTCTTGGCAAAGTAATTAGTTGAGATCTAACTAGTGCTTTCAGTTATGCAGGAACGCTATTATAAGTAAAATAAACTTGGGATAAGTTTCAATTGAAAAATACGTGTCCAACCCTGTAGACGGGCTGCTCAAGCACTGTGGTAAAGTTACCTTGTTGTTTAATTAAGTAGACGGGATTTCTTTAGTAGACGAGGCTATAAATGAATACCTAAATAACTTGTTAGGAACAGCAGGTCTAAAGACTTGAAAATAAGCATGTCCATCTTGCCACGTCAGACGAAAGTAATTAGTTGAAGAAAATGGACTAAAACACAAAGTAATCTAGTAGACAAGCTCTAACCGCCATGTCACTAGACGGAGATCTTTATAACTCATTAAGGAATAACAAGTCTGAAGACTTGATAGATAAAAGGATGTGCCACGTCATCAGATGAGCTAAGTAAGATATAGAAAAGACTTGGACTCTCATATGAATGAGTAGATGGAGTTTCCTTTTAGACGAACTCCATCTTAGAATGAATTAAATGCAATCCGAATATCTTATATTTATTTCAAATGATTGATATTTATTTCAACAGAATATTTGTTCTTCACATTTGTTTTATCTGCTTAAATATTTCAATTTGTTGTAAAAGAAACATAGTACAATCAAGAAATGCAAAAAGCAAAATCGTACAAATAAGACACTGCAAAACAATTTGTACGATGACAACTTTATGACTGAAAAAGCTGGATTATACACAAAGAAGGAACAACAAGTGCTCAAGCTACAATACACAGAAGAGTGAACCTCCAAATTCATGCTACCTTACCAAGAGTACTATTCAGCATTGCTACAGTCAAGCTATCAGTCACAACGGATATCATGCATTAAATGCTATCTCTAAACAGGATTATTCAAAGTAACCGTTGAAGAAATACAAGTGAAGAAAAAGGTCACCATAAATTGAAGACCTTAGATACTGAAGAAAAGAGAACTCTTGCCTACACAATCTTGCTAGCTGAACTTTTGCCATTTGATAATCATTTATTCCATTATTCTTTCAAGAGCAAGAGTCTATATTCATTAGTTTGAATATTGTTGTAATATTCAACTGATCTTAAACTGTCATATTCTCACACATAGTGAGTTAAGAAGATCAACCTTTAAATCTCTTTGTTAGAGTTAGAGCCTGAAGAGGCTTGGTAAGAAAGGCATACTTGTAGCCTGGAGAGGTGTTGAATACTTGTTTGTAATCTATTTGGAGAAATAGTGGAAAAATCTTTCAAGTCGAAGGGACTGGACGTATCTCTTGGTAGGAAGAGAGTGAACCATGATAAAATCTCTTGCGTGAATTTTCTATCCCTAAACTCTTCGGTTTTATTTGCTTATACCAACTGTGGGGTTTTGATATTGCTTTTGTTAAAGTATTTTAAAAATGATCTTTGTCTTTATGTGTGATTCTGTTTCATATCTCTTTGAGTGCAAAAATTGTTTTAAAGGATGTTTTCAAAAATTATTAAAAAAAACAATTCACCCCCCCCCCGACCCCCCCCCCCCCCCCCCTTGTGTTTGTATGTGTCAACTTCAAGAATATGTGTGCTAGAGGATTTAGAATTTAGGAAGGTGATATTAGAAGAAGCATATAAGAGTAAGTTGAGTTTTCATCTTGGATCCACTAAAATGTATCAGGATTTGAAGAAATTGTTTTGGTGGACGAGGATGAAGAAAGAGGTAGCAGAGTATGTTTTATCTTGCCTGGTGTGTCAGAATGCTAAGATAGAGCATCAAAAGTCAGCGGGTTTATTGCAATCATTAGATATCCCAGAATGGAAATGGGATAGCATAGCTATGGATTTTGTGGTTGGATTACCAGGACCTCCTAAGAGACATGATGCGATTTGGGTTATCATTGATAGGTTGACGAAGTGTGCTCACTTCTTACCTATGGGTGAAAGTTATAGTTTGGAGAAGTTGACCCAAATTTACATCAAAGAAGTTGTCAGGTTTCATAGTGTGCCATCGAGCATTGTCTCAGACCGAGATCCTAGATTCACATCTAGATTTTGGAAACAGTTGCACAATGCTTTAGGGACCAAGTTGAGGATGAGTTCTGCTTATCATCCCCAAACAGATGGACAGTCAGAAAGGACGATTCAATCATTGGAGGATCTTTTAAGAGCTTGTGTTTTGGAACACACTGGCTGTTGGGATGAGTTCTTGCCATTGATTGAATTTACCTACAACAATAGTTTTCACAGTAGTATAGGAATGATACCATATGAGGATTTGTATGGTAGGAAGTGTAGGACCCCGTTATGTTGGTCTGAGATTGGTGAAAATCAAATCTTGGGTCCAGATGTGGTGCACCAGACTACGGAATAAGTTAGGAAGATAAGGGAAAAGATGAAGGAAGCACAGGATAGGCAAAAGAGCTACAGTAACAAGAGAATGAGACCTTTAGAATTCCAGGAGGGTGATCACGTGTTTTTGAGAGTCACTCCGAAGACCGGAATTGGCAGGGCTATTAAAACTAGAAAACTTACTCCTAGAGTCATCGGACCTTTCCAGATCCTTCGAAGAATTGGTCCGGTAGCTTATCATATTGCTTTACCACCTAACCTTGCTAACCTTCATGACGTCTTTCACGTTTCTCAGTTGATAAAATATTATCCTGATCGTTCACATGTTATTGAGTCTGAGTCTATACAACTACGAGAGAATCTAGAGTATGAGGCTCTACCTGTAAGGATAGCAGATAGAGAGATTAAGGAGCTTCGCGGTAGACAAATTCCTTTAGTTAAGGTCATATGAGATGAAACTACTGGATATGCTACTTGGGAACGTGAAGCACATATGCAACAACAATATCCACATCTTTTCTGAGGTACATAAATTCCAAGGACGGATTTTTTTTCTAAGAGGGGTAGTAATGTAACACCCTACTTTTTATTTTTCGGTTTTTATTTTTTCAGTAAAAATATTTTGCGCTGTATTAACTAGTATAAAGGTATTTATTTATAATTTTATCTGAGTTCATGGAGATTGATTTTTAAGAAATAAAAATCATATTCATACATTATCTTAGGGTATAAGCTTACGATAAAATTTTGGGATGAAAATTCAGACGGAACCCGGTCTGCGTTTTCACTGACAGTACAATTTTACTGAGCAGAAAACCTAATTTTGACTCGTGAACGAAACAAAGTATGTTTTTTTCAAGTTTCCAACAAGATAGGCTATTTTCAAAAATTTCGTAAAAAAAAAAGATATTCGATGGCATTCGGCCATTTTGTTGTTAATCGGGTAATCGACGGGGCCGGGAATGGATGGAAATATCTAGATATTTAGTGAAAATATCTAGATATTTATTTTAAAATATCTAGATATTTATAACTTAACTATGATTAGTACTAAATTAACAATGATCAGTACCAACTTAACCTAAGTTAAAACCTAAGTTAAAAACCAACTTCCCATCTATAAATACCCCCCCCCCCCAGTAGCCCCCCACAATCTCTTCTCCTTCATTTCTTCTTCTTCTTCACTCATAACATAAACTCCATTTTCAAGAGCTCTAGGCGCATCCTTGTTGAAGTGCATCAAGATCATCATCTTCTTTCCATTTCCATCATCACTTGAGGAGAAACTGTTAAAGTGTGGTTTGATAACGAGGAACGACGAATTCGGAATTTCGGTGATAACCCAGGTGGGGGAAAGAATCAATCTGTCATCGGAATCGATAAGTAGTAGATTATATGATATTGTGTAGGGCGACCTAAACCCTACTAGTAGTCGATTAATCTATAAGACCAAAATCCCATTGGAAACCTTTTATGTTAAACCAATGGTGATTTGGGGATTGTAGGACGTTAGGATGATTTTATCTTATTTGCGGTTGATTTAATTTATGATTATTATTGAATTACTTATGTGATATATTGTGGTGTTTGAATATTTTTCTGATGTTATGTTATGCATGATCTGCCTGGTTGTTAATATTGTGCTTAGTGGATTTTAAGCAAAGATATATATGTTGTTCGAGATATAGTTGTTTGTTTTGGGTGTGAGAATAATGGTGACTTAGACGTGCCTAACGTAGATGATGTATTTTAATGCGGTATGGTGACCTAGAATATGTGTTGATTAGTGGAAGGTTAAGACACTAGGATGTTGTTAAAATGGGTTGATGAGATTCATGTGTATTGGTAATATAATACACAAGGTCGGTGTTGTTGTTCACAACCTTGTATTAGTAATATAATACACGAGGTCAAGAGTTCTCGCTAGACCGTTCCACCTTAGAAATAGGTTGTGCAGCTATAGTGTCATTGAATTTCATTGAGCACTCCCGGGAGTGGACGGGGTGTGCACCGGGAGCATCGTGCAGCTATAGTCTAATGCTTAGCATGAGCATTCTCACCATGGAAGAGAATGTGCACCGGGAATTTGGAACCTGTCGCTTGAACAATTGGCTGACATTCCCCGAGAGGAATGCGTGAAAGAAATCAGTGGTGGCCACGTCAGTATGAAAGTCTAGTTGTACGAGTTTAGGGTAGAGGATGATACATTAATTTGAGGATGCGTTGTTAGTTAGGTGTTGGATGATGTTATGTATGTGACAATTACTGTATAATTTACTATTACTCTTTTCCGCTTTTTGATGATAGAACTGCTTCTTATCCCCTATATTTCTGTATTCTTGTGGGTTACTTTACTTACATTAGAAGACCCGATGGAGGAATATGTTGTTGAGGAGCTGGACAGAGCTCTGTATGAAATGGAGGTTGCTAAGGAGTTGGATGGAACTCCTTACGAACCAGACGCTGGAGGTCGAGCTGCGATCCAGGGCGATTAGAGTATAGATAGTATGGCCAGTGTGTCTAAGAAGGAGTATTTTTATATGTTTCCGCTAAGTTTAGCTTTTATTTTAAGTTTATGCCTGTGAGGGATCCTGCTGAGAGGATACCCTCAACATTGTTTTGGTAATGTAATAAATAAATAGGTGTGTATTTATATATTACAACCTTGGTGTGTTTAATTTGCAGAAGTTATATGATTGTTTGAATAAAGTCTTAATTTTTACGTACTTTTCATGCTAAGCGCGCGATTATGGAATTAATTAATAAGGTTTTAAGCTAATAAAACACTAGGGCACAACAAGGTGTCTCACATCACACCATATTGGGCATGTGAAGATGGCTTTATTTATATGGTTGTCGGAAGATCCTAAGTTAAGGATTTTCCACTTTGTTTATTTAGTCCCTTACGAGGACATTATTGTCTTGGTTAATTGTAGTTTGATTTATGTTTGTTGGTGAGATTGATTGGTTGGAAAATGATTTCTAGCATGTTGAAAACCATCACTTTGATCATTGGATCAAAGTGAGGGTTTAATACTTGGTTACTGCAAATAACTTGATTTTTGTTATTATGCGATATAACTTGATATGTTGATACGTTTGGATAATTGTGAGATTGTTTGGTGAAGTGTAACCTTCACTTTGATTGTGAATTGGCTTTTGGCCAAGTGTGAATGAAAACAGGAGTTTAACTCCAATTCCGGAGTTTCTAAGTGGATTTCATAACACTTAGGCAAGGATATGAACAATGACAATTAAGAAAGTAAAAGAACAAGTTCACGAGCGATGAAATTATGCAATTATTACAAGGAAAGATTTAATTAAAAGACTACTCTAAGTGAGGCATCGATACGATTTTCTAAGAATCCACACTTAGAATGTTTTGATTTTCAATCAAGGTAATTGTGTAATTAAATCATGCTTGGAAATCAAATCATGTAAACTTTCATGAAACAAAACCATCCAAAAATGGATGCTTATTTTAATTCGATTTGAGGTATAAATTGAAAATGAATATATTTTCTATACTTAGTCCACTAATTAAATGACTTAGTTTATGTCATAAATCTGTTAAATCAAAAAATGATTTTGATAAGAATAGTCCTTATAATGAACTTTATGTGATGACACTAAATGTTTTTCAAAAAGGATTTCAAAACCCAAATGAATGAAAGAAGGAACTATGATTTAGGCTTTGAATGATTTCACTTAAATGAGGGACTTTTATAAAGTTTCCACGTGACATTCAATTGATTGACAGTTGTTGGGTCATAAGAGTTCTATCATTTGGAGTTTTAAGAGTGATGAAAAGGGAAGTTAAGCCTTTAGAACTCTTCTTTTATTTCGGTGTACAAATTCAATTTCAAACCCTTAATGTTGAGGTACTAAAGGCCTTAGTACTGAGGTATTTAAGGAGAATGTGTTTACGGAAGAAAGGATTTAAACATTTGGTTTTATCATCAAAAGGATTTTAAATCCAAAAGCAAATGTGTTTTCCAATAACCTAAGTCGGGGAATAAGACTTAGCGATTAAGACAAATGGAATGTTTAAAGTATGAGATATAGTGAAGCAAGACTATGTCTTCATACTCTCAATGATTTTATCATCCAAGGATCCATAATACTTAATAACCAAGAGTATTATAAGATTACTTGTTGAGTAAGTAATCTTGTTTGGGAATGGACTTAAAGAGGCATAATTGAGTTGGTGACGAATGATCAACCTTCATAATGTACAAAAGCGTTGAAACATGGATAGTCCAAAAAACCGGGATGTTACAGTATCATATTTGATGGTTCCCAATTTTTAATTTGATAGTGATACTCAATTGATCATCAAATGTAGAAACAGTAAATATATTGAAATAAAAGGAAAAGGGTAAAGTGATATAGTTTCAGATCTCTTATGCTTTGTTTGGTTGAAGATGTGGGAAAGAGCATGAGTAGAGAGAAAATGGTAGGTTTGATGTGTTGTTTGATATTAGAGAAAAAGGAAAGAAACATAGAAGAAAGAAGTGTTGATTGTTTTTGAAAGTATGAGAATGTCCCTAACTAAAAAAACCCTCCAATAAAAACAAGGTTACACATGTAATTTCACACAATAACTCTCCTCATCTCCTATTTTCTTCTCACCTAAAGAGAGAAATATTTTTTAGGTGGGTCCCGCCAAATTTATTCTCTCTTCTCTATTTCTCTCCTTTACCAAACAAGAAAAAGCTATGTTTCTCCTCCTTTTCTCTCTTCTCCTTTACTCTCTTCTCATATTCTATTTCTCCTTTTCTCTCTTCTCATATTCTCTTCTACCAAACAAAGGCTTAAGAAGTGGTCCTTGCAACAGGTTTCTACCAGAACCGAAAGCTAGCTAGTGCTTGATCTTCTCCAAACTATTCTGTGTTTTTGTCACCTCTCTGTATCATTGCAATTCAGCTACCTCAATATATTAATAACAAGGATTTCAGGGAGAGAGAAAATGAAGATGATTATCAAAAAAGCACCATTGGAAGAAGCCATAGATTGGGCGTAGATCAAGACTTGTTGGAAGCTGAAATACATGGGCTTTTCCTTTTTGATGATTTTTTCCCCAGATTTTTTTTTTCCTTTTGTTCTTGTTGGATGGGAAAGATTTCTACTTTTATTTTTTAGCAAAAATTAATGGATTAGTATATTTGATGGAAGAGGGGGTGGAGGGAGATGAGAGAGAAGAGGAGGTGGGTGGTGATTTTTAGCAAGTAATTAGAGTAAATAGGTTTATTAAAGGTGGTTTAGTAATAAAAAAATATTCAAAAAAATGTTGTGTGGGGGTAGATGCCCATGTGTGGGAGAGGGGGTGGAGGGAGATGAGAGAGAAGAGGGGGTGGGTGGTGATTTTTAGCAAATAACTAGAGTAAATGGGTTTATTAAGGCTAGTTTAGTAATAAAAAAAGATTTAAAATGTTGTGTGGGGTGGATGCCCATATATGAGGGTGTAGGTAGCAGCTCCCAAAACTGGTTGATCATTGTTAAAAGTCTGGTGTCCCATATATATAAGTATACAAATTCGCAACAAACAATAGGCTATGTTTAGGAGTTTTGAAGGGGATGGAGTGAAATGGTTAAAAATGGAGCTGTTTGCAATAAAGTGGAGTGGTTAGTAAATAGTCATTGCCACACTCTAGTAAATAGGTTTATTAAGGCTATAGTATTGATGCTTATTTCCTGTAACAACATTCCCAATTCCATCTAGCTGCTGAGGCAATTGTGCAATCCCTGAAATATTTTCTACTTGAGTTGCATCACTGATTAATGCTGCTAGAACCTCACTTACACATCCATTCTCATCAGCAGAATCCAACCATCCATTAACCAAACCAGAATTTCCATGCCCCAAGGGTGTCACTGTCACATGCATATTCGCATTTTGAGTTTGAGTCCCATTGAACAAGCCAAAACTATTGTTGTTTGCAATAGGAGCAGTTATACCAACATTGTTAAACTGTCTTTTGATCCCAATTTCAACCATTTGTGGTGCACCATTCAGTTGAATTCCATAGGATTTACTGCTTGGATAACAAGTAGAACTGATCCAATTAGGCACATTATTAGAGTTGCTTGAAGATGCCATGTTGTTCCCATTTCCTAGACCATACCTGAAGCTTTGATTTCCCAATGGGTCATAGTTTTGGAACACACTTCCTGTTAGGCCATTTGAAGAAGTCATAAAACCATGATGTCCCATTCCATATGATGGATAGATAGGAGCATGATTCTGTGAGAGGTTTACTTGATAAACTGGGTTTAAATTTGCATTGCTTCCCAACATTTCTTGATGTATATTATTGATTTGATCCAAGGAATTATAACCATTGAAAGCTTGCTGGTTTTGAGGCATAAGGCCTTTGTACAATTGTTGATCATGAAGATGAATTGGACCTGGGTTGGAAGGTTTAAGAGCATAGTTGGCAGTGCCTTTATTTTTGTTTGATGTGATAAAGTTTGCAGATATTGGTGTACAGGAAAATGCAGTCTCTCACTTCTTTGTTGGATCTCTTTGATCACTGATGCTGATAGCCCAGAAGCAAACCTTGACCTTAAAGGATCAATGGAACACATCATCGATGAAGCAATGTTTGAGAATATTACACATACATTAATAAAGGCAAGAGAATGTCAAAGGAACTAAATTTTTTTACACTATGAGTGAATTAATTATGATTTGTCACATTATTAAAAATGTTTGACTTTTATCAAAATTAAACTCTTATACTAGTAGATCATCCTAGTCCTAATTAAATAATTAAGGAAACAAATCAGAAAGTATTAAAAGATTAAATCTTATTCATAAAAAACAAAAAGATTAAATCTTTAAAAAAATATAATACTCAAAAATATATTTTAGGATACAATTCAGATATTATATGATATGATAATCTATATATCTAATATTGATGACTTTTGGGTCAAAACGAAGATTTATTTCTTGAAAAAAAAAATGTAACTTTCTGAACAAGCCCTTTTGTGAAAAAATGATAATGGATTTGCCACCAATATATTGGCGGCGGGTAGATTAAGTGATTGAGTAGTGTTATTTTGACACTAAGATTGGACACCCATGGGGAACACCCTACTACTCTATGAACCACTTTACTCTTTCTCTCTCTTTATTTGGTTCATAGCCTACTAAAGAGTAGGGTGTCCCCCATGGGTGTCCAATTTTAGTGTCAAAATAACACTACTCTAAGTGATTAAATGAATTCACTTCTACACTGTTTCATTAGACCAATGATTTTTGTAATTCGTTCCCTATTATCTCCAACGGACTATGTGATCATCATTGTAGCAAGGTATGTGTGGTTTATCTATATCAAACATCAAATCAGTCAAATACAATTCATTAAAAGACTAATTACATTCAAAATTGTTAAGTCTAAACTACAAATTAATGATTAATAAAATATTAATTTTTGTTTAATTGAAATACGGTTACAGGTTTACATAAGAAAAATCATCAACACTAGTACTGTTGACAACATCCATTCAATGATTTCAATATAATTACAAAATAGGGAACAACCAAAATAGAGCATTACAAGGATGCTACAAAATTGTAAAAATTAAATCTTTTGGGTAAATTGTGAATCAAACCTGTAAGTGATTGGCAACATTTTCTCTTGTCAAGTATGGCACATTCATGGCCTCCAGAATTTTCTTTGGCGCAGCCTCTGAATGAATAAAAAATATAATTAAGCACATGAAAAATCATTATTGTTATGTCTATATATATATAAAAGACCAATTAATCCAAAGCTATTAAATCTGAAAACAAAAAATTTGCAACAGATTAATTAATTACTTACTATCAATTCCAACTTGTTTTATGGCCAATAGAAACAGATTGTGAAAGTATGTTGTCCAAACAATCCTTGGTTTCTTTTGAACCCGAGAGCTTCTTGCACTTTGGTCTTCAATATTATTCGTTTCACTAGTCTTTCTCTTGCCACAACTTTTTCTTCTCTTAGTCTCATTAGTGGTCACTCTTGATGCTGAAGCAGATTTAGCATCCTGAATGATAATCTTCTCACCTAGTGGTGGTAACTCTCCTTCATCGGTTCACAAAAATTCACTTTCATCAATGACTACTTTCCCTTTATTCCTTGCAGCCATGGGTTTCGGAAGATGAAGTGCTGTGCCACTTTCTTGATTCCTGGACATGATCACTCTCTTTCTATTCACTGTGTGAAATTACAAATTAACGAGAAGTTTCAAATGCTATATATAATCAATTAATCATAGCTTAAGCCGTTTGAATTATAATGGCATATATTTCTAACTAGATTCCCCAAGCGAAATATTTGCAATTGAATCATAGAGAGATCAAAGAAAATCTCACCACATCTAATTGTGCCAATCTATTATTAATTAATGACCAAAGAATTAAAGTACCACGAAATATTAAACTCATAATTAACCACTTAAATGAAGAAATTTCAATACCATGTGTCAAGTACTTCTAAAAAAAATTAATTATTCTCATCAAAAAAAAGAAAACTACTTCTCAAAAAGCATAAAGGATGTTATTCAAAAAAAAAAAAGCTTAAAGGATGAAAATCAAGGATAATCTTTTCATAGAACATTGTTTTGATATCCCTGAAGAAATGTATTTAATTTTATTTTAGTCCTTTTAAGTTATTTTGTCTTTTACATATGTTTCCGATATTATATTAGTATCCATATATTTATTTAAGTGGACGGATGAGATTAATAATGAAAGTGAGTACATTAAAAAAAATAGTAAAAAAATAATTTTATAAAGAAATAATAATGGAAAAAATAACTTAAAGAACTAAAATGAAAATTAATATTTATATAAATGCGAGACAATGACGATCAAAAAATAAAAGGAATTAAAATAAAATAAGTGCACGAGTGACAGATTAAAATGAAAGAAAATATTTCCATTAGATGTCTTGGAAGGGATGCACTGTTCTTGTTGAGAAAATGAAGAAAAGTGAACAAATGTACCCAATAGCTAGGCCACTTAGCTATTTATGTTGAGATCGAAAAGTTAAAAAGAACAAAGTACCATCTAACCTTGAAACTTATGGTAACATTTGAAATTCATGTAGTAGGCTCACCTTTTGACAAGTCTATTGAAACATTTCTTTAAACGCATGTTTGACATATTTAAAAAGTACTTGATTAATACACTAAAAAGTACATTTTTTTACTGAAAAAAGTACTTGATTAAATAAATACAATTGTATTTATATATATATATATATATATATATATATATATATATATATATATATATATATAAATTTAACATTAATTGAAATTATTTAATACTTCATTAATATACATCAAAATTAATGTAATATATGATTTTTTAAATATACAAAAATAAGGGCTATTTGATTACATTTTTATTGATGTTTCAAAATTTTCAGAATTTAATACAAATGATCTAATAAATAGATAATTATAATTCAATGGTTGGATCGATAAAAATTATATTGTATAAAAAGTTAAAGTTATTGGATGAAGTAAGAGTGCTCAGTTTCACACCAATGTAAATTGATCCTTCCTCTTACAAGTTTATTTTAGGGTGCATTCATTGAAGTATAGGATAAGGAGAACAGTACAGGATAAATCTGCAAGTTTTTTTTTTTTTTTGGATGTACACAAGCTTGCAAGTTACTGGACAACTTTTTGTCATGTTTTTATAGTTAAAGTTTAGATTGGGGGAAGACACGCCCCCTTGCAAGATCATGAAATACCACAAACCTCAACGAGGATTTATAATGGAATATAACATTATAAATTATAATATTATATATTTAAAATATAATATAATAATGTAATATAATAAATTATAATACTATATATTATAAAAAATTTATTATATTATATAATATATATTATCTATTATGATGTTATATTGGTCATATACATAAGAGAGAGGGAGGGGGAGAGAGATGGGGGGAGAGGGGGAGAGAGAGATGAGAGGTTAATTTTGTCTTTTTGTGTAGTATGTTCACGGGGCAAAAAGTTGTCATATGGTTTGGTGAGGGACAAAATTTTGGGTTTTTGTCCAGTCCCTTACTCCCTTTTTTCTTTGTCTTGTCCCATGACCACTTTTCAAATTAAACAGGGAACAAAAGTTTTTGTGTTGTCCAGTCCCTCAGTTTTTTTGCAAATCAAACGCACCCTTATATCTAACATACGAGTATAGGCAAGGACGTTCATTTGGTTAGGGGTAGGTAAAACTTTTCCATTGTTTCTTGATGCATCTAACAACAATAAAATAAGACATGGAAACTCTATATTTGAGAACGAATTTGCATTCTTGGATACATGGGTCCAAAGACCAAAACAAGAAACATGTGAGGGCTCAGACTTTTAATTTTGGTACCCATAAATTAATCTTGCCACCCCCCTAATTTTTTTCGTATTTTGTAAATGCCCCCTCCCAACTCTCCATCATCTCCTCAACCCGTCACTCTCTCAGTTCTCCTCCCACCTCTCACAACACTGCACTCCAACACATAAATCTTCCATTTTCAACCTCCCTCCTGTCAGACACAGGCACAGGCACACGCAGCGGGACGGATCACGACATTATTTTATTTTTATTTTTGTGTTGCTGATTTTTAATGTCCCATGGAAGTTTCCATGTGTATTAAAGGTTTTTAATACACTCGAAAACTTTTTATAAAAAAAATTACACCCAGAAACTATAGTTTTCGAGTATATCAAAAACTTTTTGATACATCGAAAATTATCGTTTCCCTGTGTATTAAAGGTTTTTAATACACTTGGAAACTTAGTTTCCAAGTGTATCAAAAAAAATTAATACACTCGTAAACTATAGTTTCCGAGTGTACACTAGCAAATGTTAGGCGCAGTTTGATAGAAGATCTTTCTAAGAATGAATTTGGTTCTGATGAAGATACCAAAAAAAATGCACTACCATGAAATCCTATACCAGCAGGATATCTTTCTTGAGCAGGTGAAGTGGGGCAACAAAGTGATGACTCTGAAAGCAGAAACAATTGCTCTTCGGAGGATAGATGTCTAAGTGGAAACACTGGCAGTGAAGAAAACTTGTCTATAAATTATGGCCCTGCTAGTCCTCCTAATGAGGCTAATGATCATGAAAATAACCTGTAGAAAAGCATATGGTAAAATGTTGTTATGATTTTATTCAGCAGTTTAAGACTGCTTATATAGAGAGATTCCAATAAAGTCTCTTCCAATAATTAAGGAAGGAAATAAAGAGAAAATCAAAATAATATCAAAGTAATAAAGATAGAATAACAAGTGTGAGTGGTTAAGTGCCACATTGACTAGGAATGAGCTAAATGAAGGATATATAAGAGATGTGACCCATATACATAATGCCTTAAGGTTTTGGGTAGAGATGTGGTGTCTTGGTCTCTTAGTAGTCCTGGTCATTAGCCCATTGTTGCTCCCGGTGCTCCCCGGACTCCCCAATAAGTGGTATCAGAGACATGGTTTGGCCTGATGGGGTGGAGTCAGGCGGCGTGTCCCGTTGGTTGGTAACAACGATGCAGGTGTATTGGATCCTTGTATCGAAAGTCTTCCTGACCGCGGTGGAGTCAGGCACTCACACTTGAGGGGGAGATTATTGGAATTCAAGTGTGAGTGGTTGAGTGCCACATTGGCTTGGAATGAGCTAAATGAAGGATATATAACAGATGTGACCTATATACCTAATGCCATAAGGTTTTGGGTAGAGATGTAGTGTCTTGGTCTCTTAGTAGTCCTGGTCATTAGCCCGTTGTTGCTAAAATGTTGTTATGATTTTATTCATCAGTCTAAGACTGCTTATATAGAGATATTACAATAAAGTCTCTTCCTATAAGGAAGGAAATAAAGAGAAAATCAAAATAATATGAGAGTAATAAAGATGGAATAACAAAGAGAATAAAATCAGATATTGTTTGATCCCCCCCCCCCCCCCTCCTCAATAGAGAGATTACAATAAAGTATCTTCCTATAAGGAAGGAAATAAAGAGAAAATCAAAACAATATGAGAGTAATAAAGATAGAATAACAAAGAGAATAAAATCAGATATTTTTTTATTATCCCCCCCCCCCCCCCCCCCGAAGTTGGTGCATAGATATCATTCATGCCCAACTAGCTTATCAAATTTCAAAAACAGGTCTTGCTAGGCTCTTAGTGGTCCTAGTCATTATCCCATTGTTGCTCCCCGGACTCCCCAATAAGTGGTATCAGAGACATAGTTTGGCCTGATGGGGGAGCAGGAGTGGATCCAGGTGTATTGGATACTTGTATCGAAAGTCTTCCTGACCACGGTGGAGTCAGGCGGCGTGTCCCGTTGACTGGTAACAGCGATGCAGGTGTATTGGATCCTTGTATCGAAAGTCTTCCTAACCGTGGTGGAGTCAGGCGGCGTGTCCCGTTGGTTGGTAACGGCTATACAAGTATGGTGATGTGGGAGACTCACACTTGAGGGGGAGATTGTTGGAATTCAAGTGTGAGTGGTTAAGTGCCACATTGACTAGGAATGAGCTAAATGAAGGATATATAAGTGATGTGACATATATACCTAATGCCTTAAGGTTTTGGGTAGAGATGTAGTGTCTTGGTCTCTTAGTGGTCCTGGTCATTAGCCCATTGTTGCTCCCGGCGCTCCCCGGACTCCCACTACAAAAAAAAACACGAATTACCGATGGAAAAAACCCATCGGATATGAAGAAATCCCACCGGAAAACGGCATTACTGACGGAATTTCTGACGAACACAATTCTGTCGGTAATAGACACGTAGGAAAGCATTTCCGACGGATCATGTTCGTAAGTCGAAAATTCCGACGGCTTTAACCGTGGAAATACTTGCCACACATAACCCCTAATTACTGACTGAAGTTCCGTCGGGAACTCTCTGTAGAAGTTACCAACGGAATTTTCCGTCGGAAAATGTAACCAACAATTACCGACGGAAATATCCGTCGGAAACAAGGTTTTTTCTATTTTTTAATTATTTTTTTTTATTTTGTTTATATTAATAATTAATTATTAATTATTTTTATTAAAATTTATATATTAAATATTTTATTTTATTTATTAATTATTATTATATTTTATTTTAATTAAATATTATTATATTATCAATTGCAAAACAAAATTGAAATTAAAAATAAAATTTAAAAATCAATTTAATTAAAATTAATTTAAAATAAAAACAAACTCAACATATAATCCATAAATAAAATATCCGTCTATCTACAAATCTCTACTACACATATAACTATCCTAATACCCATCACCATAATATCTGTCGTCGTCGTCCTGTCGGGGGGAGTCTGCCGGCGTCACATGACCATCAAGTTGCGGCTCAGTAGACAGACCGTCATCATGCGACTGTGGTGGTGGATCAGTAGTAGTAGTGGAGGGCTGGGACTGGGGCTGGGCCCGGGTGGCATGGAGGACCCCCTGTAGAGCGCTGCGCCTGTCTGGTGGGAGGAAATCGAGCACAGCGGTCATGACCGTAGAGAATGTCTCTATCTGCTGCATGATGCGCTCGTTCGTCTCCCTCTGCTGCTGCACCTCCTGCCTCAACCGCTGCACCTCCTCCGTGTCCTGTGAGTCGAAGGATTAGGCTCCTTAATGGTCAAGCTCGGCGTCGACCCCCGAAGATCGACCTGGCTAGGGTCGCAGTACCGTAAATCCGTCCCTTGATCTTCCCACCCGCCACATCCATCCAGGCCTGGGTCTGTATTTGCTCAACTTCGGCGGGGTCCAGCTAAGAAGGATCTGAGGCACCAGTGCAGGAGGCAGCCTCAGATGCTACCTGACTAAACCTGGCATTGTACTCCGCCAGCGATCAATACATTACAATCAATATGTATTAAACTATATATATATATATATATATATATATATATATATATATATAGTTATAAATATAAAAAATATAAAAAAAACACTTTAGCTCACCACTGTCTGCCTCGACCTCTCATCAACAAACTCGCTGGTATCCCAACGAATATGTGTCTGCTCAAAGACCGTAGGGACATCAACGGACCGAGCTAGCTCTCTTGCCTACAACCGACACACCAATAAAATCATTTAGTTATAAAACAAATTTTTAATAAAAATATACAGTTTATAAATAATGTTATTTATATATGCATACCATGTAAATGGCATACTGCATGTGGCTAATAGAACCACCAATGTGCATGCTCCCACCCTTCTCGGAAGCCCGATTTCTCTTCGTCTGTTCACACTTCAGCTTGTAAGCTGGAGTGTCCTAGTACGCACACAGTTGGGCCCAGATGTTGGGCCCGATGTAATCCGGACGTATCCGGCTCTCCCTATGCTCCAGGAGCATGTCCCTCAGTCAAGTAGCTGCTCGGTCGTCAAAGATAGCACGTATCTCTAAGGTATGCTCCGGTAACCAGCGCACAAGCTCTTGTTAACAAAGAAAAAAGATTAATAACATTATACAAAAGAATATATAAAATAAAGGGAAAATTACATGAACTAATAAACAAGAACTTTCCCCGAATCGTTTGAAGATACGATCCCAATCCTCCCCGGGGATCACCCCCAATGATGGCCAGAAGCGACGATACTGTACCTTGATGACGAAGGTAACGTGTTTCGATCCCATTTTCGATGGGATGAAGCTGAAAAATTCATAATTTAATTAAATCAACAATATGACAACCAACAAATATATGCTTATTAAATAGTAATTATTTTTAAACAACATTAAATTAAATTAAACTTACGATCCAGAAACAGGACAGATCCATGGTCGATCCTCAGGTGCGGGAACCTTGGCCCACTTAGGCAAGTCCTCAGCAGCGGTCGACTGCTGCACAGATGATGATGATGATGGTATGGCAGTGTCGTGACCGTATATGGCCGCGGATGATGAGGATGGAATGGTCGTGTCCGGCTATGGCATGATCCCAGGAGTCGGCATAAATGATAATCCTGCTGGGTGTGTGGCCGGTGCAGTCGATGATGATGGTGGTGCTGGGTGTGGGTGTGGTGTGGGTTCAGTAGAGGGCGGCGAGTAGCCAGCTAGTGCACGTCGTGGTGCAAAGCGAATGGAGGTCTGGACATGGGTGGAGGGTGGGGTAGTGTGGGTCGGGGATAGTGTAGTATGGGTAGGGGATGATGTAGTATGGATCGATGAGGGTATAGAATGGGTGGGGAGGCTCCTGTGGGTGGCGATAGGGTAGGTGCGATAGGGATGGGGGTAGGTGCGGTGGGTGCAGAGGGACCTCCAGGAATGCGAGCAAGCACCCGGGACTTCATGGTGTATCGTCCCCACTTAGCCTTCCCTTTCCCCTTATCACCGCTAGGCGGTGGGGGGCGGGGCGGCTGTCCTCCTGATACTGACATATCTATTTTTATAGCACAATTACAAATCAGTGTAAAAAACAATAAGTAATCGACATTTAACAGTCTAATCTAAGCAACTATTTTTATAGAACAATAGTTGTCAAGTCTTACATTATATTTCATAAGCAAATATTTAAAATACAATAAAAATAACATAATAGTAAACTTCCTATTCAGACTCGGTATTGTCATCTGATTGTAAGTCCGACTCTTCTTCTTCTTGCATTGAGTCATCAGTTTGGATTTCTTCCTCTGATGATGCATGCATGGATGCCTGATTACCAATGACCACTTCTTCCCCTTCATTTGTAGATCCCAACATGCCAGTAATATGCTCGACCTCAATTACTTCATTGACATGTGACGATTCATCCGCCTGGAATGGCGTCTCATCCTCTACATCATCGATTTCTATGCGACCCCTAGGGTTGGTAGTGACTGCAACACACCAACCTCGTTTGTCTGTTCTCATTGCTGGATAAGGGACATAATAAACTTGTTTTGCATTCTGAGCAATTATAAATGGATCAAACTGTTGATATCTTCTATCCATGCGAATGTCCACAGTTCCATACTTGGGATCCACTTTTGTGCCTATCCTCGATGGATCAAACCAGTTACAATAAAATAAGACTACTTTTTTAGGATAAGTAATAGTATTGTATTGTAAGTCGTATATGTGTTTTATGACCCCATAAAAATCACCGGTACCTTCACCCTGTACGACAACCCCGATATTAATTGTCTTTTTGCCTATGTTCCATTCATCTGTGTGGAATTTGTACCCATTAACAAAGTATGTATGCCATGATGTAACACAGCTATAGGGCTCATACGCTAAATCTCTCAAGTGTTGATTAGTCACGCTTAACGGTTGTTGATACACCTACGAAAAGGTAAGTCATATTAAATAATTACTTTTTTCAAGAGGCAAAATTAAGCTTAATATAGTGTTTGCATCATCATATTACACTTACTTGTTGCTTGAACCATTTAGGAAAATCTGCATGTGTACGAGCAGAACCATCTTGTTCACTTAATTGATTAATTTGAAGGAACACACTGACAAATAAAATGTGTACTATGTGTTAAAGGAGAAATTATAATAACATGTGATACATTATTTCAAAAATAGGTCGTTAAGACTTACTCATGGTATGGTTTCGCCTCTGTTCAATTTATCAAGACATGTAGATGGGACGATGCATACTCCTCATCAATTAACCAGTAAGTAAGCTCCTTGCCAGTTTGACAGCCAGGAAGGTCAAATACGGATAGCATATAAGGATACCCTGCATTGTCAGCATCTACCTCGTTCCTAACATGTCTTGGTGCCAACATAAAGTTGTTGAAATAGTCGGAACAGAAATAGGTTGTCTCACGGTGTAAGTAAGACGCACAGATTGATCCTTCCACCCTAGCCTTGTTTTTAACTGATCGTTTAGAGTCTCCCATGAATCTAAGTAATAAAAAACATCGTTGACAAGGCATTATTCAATGGTCGCTAATTATTTAAATGTCAAAATATTATAAAATTACCTTTCAAACGGATACATCCACCTATATTGTACTGGTCCACCAAGCCTCGCTTCATATGCAAGATGGACAAGGAGATGTTCCATTGAGTCAAAAAATCCTAGGGGAAAAACCCTCTCCATCTTGCACAGAATTATTGGAATGTTTTCTTCCATCTTCGTCAGACCATCCGCTCTTAAAGTTGCAGGGCATATATCTTTAAAGAAATGACTGATTTCTGTAAGCGGGTTCGAAACATGCTGGGGCAGCAAGCCGAAAGCAATAGGAAGCAAACACTCCATGAATACATGACAATCATGACTTTTCATCCCATGAAGCCTCCCTGTTCTTACATCAGCACATCGTGCCAAATTAGAGGAATAACCATCAGGGGTCCTAAGGTCTTTTAACCACCGACAAATTGACTTATAAGCTTCATCGACAGTTAGAGTGTAACAAGCTTTTGGTTTGACCATTTTTCCATTAGGCTGCGGCTTCAGCTCCAAATCCTTTTGTCTACAGTACAAAGCTATGTCCATCCTTGTCTTCTCATTGTCCTTCGTCTTGCCAGACACATTCATAACTGTGTTAAAAATGTTGCCAAAGAAATTCTTCTCAATATGCATCACATCAAGGCTATGTCTTAACAGATTATCCTTCCAGTATGGTAGTTCCCAAATAATACTTTGTTTTGTCCAGTTATGCCATTCTCCATACCCGGGTAATTTTGACACACATGCTTCAGTGACTTTAGGAAGATCTCTAACCCGACCCCATATTTGTTCAGGAGTCAACAAAGGCGGTGGACCTTCCTCTTCTATCTGATTCTTTTTGAATGCTCGGACGTTTCTTCGGAAGGGATGGTCGGGATTTAAGGATCGACGATGAGAATCAAACCAGGAACTTTTGCCACCATATCTAAGGGTAAAAGCCTTTCCATGTTCCATGCAATACGGGCACGGCAATTTACCGTGGGTCCCCCAACCAGAGAGCATGCCATATGCAGGAAAATCATTGATAGTCCACATCAGTGATCTCCTCATCATAAAGTTTCACTTCTTTGAAACGTCATAAGTCAACAGACCATCCCATAACTTCTTCAGATCATCGATCAGAGGCTGCAAATATACATCTATCCCAGCCTTCGGATTAGATGGTCCTGGTATGAGACAAGTCAGAAACATATATGGTTTTGACATGCACATCTCGAGAGGAAGATTGTACGGTGTAACAATCACTGGCCAACATGAATATGGCGAGGCTGACGCCTGAATGTACGGGGTAAAACCATCTGAACACAGCCCAAGTCTCACATTCCGAGGATCTGGTGCAAAATCATGATGAACCCGATCGAAGTGCTTCCAAGTTTCACCATCAGAAGGGTGGCGTATGACGCCCAGAATTCTTCTATTTTCATTATGCCACCTCATTTGTCCCACATTTTGCGTTGATGCAAACAGTCTCTGCAACCTTGGAATTATTGTCAGATAGAACATTGCCTTCGCAGGAACTGGTTTCCTCTTACTATGGTCACTACTTTGAACGTGGTACCTGGGTGTTTTACATTCTTCCAATGCATTGTCATTTGTGCCAGACTGACTACCATAATATATCATGCTCCTATTTGGGCAACAATCAATCCTCTTAGCCCCCAAGCCTAGTTTCGACACCAACCGCTTCGCATCATAATAACTTTTTGGCAATAACTCTTTGAAGGGTGTCACATCTTGAAGCATTTTACAAAAGAACTCCAAACACTGCTCTGGGACATTCCAATTGGACTTGCAAGCTAGAAGCCTAACACAAATTGATAATTTTGAATCTGACGCCCCTTCAACAATGGCTTATTTGTCTCTAACAATATATTGTAGAATATCTGCGCCGATTCATTAGGAGGCTCTTCCATGTCATCAGACTCATCCGCCTCAAAATTCCCATGTTTCCCAAGACAATCATCGACCATCATATGCATTGATTGGAGTTGTTCGACATATTCATCGTGGTAGCCACTGCCTAATGCACCCATTTCAAGATCATCAACACCGACTTCATTCCAATCAATATCCGACAACTCCTCACCATGATCAGTCCATATCCAATAATTAGGCTTGAACCCACCTCGGTATAGGTGTAACTTCACGTCATCATCACTCAAAACCACCATACAGTTGCACTTTGTGCACGGACATCTAATCCCCCCCCCCCCCCTCTTCGGCATAATCACAATGTTGCTTTGCTTTCGATATAAACTTCTCAACTCCAGCTACAAATGATTGTTTTAGAAGTCGTCTCCCAGACTCGTTCCTATCATACACCCAACTACGGTTTGAGGGATAATATGCCATCCTTCTACATTTTCAAATAAATTGATGTATTTTTAAAAATGATATTATAACCCCGAATCGCTCCCTTTCCATAAAAGGTTTGGCCCTATCTCATTCGAGGAAAAACTTTTTCACCACTGTATTATACTAGTTAGTCATCACTTCTCATGTCTTATAGCTGACGAAATTTCGGCAACATCTCCCATCAGTCTCCAAGTACACGACTAAACCGCGGTGAAATACCACAATCAAGCATGGACCCGGAGAACAAAAGGAAATGCTTCGACCCGAAATTTTTAATCAATTATTTAACAAATGAGAATCATCGAGTAACTAGTATATCAGTGGAGAAAAAGTTTCTTCCCAAACTGTCCCAATTGGACAATTCAAGATTCAATAAAATAAGCGATACCATGACCACGAGTACACATGCTCAATAATATTGAACCTTGAATGGGAAACTACGGTTTTTCTCTATTATGTTTAATAATTGTACTCTAAATAGACAATCAAACCATTTCCTACCAGCACTCAACAAACAGAAAACTAAAGCCAAAAATCAAACCATTTGCATATTAGACAATATACAAAAACCTAAGAGCCTGTCTACTTTGAACATTTCCTACCATTTCTTATTTTCATATACAAAAACCTAAGAGTCTGTTTGAAAATAGAAATAGCAAACTTTTAGATATACTAACAAAACATAATTTCATATTTTTATTAAAAATAGAAATAAGAAAAAAAATACAATTCCATAAATGAAAATTGAAAATGAAAATATGAAATGTTTTCACAAATCAAACATACCCTATAGCATAAACCAAACAAAAAATTAAAACAAAGCATAATAAATAAAAATCAACGAGGAGGAAGCAGAGAGGAAGAGGGTTGGAGGTGGCTTAATTACTTAATTACTTATTTACAAACTTAATTTTATTATTGTTTACTAAAATTTATCTTATTTGATATTTAACTATTTTGCTATTCAATTTTCTTAACATTTTCTGTTTTAATCTCGAAGGGCGTCATTTGTTTTTAAATTATATGTAGTTATTCAATCATTTTTAATTTATTTATTCAATCTAATTTAATTATTATGTAATTACTTAGTTGTTTACATATTTTATTTTAATATTGTTTTATATAATTAATTTTATTTTATTTAGATATTTGACTAGTGGTTTTCAAATTTTTGTACACTAATTGTTTTAATAACAGTCGATTTCGTCGTGCACGCTCCCCGATATGCCAATAAAAGCTTTTCTCGATGCACCATGAGCAGCTAATCGTGTTTTCTAGGTACACTTTTGTATTATTTTATAATACTAAAGTCGTTGAGATCCAACACTTAAGCTAAGGTTAAGGTTTCATATTAACGTTGCATCCTTGGCATAATCAAATAAACAACATTATATTATCATAAAATTCGCCCTCATCCTCAAGAATTAATCATAAATTAACAAGTAAGGATATGGGTTAAGTTTTATTGACCACAACCAGAAATAATTCAAAAATATCATTGCACACTAGTAAGACACATTCAAGTCATGAAATTCAAATACAGTAAGTGTCAATTGCAGGAAATGCAAATAAAGGGGAAAAAAGAATTGAATATATAGATTACTTGAGGTTGAGAGGAGGTGAAAACAACAAGCTGGGTGGCTCAGGACGGTGGCGACGGTGGCAACCCTCAAACAGATGCACACTTGCAAACAGAAAATGCACAAAACAGTGAAAAAATGCACATAAATAAATACCCAAATGAACAATAACAAAAAAAACCACAAAATGCATACCACAAAAGCTGGGGTGGTGGTGCCTGTGTGGTGGCTCGTGGAGGTGGTGTTGGAGGCGTGGTGGCTCGCGGAGGTGGTGGTGGAGGTGCGGTGGGGGTGGGTTTGGCCGTGCGGAACAGTAGGGGAGAAGGAGAGGGAGAGGGAGGGGTCGAGAAGAGAAGACAATGGGTGGCGGTGGTGGCTTGCCGCATGCGCGGTGGTGGGGTCGGTGGTGGCTCGCCGCTGTGTTGGGAGGAGGGGTGGGCAGAGAGGTCTGAGCAAGAGAGAAGAAGAGAAAGGGAAAGTGGGGGGAGATGGGTTTGGCCAACGCTATTATAATAATTTTTCCGGTGGCTTTAGCCGTTGGTAAGTGAAATTTTTGAATTTCCGACCGAATATTCCGTCTGTAATGTACATTAAAATTTCTGACGGACCTTCCGTCGCTATTGTCCTTAGAGTTTCTGATGGCTATTCCGTTGGTAACATCTAGCGCCAAAAAAATTGCCTTTCCCGCCATACTTATCGATGGAAGTTGCAACGGAATTACTGTCGGTAACATTTCCGACGGACTTTCCATCAATAAAGTGGGAAACGTTTCATATTCATCATTACTGAAGGCTATTTCTGTTGGTAATGTCTAGATTTCCGACGGAAACAATTTCCGTAGGTAAACGTCCGTCGGTAATTTACACTTTTCTTGTAGTGTCCCCAATAAATGCTATCAGAGATTTGGTTTGGCCTAATGGGGGAGTGGGAGTGGATCCAGGTGTATTGGATCCTTGTATCGAAAGTCTTCCTGACCGCGGTGGAGTCAGGCGGCGTGTCCCGTTGGTTGGTAACAGCGGTGCAAGTGTATTGGATCCTTGTATCGAAAGTCCTAGTACAAGTATAGTGATGTGGGAGACTCACACTTGAGGGGGAGATTGTTGGAATTCAAGTGTAAGTGGTTAAGTGCCACATTGGCTAGGAATGAGCTAAATGGAGGATATATAAGAGATGTGACCAATATACCTATTGCCTTAAGGTTTTGGGTAGAGATGTGGTGTCTTGGTCTCTTAGTGGTCCTGGTCATTAGCCCATTGTTGCTAAAATGTTGTTATGATTTTATTCATCAGTCTAAGACTGCTTATATAGAGATATTACAATAAAGTCTCTTCCTATAATTAAGGAAGGAAATAAAGAGAAAATCAAAATAATATGAGAGTAATAAAGATAGAATAACAAAGAGAATAAAATCAGATATTCTTTGATTCTCCTACCCCCCCCCCCCCCCCCCCAAGTTGGTGCATAGATATCATTCATGCCCAACTTGCTTATCGAATTTTGAAAAACAGGTCTTGCTAGGCTTCCCCCAAGCTGGTGCATAGATATCATTCATGCCTAACTTGCTTATCAAATTTTCAAAAATAGGTCTTGCTAGGCTCTTGGTCAGAATATCAGTTGTTTGTTGGTTGGAGGTCACAAAAGGTAGGCAGATAATTCCAGCATCTAACTTTTCTTTTATGAAGTGACGATCAATCTCAATGTGTTTGGTTCTATCATGCTGGACGAGACTGTGAGCTATGCTTATTGCTGCCTTGTTGTCACAGTACAACTTCAATGGAAGGTCAACCTTCATCTTGAGTTCCTCCAAGACTCTGTAGATCCATAACCCTTCACAAATTCCTTGGGCCATTGCTCTAAACTCAGCCTCTGTACTACTTCTAGCAGCAATGCCTTGTTTCTTGCTTCTTTAAGTTACCAGATTTCCACACAAATAGGTACAATATCCCGAAGTTGATTTTCTGTCGATGACTGATCCTTCCCAGTCTGCATCAGTAAAAACAACAACATTCCTCTCACTGGTTTTTCTAAAGTACAGACCTTTCCCAGGATTAGTCTTCAAGTACCTCAAAATTCTGTAGACTGCCTCAAGATGTTCTTTGTATGGGGAATGCATAAACTGGCTTTCAACACTCACTGAAAAAGCAATGTTAGGCCTGGAATGAGACAGGTAGATTAGTTTGTCAACTAATCTATGGTATCTCCCAATATCAACAGGGACATCTCATTTCTCCCAAAGTTTCGCATTTGGGTCCATGGGGGTATCGGCTGGTCTGCAACCACTCGTTCCAGTTTCCTTTAAAAGGTCCAGAATGTACTTCCGTTGGGGAACCACAATTCCATTCTTTGATTGAGCAACCTCCATGCCAAGAAAATATGTCAATGCTCCCAAATCCTTGATTTCAAACTCTGTTGCCAAATTTTTCTTCAGCCTTCCCATTTCTGTTACATCATTCCTAGTAAGAACAATGTCATCAACATAGACAATTAGCGCAGTAATCTTCCCATCACAGGAAATTTTTGTGAATAGGGTGTGATCGGCTTTTCCTTGACTATATCCTTGTTTCTTCATTGATTGGGTGAACCTTTCAAACCATGCTCTTAGAGACTGTTTGAGGCCATAGAGAGACTTCTTCAATTTACACATATTTGACCCAAATTTTTCTTCAAATCCAGGAGGGCCATCCATGTATACCTCTTCTTCTAGGTCACCATTGAGGAAGGCATTCTTCACATCTAGCTGGTGGAGAGGCCAATCTAAGTTGGCAGCAAGAGATAAGAGAATTCTGACAGTGTTAAACTTTGTAACAAGAGCAAACGTCTTTGAGTAGTCTATGCCATAGGTCTAAGAGAACCCCTTGGCCACCAAGCGTGCCTTGTACATTTCCACCGACCCATCTGAATTATACTTCACAGTGAAAATCCATTTACAACCCACAATGTTTTTTCCAGCTGGTAAGGGAATAAAACTCCAAGTATTATTCTTCTCAAGAGCTCTCATCTCCTCAAGAACAACTTCCTTCCACTTTGGAATTTTTAGAGCTTCCTGTACATTTTTAGGAACTTTTGTACTAGATAACTATGAGGTAAATGTAGCAAAAGAGGAAGACAAATTTGAATATGACACAAATTTAGACAAAGGATGCTTAGTACAAGATCTAATACCTTTCCTAAGCGCTATAGGGATGTCTAACTCAGAGGACTCATTGTGACTATTCGGTTCAGAAGGGGACTTACGTATATCAGGTTGACTGGTTGGATTTTCCCTTGGTTCGGATTCATGACTGTGCTAGAGGGTTGATTCGTGATTCCTTTTCTTACGGTTCTTTGAAACAAAGAAATTTCCCCACCTTCGGTCACCGTCCTTGAACCTGTTATTTTATCCTTCACAAGAATCATCATGTTGTGGCATTTCGACTAGTTCTTCATTATTACCAATTTCCAAAGATTGTTTGTCAGAGTTTTGATTTAGGGATGTACACCCAGATTCCATAGGAGCCTTACTCATGATGGGAGTAGGTCCAGATAATGAATCCTGGTCATTTGTTGTTGGCACAGTAGTGCAAGTCTCAGAATCATGTGAAGAAAGGATATTATCAAAAAATATTATGGTTTCAAGAGAATCTTCCTTTAAATTCCCCCCTGAAAATGATCTTTCCCAAAAAAAGGTTGGTTTTCAAAAAATGTGACATCCATGGTTACAAAAATTCATTTGGTTTGTGGATCAAAACACTTATATCCCTTCTGAGTTGGTGAGTATCGAATAAAAACACATTTTATAGCACGTCGTTCTAGCTTCCCTATATTCTTCTGTTCATGAACAAAGACAGTGCAACCAAATATTTTTAGCGGTAAATCAGATGAAGCACGAGCCATAGGGAAACATTTTTTGAAAGTATGAAGGGGAGTTTGAAATTGTAAAACTTTAGATGGCATCCGATTAATTAAATATGCAGCAGTTAAAACAGTTTCACTCTACAAGTATTTGGGAACTTTATAGGAGAATAGTAAAGCTCTAGACACCTCTAGTAGGTGTCTATTTTTTCTCACTGCAATCCCATTTTGTTCGGGGTATTAACATAAGAACTTTGATGCACAATCCCATTTTCAAGAAAGAAATTCCCTAAGACCATGTTAAAGTATTCTTTTCCATTATCACTTCTGAAAACTTGAATATTTGTCTTAAATTGATTCTGCACCATTTGGAAAAAATTCTTGACAGGTTGAGCAACCTCGGATTTTTCTTTTAACAAGTACACCCAACAAAGTCTAGTGTGATCATCTATAAAAGTGATAAACCATTTTTTGTGGGAAAGTGTACTTGTTTTATTAGGACCCCAAACATCATTGTGGATAACAGAAAAAGGTTTTGGTGGTTTATATGGTTTCATAGGAAAAGAAGAGCGATGATGTTTCACAAATTCACATGTTTCACAATGAAATAACGAAGGGTCTTTATTAAAAAAACAACTTAGGAAATAAGTGTTTTAAATATCTAAAGCTTGGATGACCTAACCGTAAATACCATAACCTAATATTATTGTTATATAAATAAAACTAGATTCAAGGCAGGAACCTATTGGTTGGGATTGTTGGTTTGATCCAAGTCCATCATCAAAGTAATAGAGTCCTCCATTCTCCTTAGCACTGCCAATTACTGACCGATAAAAGAAATTAGTTTGACAGTTTTATCCCGAGCTAATTTACTGATCGATAAAAGACTACATGACAAATTTGGGACATGAAGGACATCTTGGAGAGTTATTGTTGGAGATAGGACAATGGATCCTTTCCCTGTGTTGAAATCCACCGTCCAAAGTTGGAATCCACCGTCAGAAGGTTCATGGATTGCCATTAAGAGTTTAGGAAACAGCTATTGTAATTAATTAGGCTCATGTATTCCCTAGTTCATGAACTTAGGAAATGTTTATACCTTAGGGAATTTGTGCCTCATTTATTTGTCTTTGTAATTGTAAGTTGTATTTAATTCTCCTAGTGTATAAATACAACACATCTATGCTGTGTGAAATCAACACAAGCAATTCAAAAAATACTTGTTTTGTCCCACCTTTCAATTTGGTATCAGAGCTCCCGACCCTGGGAGTCTCTGTTTCTTATTCCGCTGCCTTAGCCTTCATTGCTAAGCTTCATTAGGTGCCTTGCCTTCATTGCAGGACTCGTTCTTCTCTTGTGCCTTCATTGCTCTGTTTTTGAGTTCATCCCTTCCTATTTCCTGATATCACAAAACAACCTTCACCTTTTCAAACACCATACCCATTTTTAACTCAATTTCTCACCAAACAAACACCGCCAACCTTCTCAGAAATCTCAGACCGACCAAACCCAGAAAACCCACTCCCAGAAACTGCCGCACGCGCTACCACACGTGCCTGCCCCTGTCCGCGCGTGAGCTCCACGCGCCGCCTTGCCGACATCCGTTCAACGCCATGCTTGCCCATATTTGATCATCAGCATCCCCTTGTTGACCATAAGGTTGACCAATGCAAGGATATGCACATGCATTCATCACCACATAATTTCACACAACCTTTCCGTCTAACACCTCAATATCACCACATAACATCATAACTCCCTACTCAAGCTATCAACTTAATTTCATATCACCCATCTCCAAAGTATCACCAAGATTAATCCATCACACATCAATATATCAACCACATAGTGAACATATCATCATAACATCAATAAAATATTAACTATATATCACCTACGCATGTTATCATATAAGCATAACCGACATATTAAATATACATCATATACTCAGATAAGCATATTATCACATATCATTTTATCAACCAACAATCAACGGGGTTTGAGAATCCCCACACATGTTAATGTTCATATTCTATGCCTATTGTCCCGATAATTAAGGTTTCTTTCCCCTCACCTTGTGTACAATTGTACTGATGTCTCGAACCTCGTGAAACAAACTCCTCTAGTTTGCTGCCTCGTGTCCCAAAAGAGACTCTCCGGTGCTCCACAATTTGCCCTAACACAAGGACAGAGTCCCGACAATGTCATACATCTTAAACTTGTAACAGTTTTCTAAACAGAGCTAGAATCGAAACAAGATACAAGAAAGAAGGAAACGGAAATGTTAACATGTCAACGCGTTAGAGATTTGAGCATTACCTCACGAGCTCTCTGTTTTGCCTTTGAAAAACATGTTTTCCCCCCAACTTTCACGTTTAAATAGAACCAAGGGGTCCTTTCATCACTGCCCATGCTCGAGCTTAGAATTTCCCATGCTCAAGCGTGAAATTTCCCATGCTTGAGTGTGGCAGTCTGCCTTGCCACGTCTCGTCCATGCATCGTCCAGTCAGGCACGTGTCAATTCCAGTCAGCACTCCTCACGCTCAAGCGTGGCATTTCTCATGCTCGAGCGTGGACCATGTTGACCAGCCAAATCAGCAATTCATCATTCGTACGTTTCATCGTGTTCTGAGCTCGTTTGACGTCCGATTGACCTCAAATTCGAGATATAGGCTCAACAAGGCCTAATAGACAACCTAAAACCCTGAAAAAAATGCCCAATCGCATTTTTAAATCCAAAATTTCTTTTTCCACATATCTAACCCTTTTATACGGTAAACGAGAAAATCCTAGAGTTTTCTCACATTCAAATTCACTCCTGATGATTGCGCACTTCCCATGCAAGGGTTCTTAGACCTTAATCCATCTCTTAACTATATAATCCAAGTCTTAAACCTGCACATTTGAAAAAATGGAAACCCTTCTTATTGGATGACCATGATATTTCCCAAAAATCGAAATTCTTGATCAATGGAGGAACAATATCACCATTTTTAAAACCGGGATGTTACATTACTACCCCCTTTAAAAGAAATTTCATCCTCGAAATTTTGCAGGGGTTACATGCAACATCAACTCCGCTGTGCACACTGATACATTTATCAATAACATGAACTCTACTGATTTATATATATTTCAACTTATCAAAATCTAAACATACACCAACTTAGCGATCCATATTTCACACATATTTTTACATACTATGCCATCAGAATATATACATCATCATCCTTAACATAATAACTACATAGATATCTAAACATAGTAAGAGAACTTGCTGCCTGCTTCAAAAGATCATCAACCAAAACCTCGCTGCTCACGATTGATAATGCTCAGCTCCTCTCAATGTGAACACATGTCCCGTTGTTGGAGTTCGTACTGCCTGTTGTCTCGTTCCTTGAGATTGTGCCCATGTTCCTTGTCTTCCAGCATTTGTTGCATTTCCTTGTCTACAATCCCGAAAAACATGTCCTGCCTTACCACATTTAAAACAAACAACATTGTTTACTTGACAATCTTTTCTCAAGTGTGCACCACCACATTTGAAATAACGATACTTCCTGTGTCCATCTACTCCTATTGTCATGGTTTGTTGCTCTGAGCGATCATATGGTTTCTGCTCTTGCCTAAGTCCTTCACCCCCATTTCTCTGATGATTCCTGATTGGCCTTTTGTTCTTCCTTTGCTGACAGGCTTCGATCTTTTTATCAAGACTTTCCACTGCAGTGCATCTTTCAATCAGTTCCGGAAGTCTGGAAATTCCCAAGGGTAACATCGCTCTCTGTAACCACTTCTCAGTCCATCTTCAAACCTTTTACAGATCCACTTCTCATCTGGGCAGACTTGATAAAACTTTGAGAACTTAAGCAAAGCATCAAACCTGATTGAGTATTCCCCAACTGACATATTCCCTTGTTTCAAACTCATAAATTCCTGCTCCTTCTTATGTCTAATTGTCTCAGGGAAATATTTTTCCAAAAAAAATTCCTTGAACAATTCCCATGTAATGATCCTTCCTTCTGCTTCTAAAATCTTCTGACGATTCTTCCACCATGACTCTGCACTTCCCACCAGCATGAAGGATGGGTATGTGACCTTTCTATCTTCCCTGCAATGCATAGCCATGAATACTTTCTCTACCTCCTGTATCCATAACTCTGCTCCCTCTGGATTATACTCTCCATGAAATTATGGCGGCTTTCCTTTCATAAATGCAACTAGTCCCGCATCCATTACTCCTTCTTGATTCTGGGATTTCTGATTTTGCTGTTGTTGTAGTTGCTGCATTAACTGTGCATTCTGCTGTGACTGAATCATCATGGTTTTGTCCATATCCTGTATTGTCTTCATGACTTCAGATTCATTTCATCTTCCACTCCAGGAATCTCTACTTCCACATCATTATCTTCCACGTTGTTCCCATTATGGCTACCATGAGTCCCACTAGCCATAGGTTCCTGTAGAGGTAACCATCAGCTCACATTCATAAGAAATATAAATAAGACATGCTTCTTATAAATAATCAAAACAGTTATCAATGTCTCTTAGTGAAGAAACAAAAGATAACTTGGATATGAACACTCTACCCAACTTCTAAACACAGTCAACACCTGATGTAGGTTCAACTAGACACGACCAGTAACAATCTTGTACCTGGCAGTCCTTGATTCTAATCGGACATAACCCCTCAATCCCTTTTAGAACTGAACCTCTTTGATACCACTAAATGTGACACCCCTTAGTGGGCGCCACATTATGCAGATGCATGTAATAAAATAATATGAGAAATTTTAAAACATTTACCGCGTGTATTTTAAATCAATAAAACATATATACAACATATCGGAGTTATGAAGGAAGCAATGACATAAACCAAAAATTGACACTCCACTTGCCATGGTATAACTAAAAAAAAACTCAACTTCAACTCTGAAAGTCCTTGTGAGAGACGTTAGCATTCTTATCACCTTCCTCATCTCGGCACTAGCTAAAAGCTCATCTCCATCTTCGAATCACGAACCAAACCCAAAATAAATATAAGCAGAGACATACATGAGGTAAGAAACTCTAATCATCATAAACGGGAAACAACATAAAATACTACTTATCAACATGTATATAAACAAACACAGTCGTCTCCCAAGTTCATCGTCACATCAATCAACCTCAACTTCTCAGTAACTACGATCATAACTTATTCTGATGCATAACTGGTCCTATATGCATGATTGCCCAATTCTACAACAACGTGCAGTCGGTAGTTGGGCTACTAATTCTTGCGTCACCAACATGAGTTCCGACATCTTGGTCGCTTCGGATAGTCCACCTCAACCTCATGTGACAATTGCTCAAACAACTATTGCAACTGTTCACATGTCCCCTCTGTGCACATATACACAGATACACCTCTTGTGCAATAATCACTCAAACAGCTATTGCAGCTATGCACAAGTATTATCCGACCTCGTATGATAGCCACACAAACTGCTTATCGTAGCTAGTCATACGACCCCTTGTGAAAACTATCCAACTTTCGTTGTAGTTGTTCACAATACACCAACATCAACCTTATATTAGTAGCCGCTCAAACAACTATTGCGGCTACCCATAAGGTTGACCAACGCAATGATATGCACATGCATCCATCACCATATAATTTCATACCAACTTTCCGTCTAACACCTCAATATCACCACATAACATCATAACTTCCTACTCAAGCTATCAACTTAATTTCATATCACCCATCTCCAAAGTATCACCAAGATTAATCCATCACACATCAATATATCAACCACATAGTGAACATATCATCATAACATCAATAAAATATTAACTATACATCACCTACGCATGTTATCATATAAGCATAACCGACATATTAAATATACATCATATACTCAGATAAGCATATTATCACATATCATTTTATCAACCAACAATCAACGGGGTTTGAGAATCCCCACACATGTTAATGTTCATATTCTATGCCTATTGTCCAGATAATTAAGGTTTCTTCCCCCTCACATTGTGTACAATTGTACCGACGTCTCGAACCTCGTGAAACAAACTCCTATAATTTGCTGCCTCGCGTCCCAAAAGAGACTCTCCAGTTCTCCATAATTTGCCCTAACACAAGGACAGAGTCCCGACAATGTCATACATCTTAAACTTGTAACAGTTTTCCAAATAGAGCTAGAATCGAAACAAGATACAAGAAAAAAGGAAACGGAAATGTCGACGTGTCGACACGTTAGAAATTTGAGCATTACCTCAGTTGTATCGAAGAATCGATAGTTGATACTCGTAGTAATCGTTGTCCTGATCACAGAACCGAAGTCGGAATCTCGATCGGACGGACGTATCTTCCTCGGCCTCACTTTCTATTTAATCTCTCTCTGATCCCTCCCTCACGAGCTCTCTGTTCTGCCTTTGAAAAACATGTTTTTCTCCCCAACTTTCATGTTTAAATAGAACCAAGGGGTCCTTTCAGCACTGCCCACGCTTGAGCGTAGAATTTTCCATGGTCAAGCGAGCCCACACTCAAGCGTGAAATTTCCCACGCTTGAGCGTGGCAGTCTGCCTCGCCATGTCTCGTCCATGCATCTTCCAATCAGGCACGTGTCAATTCCTGTTAGCACTCATCACGCTTAAGCTTGGCATTTCTCACGCTCGAGCGGGGACCACGTTGACCCGCCAAATCAGCAATTCATCATTCGTACGTTTCATCGTGTTCTGAGCTCGTTTGACGTCCGATTGACCTAAAATTTGACATATAGGCTCATCAAGACCTAATAAACAACCTAAAACCCTAAAAAAATGCCTAATCTCATTCTTAAATCCAAATTTTCTTATTGCACACATCTAAACCTTTTAGACAGTACACGGGAAAATCCTAGAGTTTGCTCACATTCAAATTCACTCTCGAAGATTGCGTACTTCCCATGCAAGGGTTCCTAGACCTTAATCCATCTCTTAACTATATAATCCAAGTCTTAAACCTTCTCCTCTCACGTAAAACAAAACCATAAAAACCGGGATGTTACAGTATCATATTTGATGGTTCCCAATTTTTAATTTGATAGTGATACTCAATTGATCATCAAACGTAGAAACAGTAAATATAATGAAATAAAAGGAAAAGGGTAAAGTGATACAGTTTCAAATCTCTCATGCTTTATTTGGTTGTGAGAAGAAAATGTGAAGATAGAAAGAGGTGAGAAAGAGCATGAGTAGAGAGAAAATGGTAGATTTGATGTGTTGTTTGATATTAGAGAAAAAGGAAAGAAACATAGAAGAAAGAAGTGTTGATTGTTTTTGAAAGTACGAGAATGTGCCTCACTAAAAAAAGTGCAATAAAAACAAGGTTACACATGTAATTTCACACAATAACTCTTCTCATCTCCTATTTTCTTCTCACCTAAGGAGAGAAATATTTTTTAGGTGGGTCTCACCAAATTTATTCTCTCTTCTCTATTTCTCTCCTTTACCAAACAAGATAAAACTATGTTTCTCCTCCTTTTCTCTCTTCTCATATTCTCTTCTACCAAACAAAGGCTTAAGACGTGGTCCCTGTAACAGGTTTCTACCAGAACTGGAAGCTTGCTGGCATTTGATCTTCTCCAAACTATTCTGTGTTTTCGTCACCTCTATGTATCATTGCAATTCAGCTACCTCAATATATTAATAACAAGGATTTCAGAGAGAGAGAAAATGAAGATGATTATCAGAGAAGCACCATTGGAAGCCATAGATTGGGCATAGATCAAGACTTGTTGGAAGCTGAAATACATGGGCTTTTCCTTTTTGAAGATATTTTCCCCAGATTTTTTTTCCTTTTGTTCTTGTTGGATGGGAAAGATTTCTACTTTTATTTTTTAGCAAAAATTAATGGATTAGTATATTTGACGGAAGAGGGGGTGGAGGGAGATGAGAGAGAAGAGGAGGTGGGTGGTTATTTTTAGCAAGTAATTAGAGTAAATAGGTTTATTAAGGGTAGTTTAGTAATAAAAAAAAATATTTAAAAAAAGTGTTGTGTGGGGGTGGATGTCCATGTGTGGGAGAGGGGGTGGAGGGAGATGAGAGAGAAGAGGGGGTGGGCGGTGATTTTTAGCCAATAATTAGAGTAAATATGTTTATTAAGGCTAGTTTAGTAATAAAAAAAAGATTTAAAATGTTGTGTGGGATGGATGCCCATGTGTGGGGGTGTAGGTAGCAGCTCCCAAAACTGGTTGATCATTGTTAAAAGTCTGGTGTCCCATATATATAAGTATACAAATTTGCAACAAACAATAGACTATGTTTGGGAGTTTTGAAAGGGATGGAGTGAAATGGTTAGTAATGGAGCGGTTTACAATAAAGTGAAGTGGTTAGTAAATAGTCATTGTCACACTCTACTAATTAGAATGCGTATTCATGCACCTTGCTTTTTATTCATTGATTAATTAATTAGAAATTTTAATTAATAGTTGCCATTAAATATCAGTTAGAGTGTGTTTGGGAAAGTAAGAAAAAAATAGATTATGCTGATAATCTGTTTTCAAATAATCGATTATAATTCGAATATGTTTTTGTTTGGGTATGTTTGCTGAAAAAATGTTTTAAGATAATCTATTTCGTTTGGGTGGTGCAAAAATAATCACTTTTACGTAGTAAATTACGAAAAAGGGTACGGGATTATTTGTTTATAATATTTGGTGAAAAAGTAAATAATATTAATTTTTTATTATATATAATTTTTTTTAACATTGGAATTTTTTTTGGTTAAAAAAAACACATTAGAATTTTTTTTATACAGTAAATCACATATTATATTATAAAGTTATTTGTTTATATTAATAATATTGGATGTTTTTCCTTAACATTAAAACTTGTTAAAATGTTTATTTTTTTATATTTTGTCATCAGTTTTTTCTATTATAAAAATTAAACAATTTTGTTACATATATTTTTTTTTTATGTATATACGATGAAGACAAGTTTGATGCATTGCTTTGAGGCCTGGGGACATGTCCATGACGCTGAAGCAATGGAGCTTAAAATTACGCTGAACTAGTGGAACTTAAAAAATTACGTTAAGAGCACAATCATCACCGGAGTCTATTATGGGAAATAAAGGAACAATTGAAAAAATTTTAAGCAAACCGTTGGATTCCAGCTATATAGAAAAACAACTTAAACGAGGATAAAGTTTTTTTTAGAAAAAAATTTTGATACCCAAACATCTATGTTTTTTCACCAAAGAGCTTAATTGTAACAAAACAGCTGAAAGTTCAAAAAAATAAAAGCGTTCCCAAACAAGCACTTAGTTATTATACATGTAAAAAATTTCACAAGATTTGTCCTCAATAAAGTTTAATTGTATTTTAGCCCTTCACGAAACCACACACACATGATCCATCGTCACAACAGCTGTCAAGGTCAGAATTCAAAACATAAAATGAAATCTAAACTACATTCTTGAATTTAACCGAAGCCACTAAAACGAAAAAAAATAAAAATGAACCTTCATCCATTTTCATATTTTCAAGGCTAAAATATCATTTTGGTCCCTTAACTTATTTTTTAGATTCAGTTTGGGTTTTTAACTTTTAAAAGGTTCAATTTGATCCTTTAAATTGTCTCTGTTAACCCAAGTTATTCCTCTCCGTCAATTAGTCGATAACGATGTTAACTTTTTGAGTATCAGGTTGAAACTCTAACAATTTAAGGACAAGTATCAAATATGTTAACAATTTAAGGGACAATTTGAAACTCATTTAAAACATAATGGATCAATTTGAAACTTTTTTTTTTGATAGTTGAGAAATCCATTAAATAATGGCCACGTGAGCAAACTCTACCCACCTTCTAAGAAGAATTGTAGAGGACCCACATTATCATTTACTAGAAAGCTAGACTAAAACAATTACAAATCTGTTCTAATTACAAAGTCCCCCATTCTAGAAAAAACATTAGAACACCACACTCCATCCTACATAAAAATAAGCCTTTAACAGTGGCCACACACCAAATCTTAATACAAACATAAGCTATAACAGTGGCCACACAGCTACAAACAGCACCACAAAAGAAAGCAAACCATCAAGGAAAGTGAGAAAACAGCAACTCCTATTTTTATCACGCACACGGCACACCCCTCTAATTCAACCACCCCTTTCATTTACAGCCTCTCACATGAGCAACAAACATTTATATCTTCTCAAACCAGCTCAAGCCATCAGAAAGCTTGCAATATCCTGCATATGGGCCTTTGGAAAACTTTAGCAGCACAGCAAGATTTGCACAAGGCCCCAAGAATTACAATAAGCTTCCACTGTAGCAATCAATATCTCCACGAACATCTCGGTCTGAATCTAAACTTCCACTCTAACAATCAATATCACCAACACGGTCTTGTCCTGAAGCAAACAAGGTAGTTGCAACACCACTCCTTGTTTTTCATATTCTGATAAATGACAAAACACCGCTGATTGCTGCGGTCCATATGGTTTGCATACATCCTGCTTACTGAAAGATTCAACCACACAAGTGAAAGACCCTTTTCACAAGAACACCTGTTACACAACCAAAGGCAGACAAAATACACACACCCATTCCTCTAAAGCAAAGATATCATCAATAAATTTAACTTACAGAAGACAATCATCCATCACTGCTTAACAGATTAGAAAGCATCAAAACTGTTTTTTACTAAGCTTTTAATTCCTTTTTCTTAGTGAAAAGGGGCTGGTATTGCTCAAAACACCTGTCTACATTGTTTCCTGCTCCAATCAAACCCTTTATGTATTTTTTCAAAACTGTTGTCCACTCCTTTACATCTTCAAAAGCTATGGTTTAACTCCACTGAATCCAGGTTCCTTCCATTCTTCATCCTTCCTTTGCTAGTTCATCTGCCAATCCATTAGCTTCTCTGTTTTTGTGTGTAAGGGTAACATTTTTTAATACCAGAAGCAAGGGCACTTCTCTTTACTTTTCACCCATGCTAATGCATTCTTAGAAACTTATTTAACAATGGCACTTCTCTTTACTTCCATTCTTGAAACTTATTTAACATTATTACTTAGTTAATTGATGGAGATGACTAACTTGGATCAATAGAGACAAGTTAAATGATCAAATTGAACATTTTAAAAGTTAAGAAAACAAATAAATCGAAAAAATAAGTTAAGGGACCAAAATAGTATTTTAGCCTATTTTCAACTACAACCCACAACAAAAATCCCAATGAGAATGAAAGAAGGGAGAGATATTGATTTGTTAAAATATTATTGAATTTCAGTATAAAATCTTTTTATATTCACAGTATATATCTTAACTAAACTAAAAATAATAATAGTGAGTTAATTTGGGACAAATAATATGCATGTTCGTTGGCAAATGTATGTCCATAAAAATTCAAACATATATATAAGGAGTAAGTAATTATATATATTCATAATTATAATTATCTATAGAGAGTAAAGTTCCGGGAACTATATATATTCATAACTCACTATATAATTATATAATTAGTCTGTGCAATATGAGAGTCATGAACATTATACTTGAAGCAACCTTCTAATTCCCTCTGGTTTTGGTCAGTAGAGAAGAATGCTTCAATGAGGTCCTCATTGATATTAAAGCAAAAATCCTTTATTGGAAGCATTTACAAAATAATCTCAATAGAACGAAGAATAAGTTTTTGTAAGTTGACTGACCTGCTCAATAGTTGATGAGTTGCTTTCTGATGAATCATTGTCTACCAACAATTTATCAAAGGTTTCCCGGATCACAAACCCCCTTTTGTCCTATAGCTAGATATAACAAACCTTGGGTTAGGTGGGTGACACAAACTTGAATATTTTCTTTTTTGAAACCCATTAGAAACATTCCTCTATGTAAGAAATAATTTTTCATGCAAATTTTATAGATAAATAATTTGGATTGGAGTACCCTGTACCCTCTTCATTAAATTTGTCTTATAAAAAAATTGTATATATGAAGCCTATAAAAAGAATTTTAAGCAATGAAACTTGCCTGATTAGGATTTTGGTCAGAGCTTGTTGGGGACTCGTTTTGCAGACTGGTGCCGCTTTTAATAGACAGAACAATCACATCTCTACCTGTTTGAGGCTATTGCAATGAGGATTGTGAGTAAAATACTTATGGTAAGTGCAAGACAAAAACATAACTAAATGTTAAAACAAAATATCACTTGTGTGATCAACCATATATATCAAAAAATAAAACAAAAAACATGTATTTTAAGACACTCATTTTGTCTTTAATTTTCATAGTTACATAAAATGTAAGAATATAATGCATCGTGAATATAATATACAATTTTTATAGTTCACTATAAAGTCTTACACACAGGCAATGCCATGCAAAATTAATGCCTGAAATGACATATGCAACAAAGGTACCTACTTAAGGGATTGCATAACGTTATCGGAGCTAGAAGAATCAGAATTCACCCATTCAGTGACATCAGCAGTCTCTTTTGTCAGAAAATTATTGAATTATTTATCTACTGATACTTCCATACACAATATATATTTACTTTAGGACAAAACTTATATACATTACCATAGATATTGTTTGTCTTGTTCCCCTATCTTTATCTGACACGTGTTAAAAAAATTTCACACCATTAACCAGTCCATTAACGGCGTTAAGTGATGCACTTTCCAGTTCCAAAAATAAGTCTTCCTCTTAACCTTTCTTCCTTCGGTATTCTACTTCTACCATTCTTCCCTATTTTTTTTGTCCAATGCACATTCCGGAAATGAAAAATTTCTATGAACCTCTCTTCCTCTTAAAATAGGGAAGAATGCTAGGGTATAGGACATCCTCGCACATTTTGTATTGCCTTTGTGTAACTGTTAATGGTTTGCCGGCCTGGCACTAGAGAGATCGGCATATGGTTCATATCTTCATAATTTAGCATGGATGTTTTATTGTCTTGTGAAATAATGGGTCTGATAATTAAATTTGGGCATTAGTTTAATGTTTAGCATACTTACATATCATATCCCAATAATTTCATTTGACAATAAACACATTTGCTTGTACTTTTTGTTACTTCTTTATTGTTGTCTTTTATTGTGCAAAAATGATCCAATTCTGTTTTTCCTCTGCGACTTATCGTGGTTATTGTAGTTGCACTTTATCATATTTGGATTTTATTTAATGTTTAGCTTGCTTACATATCACATTCCAATAATTTCATATAGCTAAAAAAGCTTTCTTGTTTAGTAAATCTAAATTTATGTATTAATGTCTACAATGCAGTTCACCATAGCTGAAATGTATTAGCATAGGCAAGTCAAATCATTAGTGCACACTGGATAGCCGTGAAGATGAATGGCCGGAAGGTATAAGAGTCTAGTTAGATATGATTTTCTCAAGTGAAGTTCTAGGTGCAGCAGTACATTTTACATAAGTAGAAACAATAGAAGCCTTTATGACCATTTGGATACATTTTAATCTGCATTTTTTAGTGCATTTCAATTTTATCTGCACTCATTTTAATTTGGGCTGAGGACTTCAATTTGTTTCTCTAGTGGAATCATTTATTTTCTTTGCATTTCTGAATGCATTTTAATTTGCAAGAATTACTTTCTATACTTTCAATCTTAATGTTGTACAATTATTACTTGAACTTGCAGGGGATGGTTGAGGCAAAACAAAAAACGAGTTGTTGAGAGTTGCATGTGGAAATAGAAATCCACTCTTGGGATCTGTTTAGATGAAGACAGACCAAGGAAAGCCTATGGACATGTATCTGCATCCAGAATAATCTTCAAGAATGGACATTATATACATTGTTGCTTTGTAGTCAAATGTAAACCATATGTAAATATTATATACATTGTTCGTTTCCCATCAAACATAAACCAAATATAAATGTTGTATAGATAGTTACTTTTTAGTGCAAAATTGGCTGCTATCTTCAAATTTAGTGTCTATTTGCTGTATAATTATATTATAAGGCTAGCAACCTTACAAAATGATAACAAAAATACATTTCCAACTTTAAAATGAATTCTTCATTGACAATAAAAAATGATAACCTTGAAATGACATATACAATACGCATTCCAAGTCATGTCTGTTACACAAGAACCATAACATTAATAATTCCATATTGTAGTCCAAAATCATCCCAAGTTACTAAACATAGCCCTTAACAGATATCTCTGGATTGTTCTTTCCAAGGAAAAAAAAAAAGGATGCAAAGAAACTTGCTTAATTATAGGTTTGTCTGAACATGGTTCCTACATATATAGATGAAACAAATTGGGCTGTTGAGCCTCTTTCTATAAGGAGAGGCATTGTTATGCTCCAGATTATGGTTGATGACCGGAGAAAGACTAGAATTCTCTCCATTGTTTATAATATCAATGCTTAGATCTTCTTCACCGATTCCAATTCTAGAAATGTCAAATTTATATGAACTGAGTTTTCTGTAGCTCACAAACATACCTCATTAAGAAGACCAGTGCCCTCTACAATCATGAAAAGCTCAGAAAGATCATCTTCCATTTGGATGTTCCCACTTTCACTGATTGAAACAGCATTATAGTATTGATGCTCATTTCCTGTAACAATATTCCCAATTCCATCTAGCTGCTGAGGCAATGGTGCAATCCCTGAAATATTTTCTACTTGAGTTACATCATTGATTAATGCTGCTAGAACCTTTCTTACACATCCATTCCCATCAGCAGAATCAAACCATCCATTAACCAAACCAGAATTTCCATGCCCCAAGGGTGTCACTGGCACATGCATATTCGCATTTTGAGTTTGAGTCCCATTGAACAAGCCAAAACTATTGTTGTTTGCAATAGGAGCAGTTATACCAACATTGTTAAACTGTCCTTTGATCCCAATTTCAACCATTTGTGGTGCACCATTCAGTTGAATTCCATAGGATTTACTGCTTGGATAACAAGTAGAACTGATCCAATTAGGCACATTATTAGAGTTGCTTGAAGATGCCATGTTGTTCCCATTTCCTAGACCATACCCGAAGCTTTGATTTCCCAATATTGAGTCATAGTTTTGGAACACACTTCCTGTTAGGCCATTTGAAGAAGTCATCAAACCATGATGTCCCAGTCCATATGATGGATAGATAGGAGCATGATTCTGTGAGAGGTTTGCTTGATAAACTGGGTTTAAATTTGCTCCCAACATTTCTTGATGCATATTATTGATTTGATCCAAGGAATTATAACCATTGAAAGCTTGCTGGTTTTGAGGCATAAGGCCTTTGTACAATTGTTGATCATGAAGATGAATTGGACCTGGGTTGGAAGGTTTAAGAGCATAGTTGGCAGTGCCTTTATTTACTGTTTGATGTGATAAAGTTTCCAGATATTGGTGTACAGGAAAATGCAGTCTCTCACTTCTTTGTTGGATCTCTTTGATCACTGATGCTGATAGCCCAGAAGCTAACCTTGACCTTAGGGTCCTGCTAGATAAGCCTTCAACTATTCGTCTCCCTGCAACTTTTTCCAGGAAAATGCTATACTTCTGCAAATTAATGTCATGAGCATACTAAGAACTTGTAAATTGTATGATATCTATCATCCAAGAACGTAATATAAAATTAAAGGATCAATGGAACACGTCATCGATGAAGCAATGTTTGAGAATATTACACATACATTAATAAAGGCAAGAGAATGTTAAAGGAACTAAGATTTTTACACTAGGAATGAATTAATTATGATTTGTCACATTATTAAAAATGTTTGACTTTTACCAAAATCAACCTTAAGCACACATAAGATGATTGATGATTGATTGATAGTGTACCAAAATTAAACTCTTATACTAGTAGATCATCCTAGTCCTAATTAAATAATTAAGGAAACAAATAAGAAAGTATTAAAAGATTAAATCTTATTCATAAAAAACAAAAAGATTAAATCTTAAAAAAATATGATACTCAAAAATATATTTTAGGATATATGATACTCTTCTGATAATCTATAAATCTAATATTGATGACTTTTCGATCAAAACTAAGATTTATTTCTTGAAAAAAAAAAATGTAACTTTCTAAACAAGCCCTTTTGTGAAAAAATGATAATGGATTTGCCACCAATATATCGGGAGCGGGTAGATTAAGTGATTGAGTAATGTTATTTTGACACTAAAATTGGATATCTATGAAGGACACACTACTCTTTAATAGGCTATGAACCAAATAAAGAGAGAGAAAGAGTTTTGGTTCGTGGTCTAGTAAAGAGTAGGATGTCCCCACGAGTGTCCAATTTTAGTGTGGAAATCATTAGAGCATTGATTTTTGTAATTCGTTCCCTATTATCTCCAACGGACCACATGATCATCATTGTAGCAAGCTATGTGTGTGGTTTATCTATATCAAACATCAAATCAGTCAGATACAATTCATTAAAAGTCTAATTACATTCAAAATTGTTGAGTCTAAACTACAAATTAATGCTTAATAAAATATTAATTTTTGTTTAATTGAAATACGGTTACAGGTTTACATAAGCAAATTCATCAACACTAGTATTGTTCACAACATCCATTCAATGATTTCAATATAATTACAAAATAGGGAACAACCAAAATAGAGCATTACAAGGATGCTACAAAATTGTAAAAATTAAATCTTTTAGGTAAATTGTGAATCATACCTGTAAGTGACTCGCAACATTTTCTCTTGTCAAGTATGGCACATTCATGGCCTCTAGAATTTTCTTTGGCACGGCCTCTGAATGAATAAAAATATAATTAAGCACATGAAAAATCATTATTGTTATGTCTATATATATAAAAGACCAATTAAGCCAAAGCTATTAAATCTGAAAACAAAAAATTTGCAACAGATTAATTAATTACTTCCTATCAACTTGTTTTATGGCCAACAGAAACAGATTGTGAAGCTATGTTGTCCAAACAATCCTTGGTTTCTTTTGAACCCGAGAGCTTCTTACACTTTGGTCTTCAATATTATTCACTTCACTACTCTTTTTCTTGCCACAACTTTTTCTTCTCTTAGTCTCATTATTAGTCACTCTTGATGCTGAAGCAGATTTAGCATCCTGAATGATAATCTTCTCACCTAGTGGTGGTAACTCTCCTTCACCGCTTCTCAAAAATTCACTTTCATCAATGACTACTTTTCCTTTATTCCTTGCAGATATGGGTTTCGAAAGATGAATTGTTGTACCACTTTCTTGATTCCTGGACATGATCACTCTCTTTCTATTCACTGCTTGAAATTACAAATTAACGAGAAGTTTCAAATGCTATATATAATCAATTAATCATAGCTTATGCTGTTTGAATAATAATGGCATATATTTCTAACTAGATTCCCCAAGCGAAATATTTGCAATTGAATCATAGACAGATCAAAGAAAATCTCACCACATCTAGTTGTGCCAATCTATTATTAATTAATGACCAAAGAATTAAAGTACCACGAAATATTAAACTCATAATTAACCACTTAAATGAAGAAATTTCAATACCATGTGTCAAGTACTTCTAAAAAAATTTTAATTATTCTCATTAAAAAAAAAAACTACTTCTCAAAAAACTTAAAGGATGTTATTCAAAAAAAAAAAAGCTTAAAGGATGAAAATCAAGGATAATCTTTTCATAGAACATTGTTTTGATATCCCTCAAGAAATGTATTTAATTTTATTTTAGTCCTTTTAAGTTATTTTGTCTTTTACATATGTTTCCGCTATTATATTAGTATCCATATATTTATTTAAGTGGAAGGATGAGATTAATAATTTAAGTGAGTACATTAAAAAAAATAATAAAAAAATAACTTTATAAAGAAATAATAATGAAAAAAATAACTTAAAGAACTAAAATGAATATTGGACACCCATGTGGGACATCCTACTATTTAGTAGGCTATGAACCACTTTACTCTTTTTCTCTCTTTATTTGGTTCATAGCCTAAGGGTGTCCCCCATGGGTGTCCAATTTTAGTGTCAAAATAACACTACTCTAACTGATTAAATGAATTCACTTCTATACTGATTCATTAGACCATTGATTTTTGTAATTCAGTCCCTATTATCTCCAACGGACCACATGATCATCATTGTAGCAAGGTATGTGTGTGGTTTATCTATATCAAACATCAAATCAGTCAAATACAATTAATTAAAAGACTAATTACATTCAAAATTGTTAAGTCTAAACTACAAATTAATGCTTAATAAAATATTAATTTTTGTTTAATTGAAATACAGTTACAGGTTTACATAAGCAAATTCATCAACACTAGTACTGTTCACAACATCCATTCAATGATTTCAATATAATTACAAAATAGGGAACAACCAAAGTAGAGCATTACAAGGATGCTACAAAATTTTAAATATTTTTCCAACTGTTTCTCTCAGTAATGGACAAACATTACCAAGCAACCTTCCAGAGATTATAACTTATGGAAGATATTTGAAAGGGTTGTTGGCAAAACTTATTTTCAAAAGGGTGGTTTTTGACCCGGGAGGATGGGTCGCGAATTACAACAATAATAAGGGAGTTACCTTCCCAAATAAGGGAGTTTCCTTCCCAAAAACTTTTTTTTAGGAACTTTATCAAGAATAAACCTAAACATCTTCTCTTTAATGTATGATTAAAATTCGGGGACGAATTTCCTCCAGAAGGAGGGGATGATATGAACATGGATTCACAAAGCAAATGACCAAGCATTGAAGACTCATATGGACCCATGACAAGGTCAAGGCTAAGAAGAGTCCAAAATACTCTAAAGAAGAGTCCAAGATACCTAGTTAGGGATAGGACTTAGGACCTTTGTATAGAGTAGAGTTCTTGTAATAAAAGTAGGGATTATGAACCTTGTATAGAGTAGAGTTCATGTAATAAAAGTGCTTATAAAAAAAGCACATGGGTAGTTTGCGCTTTTGGGCTTAGGCTAATTGGGTCTCTTGTACCAAGTAGGCCCAACATAGGAATCCTACATTGGGCCAAGAGAGGCCCACACTTGGGATTAAGAGGGAAGGAGGCGCAACTTGCACCATTAGGGAGGATGAGCACTTTTGCTCATCTATAAATAGGCTCCATATAACTCATTTTGCAAGTTTGAATTCATTTGAAAAGGTTTTCTCATACTTGAGATTTCTAGAGAGAGATAGAGTTCTCCTCTTCTTGGTTCATGAGTTGAACTCATGAACCATTATTCTTATCTTGAATTTCCATATTCAAGTGGTGAATCCTCTTTTGGCTTATCAATTCAACCTTCTTCTAAAAAATTATTCAATTGTGGCGCCTTCCCCTTCAGCTTCTTCCTATTCCATTTTCTACTTTTGTTCTTTAATTCTTGCACTTTAATTATTGCAATTTACTTCTTGCAATATACTTTCTAGTCATATATCAATTGTTCTTCTCTTCTACTCCTTTTTGTTTCTCTTGATTCTTCACTTGAAGAACAAGTTTCATATCAATTGTGCTACAATTGTGTTTGATCTCAAACTTTGAAACAATTAGATCAAAGAAGATCCTAAAATGCTTAGTGATCAATCCTTGGTCACATCAATAGGTGGCCTGTCTGCATCTTATGAAAACACTTGTCTGAACTTAGTCTCTGTGTGTGAAAAGACTTTAACTTTGTTTCAAAATATGATAAACATTATTCCACCCCCATTCTCGTGTTTATAGCTGTCTATTTCAGTTGGTATCAGAGCTCAACCTCTAGGTTGAGCATCTAACAGTGTAGAGGTAAAGGTCCTGAAGAATATACATGACCGTTGGCGCTAGTTCAAGTGAGAGTCACCAGACTGAAGGAGCCTCCCTAACCAAACCTCCATTCTTCAATGGAGAAAACTACAACTATTGGAAAGATAGATTCCAATGGTTTATTCTATCAACAAACTCTGATCTTTGGGATGTCATTACTGAAGGTCCATTTATTCCTAGAATGATGACAACACTGACAAGCCAAAAGCTCAGTGGACTTCCACATAAAAGACAAAATGGGAACTGAATCATAAAGCCAAATACAATATCATTTGTGCTCTAAGTCCTGAAGAATTTGAGAAAGTATGTGCTTGTGACTCTTCAAAAGAAATTTGGGACACCTTATCTGTTACACATGAAGGAACTGTCAAAGTTAAAGAGTCAAAGATCGACATACTTGTCAGAAAGTATGAACTGTTCATCATGGAAGAAATGAATCTGTTGCTCAGATGATAGGAAGATTCCAAACTATCATCATTGGTTTAAAGTCTCTTGGCAAAACTTATACAAATGTTGAGAAAGTTGGAAAGATTCTCAGAAGTCTTCCAAAGCAGTCGAGACCCTTGGTCACTGCCATTTCTCAAGCCAAGGATCTCACAACCTTGACTATGGATGACCTTCTTAGCACCCTCACTGTTCATGAACAAGAACTTGGTGATGATGTGACAACTAAAAAGGGAAAATCCATTGCTCTAAAAGCTTATCAAAAGTCATCAAAAGTCTCAAAAGCACTAAAGGCAGATGAGTCATCACTACTAGAAAATTGTTTTTTTCGGACGGATTCACGGACGGATTTTAGACAGAATTTGGACACTTTTCCATTGGATTCTGGACGGACAATTAATTTCAGAAGGATTTTAGACAGAACATCTTCCGACCGAAAAAGCCCCGTTGCAAATTGAAAATTCTGTCCGAAATTAGTTCTAGACAGATTTTGAACAGCTTTCAAACAAACACAAAAAATCTGAATTTTGGTTATATTGGCTTAATTTCAGACGAATTTCAGACGGATTCAATATTGCTATTCATGCAAATTATGGACGGATTTCAGACGAATGTTATGATATTATTTTGGACAGATTTTCCACGGATTAGATAATCATATTTGAATAATATTTTTTGATAAACAAATCATGTTTGTTAATAAAAAAGGGGGCCAAACTTAAATAATTATGCATACCAAATTAGGTACATGGACTTGGAATATAATATAATATAATATAATATAATAAAAAAAATAATTATTATTAAGGTACCACTCTAGACTAGTATCAAGCTTCAAATAAACAAAAACACAAAGTATCTTGAAATACAAGAATAATATATTAAGATTCAAAGCATTAAAATATCATTACAAACATCAAAGACATAAATTTATTCCTCATTGTTACTTTGATCACTAAACTCTTCATCTTCATCTAGCACATCATCCATCATCTCCTCCTCATCATCATATCATCGTCGTTGTCATCTAATCATCGTTGTTATTGATTAATTCGTGGCCACCATCATAAACGAGAAGGATGTTACTATAATCAAATAAAAGATAGTGAGTCCTTCCGAGAAAGCATTCATCACTGTAACAAGATAATAGACATTATAACTAATTTAAATAACAAGATAGAAAATATGGATATTCAAACCATTTGGCTTGTACTCACATAATGGACACCATCACATTAAGATACTCTCTACTTTGAAACTTGCTCGCTAATCAATTGGCAACACATGACAAGACAAACTGTTCAATTTTTTTCTCTTCCAAATTCATAACTTTTGTATAAGACCATAAAGCTTCAATTTCTGATCCTATCATTCCAACACCCATTTGCGTATTCAACATTTGCATATTCAATATAGCTTCCCTATATAGCTGAGTAGCTGACAACTATGAGAACATACACATAAATTAAATTGAGTTTTGTAAATATACTATATAGGACCTATGCCCTTTCTTTCTCTTTCACCCAGTGTTGACACCACTACACTCCTCATCTCATAGTACACATTGATCAATTCCACAATACCTTGTCATAAAATTGAAGTTGGCAAACTTGGAATAATGTGCTAAACCACATTAAGGTTTAAAATTCAATTGTAACTTTTGGCAGTCTTTCCTCTAACGATTTCTACTACCTGTCATCTAACTTTTTCTTCATCCTTTAGTTTGAGGTTTGAGAGTTTAATTCAAAAAAGTCTAATAATTAACAGTGTTTTATTGCTAAAGCTCTTGTAATCTCAACACAATCAACAAATTACCAAATATAACTTATTCCTTCAAAAATAAGAATTAGTTACAAGTTAATGTAAAAATAAAAATGGAATTATTTATAAGTTATATTCCACAATTCCTTAAAAGTAATGCAGAATATGTTAATTACTTTAAATAGACCGTGGATAACCCTTGGTATAGGATTTCCAACACCAGACAATTTAAAGCCATCTTCACATCTACCAATATGGTGTGATGTGGTTCACTCACCCCTTACCTCTTGTAGAAAAGAGATGATCATTTCCTTGATTTTTCAACAGTCCGCTTCCCTCAAAGCGAAGCTGTGTCGTTCCAGTTTCCTCTGACACCTTGCGACAGGTGCAGACAACTCCTGTCAGCTCCCGAAAAATGTAAAACCCGCTTCCCCAAGCAAACACAACCACTTTAACATCCCAGAGAGGGAGTCCAAGCACTTTCAACAACCAGACAATTCAAACAATTTGCTACTCATCATCAAACGCTACTCTAACTTGATTTAAATTCTTAATTTCACAAAATAGAATCAATTTCAATAAAAAATCAGATTTGGGAAAAATAAGACGAGCATTATCAAAATTGGGGGAAATTCAAATTAACCATAGATTGATAAAATTGATTTAGGGAATGCTTAATCATGCTCCCAATCTAAGAAAACACCAATTAATTTCAAATAAATTAAAATCTGAAATCAAAACCTTGGTTAGGGTTTGAGGAGAAATTGGGGTTTTTGCAAATGTACAAAGGATGGTGAGAAATCACTCACCCAATAGCAGAAAAGGACTTGTGGTGATGCTGTGGTGGCTGACGTGGCGGCGGACGGTGGTCATGACGGTGGTTCTGTTCAACCATGAACCAAAAGTGAGAGAGAAAGAGAGATTAAGATATATAAATCCAAGGGAAGAAGAAGAAGAAGGAGGAGCTCACATGGTGGAAACCACCATGGGGGAGGCGGCTTACCACGGTGGAACCACGTTCGCACGACGGTATTCGCGCGGTGGAGCTCGACCAGACGCGAGCAAGCGGCGATCAGAGCAGGAACCAAGTGGTCGGGGCCTTGGAGGGTGGTGGCGTGCTGTTCCAGGGACGGAAGGATGAAGAAGATGAAGTTTAGGGAGGGAGAAGGAAGTGAAATGTGAGGAAGAAGGATAATAAGAAATAAAAATAAGAAGAAGAAAGGAAAGAGAAAAAAAAAAAAAGAAGGAGGGTTCTGTCGCGTACGGGGAAGGGAGGGACTTGGGGTTTTATTTATTTGTTTTTCAAGTACTTAGTGATTAGGTACCAAATAAGTGGTTGAGATTGAGTTTAGAAAAAAGGAAATAGTATTACTCATTAGATCTAAAAATAATGCATGATAAATACATACTTTAAAAATTAAAATAGAGTAAAGATTGATAGTTGAATTGACCAACTAAGAAAATCAACGGTCCAACATTTAATCTCCGATTAATGTCAAACCAATTTATTTTCAAATCTAAAATTAAATAGAATGAAAATATGAAAATGATTTTCTCTTAATCATATTATTGAAAACATTTTTCTGTACTGGTAATAATAGTGACAATAACGTAAATTATTGTCTAGTGAGCGTGCATTCACTGAAATAAGTCATTGCTAACGCACTCAATAAAATAATTTGAAGAGAGTAATTTAATTACTCAAACTAAACCACATAACAAAATAAACATACACATCCAAATAAAATAATTAATCATATCTGTAAAATGTTTTGTACGTATAAGGATCATTTTAATAATTTTTTATGTATAGGGACCAAATCGAGAATTTATGTCACGTATAGGGACTAAAGTAACTTTAACCGAAGATTTTTTTACAAGGAGGGAAGTGAGAAATTTGGCTGAAAATTCCCCCGCCCCCAGTGTAAATATGTTTTAAATTAGTCTAAATATGTTTTTTTTTTATTTTTTTCATAAATCTGTTTACTTTTAAATTTATTAAGATCAAATATTTTAATCATATTTGTAAGATAAATTATTTAATCTTTTTCAAGAAAAATATAAAAAATAATAAATCCGTGTGAAATCTGTCTCAAATTTTCGGACAGATTTCAGACGGATGGTTAAAAAGACCCAAGATAAAAAAAAATGAAACCGATCCGTGCGAAATCCGTGGAAAATATTTTGGCGCGTTATTGACGCGAAAGTTTGGGACAAAGTAGAGAAGGATTTGAGACGGAATCTCATTGAAAATTACATTCGTCTCCAATACATCCGAAATGTTTATAAAATTTCATACGGAAACATTTTCGTCCGAATATTCCGTCTGAAAATCCAAGTTTTCTGGTAGTGTATCCTGTGATACAGACCTGTCTGAACCCGAGGATTCTGAAAGTGATGAAGAGCTATCTCTCCTAACCAGAAAGATAAAGTTGCTTCTAAAAATAAAGAAGTTCAGAAAGGAGAAGCCTTTCAGAAAGTTGAACAAGGAGAAAAACTTCAAGGATTCTGCTTCAACAGACAAGAGTCCAATTGTCTACTATGAATGTAAGAAGTCTGGACATATTAAAGCTGAGTGTCCTCAACTCAAGAAAGCCCCTTATAAAAAAAAATTCAAAAAGAAGAAGAAGGGAATGATGGCTACTTGGGAGGATCTGAAGTCAACATCTTCTGAAGATGAGGAAGCAGAGGAGGAAGCTAATCTCTGCCTGATGGCCAACACTGAATCAGAATCTGATGATGAGGTACACCCTGAGTTTGAGAAATTGCTTAATGCCTATGAGGAGTTGCTAAAGGAATCCAACTGCTTATCTATGGCCTTCAAATCCCTCAAGAGAGAGTATGTAAAGCTTCTTAGTGAGCATAAACATAAATCTCAAAAGTGTGAGAAGCTGGCCAAGGAGAACAATGAACTGAAGACTGCAAAGTTTAATGAAGCTAAGATCATTGGTGAAACACCACAGTCTGAAGAAGTTGTTAAACTTCAACAGAAAGTGGAAGAGCTCACTTCTGATCTTGCCAAATTTGTTAATGGTAGAGATAATCTGACCAAACTGCTTGGATGTCAGAGATACTCCCTTAACAAAGAAGGTATTGGATATGTTCATTAGACACATCATAAAAGTATCAACAAAAACCTCTAAAGTGTCTGTTAAGTCAATTTTAATTAAATCCATACCGGTCTGTAACTTCTGCGAAAAAGCTGGACATGTTATGTCTAAGTATATTCATTTGAAGAGAAGGAAGTCTTCACAGACTCCTAGAACTAACAGAAAAGGACCCAGAAAACTATGGGTACCTAAAGATCAAATAATTCCTATTGCAGATGTTCTCAATAGGACAAATAAAACACCTACGTTGGTACTTGGACAGTGGCTGCTCGCGACACATGACAGGAGAAAGGTCTATGTTCCTAGACCTCCAACTTAAGAAAGGAGGACATGTTGCCTTTGGAGGCAATCAGAAAGGGAAGGTTATTGGAATTGGTACAATTGGTAAACCCCATCTTCCCTCAATCTCTAATGTTCTCTTAGTCAAAGGATTAAGACACAATTTACTTAGCATAAGTCAATTATGTGATAGTGGAATTGATGTCTCCTTCACTAAAGATGCTTGTATAGTCAAAGACAAAAGTGGTAATACACTCTTTTCAGCTAGTAGGCAACAAAATCTGTGTAAGATTGAACTGACTGATCTCTCGGATCAAAGTGTAACCTGTCTGATGTCAAAAGAGGATGAAAGATGGTCATGGCATAGAAAACCAGGACATGCTAGTATGAAACTGATTTCAAAATTGAAAAAGGATAACCTTGTGAAAGGATTGCCTGACATTAGTTTTAAGAAAGATGTTTTGTGTGATGCATGTCAGAGAGGTAAACAACTAAAATCAAGTTTCAAATCTAAGAACCAAGTATAAACCTCTAGACCTCTTCAGTTGTTACACATGGATCTGTTTGGGCCAGTTAGTGTTGCTAGCTTGGCTGAAAGGAAATATGGATTTGTCATAGTTTATGACTATTCTAGATTTACATGGGTACTCTTCTTAACACACAAGGATGAGTCTTTTAAGGCTTTCTCTGTATTCTGTAAGAAAGTACAAAATGAGCAGGGTTTCTGTATTTCTACCCTTATAAGTAATCGTGGCGGAGGATTTGAAAACGAGCAATTCAAACTATTCTGTGAGGAGAATGGGATCTCTCACAATTTCTTTGCACCAAGAACTCCACAGCAAAATGGAGTAGTTGAGAGAAAGAACGGATCTCTACAAGAGATGGCTAGGTCTATGCTTAATGAAAATAATCTCCCTAAGTACTTCTGAGCAGAAGCAGTAAACACTGCATGTTATGTACAAAATTGAATACTTATAAGGCCTTTACTAAAGAAGACTCCCTATGAATTGTGGAAAGGTAAAAGACCCAACATATCTTACTTCCATGCATTTGTATGTGAGTGTTTCATTCTAAACACTAAGGATCAACTTGGAAAGTTTGATTCCAAAGTGGATAAGGGTATCTTCATTGGATATTCTAAAATGTCTAAGGCATTTAGAGTTTATAACTCTAGAACCTCTGTGATTGAATAATCAATTCATGTTAAGTTTAATGATGGTTTAAAGACTGATAGGGAACTATTAGATCTAGAAGATGAACTTGAAGGTCTTGATATAAACAGACAAGACAGTAAACAACCTGACTTATCTAAGGAAGAACCTGTTAAAGAGTCTGATAGACAAGTGGGACAGACAAGTCATCAGACAAGTCAACAGACTGGTCAAGATCAACATGATGATCTTAAAAGAGACTGGAAGTTCAAGACTCATCATCCTAAGGATCTTATCATTAGAAGTCCCTCAAAAGGAGTTAGAACCAGATCAACATTAAGAGAATCAAGCAATGTAGTCTTTCTATAAAAAATGAAGCCAAAGCGCATTGAAGAAGCTCTTGATGATGAAAGCTGGATTCTTGCAATGCAAGAAGAACTCAATCAATTTACCAGAAATGATGTCTGGACACTCGTTTCCAAACCAAAAGACAAGTCTGTCATTGGAACAAGATGGGTTTTTAGAAACAAGTTGGATGAAGATGGTAAGGTTGTCAGAAACAAAGCTAGGTTAGTAGCTCAAGGCTAAAACCAACAGGAAGGTATCGATTTCACTGAAACCTTTGCACCTATAGCTAGAATAGAAGCCATACGCATCTTAATGTCATATGCTGCACAACATCAAATTACTCTTTTTCAAATGGATGTAAAAAGTATTTTTCTAAATGGTATAATTGAAGAAGAAGTGTATGGTAAACAACCCCTGGTTTTGAAGATTCTGATAAACCAGATCATGTTTTCAAACTTAAAAAGGTTTTATATGGTTTGAAACGGGCACCTAGGGCATGGTATGATAGACATAGTTCTTTTCTCATGCATAATGGTTTTACTAGAGGACAAGTAGACACAGCCTTGCTTAAGAAATGCTCAAAAGATAGCTTTATTATAGTCCAAATATATGTTGATGGTATTATTTTTGGAGCAACTAATGAAAACTGTGCAAGGAATTTTCCAAGCTAATGCAAGCAGAATTTGAGATGAGCATGATGGGAGAATTAAAGTTTTTCCTTGGACTGCAAATCAAGCAGACAAGTGATGGAATCTACATTCATCAACAAAAATACACCAAGGAGATACTTAAGAAGTATAAGATGGAGAATGCTAAATCTATGAAAACTCCTAAACAACCCAATGCAAAATTAAGCAAAGATGGTGAAGGTAAAAAGGTAGACCAAACTGTCTACAGAGGTATGATTGTCTCTCTTCTATACTTAACTTCAAGCAGACCTGATATTCAATTTAGTGTATGTATGTGTGCAAGATTCCAATCTGATCCTAGAAAATCCCATCTTAAAGCCGTTAAAAGAATATTTAGATATTTGCTTGGGACCACTAATCTTGGTTTGTTGTATTTAAGAACAAAAGAATACAAATTAGTATGATACTGTGATGTTGATTTTGCTGGAGACAGGATAGAAAGGAAGAGCACCAGTGGCGGATGCCACTTCATTGGAGCCAGTTTAGTCTCCTGGACAAGCAAAAGACAGACAACAATTTCTCTATCTACTGCTAAAACAGAATACATATCTGATGCTAGTTGATGCTCTCGACTCTTATGGGTAAAACACCAACTTGAGGACTATTCTATATATGAGCATAATATATCTGTGTGGTGTGATAATTCAAGTGCAATTTTCTTATCTAAAAATCCAATTCAGCATTCTAAGGCTAAGCATATTGAGATCAAACATCACTTTATAAGGGATCATGTTCAAAAAGGTATCTTTGATATTAAATTTGTTAAAACTGATAAATCAATGGGCTGATATTTTCACAAAACCCTTAGCTGAAGATAGGTTTATATACATTAGAGACAATCTAAACATGTATTGCATTGTTGAATGACATGTCTGATATTACATGTTTAACTTGTCTTGTGTCTTTTATTTAACCTGTATGTGATACATGTCTGACCCTGCTGAGTCACTATGTTTGAACTCAACTGTTTTTTATAAAATGGTTATTAATTATTTAGTACCATTTATTAATCTAAAGCTAATCATGTACATGACAGTTTCTTTTCTCGAAACCATGTTTTCATAATGTCTTAGGGGGCACTGTAGCTTCCCACACAAATCGTGCCATTTTAACATTAAAAATGTTTTCTTCTCCCTCCTGACTTTATGACCAAAAAAGGCAAAAGAGTCAAAAAGTTCTTTTCTTTACGCTATCAAAATTGGTCAAAACCCTTCATCTCCTTCTCTCTCTGAAACCCCCAAATCCTTCAAACCCTAAAATCTTCATCTTCTGCAATGGCACCCAAAAAACATCTCACCTCCGAAGAAATTGCTGCAAAATACAAGTTAAGAATTTATGATGTTAAGAAAATCATGGCTGGGAAGGTGGTTGATCTTCAACAAATGAAGAAATGGGGAATAAATGTTACAGAGGAGTTGGAATACTCCAGGTGGACCCCTTTCTTTGAAATCAAGGAACTGGTTCATCCTAAAATGGTTAGAGACTTTTGGACCATTGTTGTTACTCTCACGAATCCAGTAGATGGAACCAAGACAATTCGTGCTCGTGTGCTTGACACGGCCTTCTTGGTCTCCTTGGGCTATCTGGAGATTGTGACAAACTGCCCCAGCCATGGAGCTGGTTGTAGGTCTGAATAGGAAGATGAGGTCGGGACTGCCAACATCAATATTGACCTGTATGGTGTTCCAAACCCTACCAACTTGAAGCTCGTGAACATGGTTGTGAAGTTCAAGTTTATGCACAAGCTGCTGCTGGAGTGTGTCCTACCAAGGAAAGGCTCGAGGGACAATGTGACTAAGATGGACAGATTTACTCTATATCATCTGATTCACAAAATCAAGGTGGGCATGAATGATCTCATCTTCAACCGCCTTGAGTCAATGGTCAAGATGACCAACATGTAGACATTTCCCTATGGAATGCTGGTGACAAAGCTGTTTAGGAACAAGCTGTTTGTTCTTGGGGATGGAAGCTTTGTAGATATGACTTTTCCTATAGACAAGAAGAACCTGTCTACAATGAATCTTCCAGGAATTCCTCTGGAAGAGGAAGAACAGAAGGATGAAGCTGCTGAAGCGCAGAAAAATAAAAAGAAGAAGACGCCAGTTGCTGCTCAGCCAAGTATGCAGACAGCTGAATCTGCTAGTGAATATGAGGTTCCTATCTCAAAGAATATCTTAAACGTGCTGGAAAGGTAGCCAGACAGGACCAGAGACCGTATAGAGAAGCCTTCAGTCTCTGCTGAGACTGAAGATAGTGTCCAACCTATCAGGTTTAGGTTGAGAAAGCCCTCTCCTAAGAGGAAGACAAAGGATGCTGAGGCATCTAAGGCTCAGTCCGTTAGGACAGACAAAAGAAGGAGGCTTGTGAAGATCTTTGCTGTGGACAGACAAGTGGAGTCTGCTCCTAGTAAAGAGGAAGCATCTGCTTAAGGGGAACAGCAGACAAGTCCATTGAAGGAACTCAAGGAGAAGAAGACTCTCCTTCTGGGACCCATTCCCAGGAAGAGAAGGTCAGGCTACCCTGTGCCTACTGCTGTGGCACCTATTGCAGAAGTAGAAGTGCCTGCAGAAGTACCAGCTACAGAAGCTGAAGTTGCTGCTGTAACTGTTGAAGACCTGTCTGTTGAGACATAGACATTTGTCTATCCAGAGATAGATCCTCTCAATCCTCCTCCACCAAGGAAGAAGATAAGAATGTCTGAAAATCAAGTGGTCGATCCCTATCCTTCACCTGCACCCTCATCCCCTTCTCATCCAGGTATCCTAACCCTACCTGTCTCCTCCCTTCCTGCCATTTCTGCTAAACCTTTAGGACATGTGTCTCCACCTTCTTCACCTGTCTCCTCTCACCAAACCCAAACATCTTCTTATGATGTGTCGGTGCTCTGTTGTTCACAGGGAAGAAACCCCTAAAGAACAAACTAACATATCATCAAGTTCGTTCATTTCTGACTTGCAATCCCTTATGATTGCTAGTTTTTCTAATCTGTCTGCCATCCCTCCACCTCCACCTCATGTTCTTAACCCTTGTAAAGATCTTTTCTTTTATCCCCATATAGTGGTTTACAATAGAACATTGGAAGGAAGTCATTATCCTGCCTCTGTTGTCATGTTACACTCTCCCTCTAGGTATTTCATTTTGCTTATTACTGGTTCATCATCTTTCTTTTCCTATATAGACTTTCTGCTACCCCTACCCCCATCTGTTCTTGCTGCTATACCTCTTCCCCCTCCTAAGAAAATAACAATCACTCGTCTTTCCCTTCTTGAAAGACTTCCCTGTCTGTTCTTTTCCTGAAACTGACTTTGTCAGTATCAAACCCCTTTTCAAACTTGATTTTCTACCCTTCTTTTATTACAGAATCATTCAAAACTGTTTTTATCCTCATGTCTAAGCCCCCTTCTCTATTCCTAAGGCACCCCTTGTGCTGACCTTGACTTGGCACTCAGATCAGTCTGCTACATCTTCTGCTTTGTCTCTACAAGCAACTGAGTTTGTGGTCATAAATCGCTTTAATCAGATGCAAACTCTGCTAGAAGACACCAGAAGGCAGCTGGAAGAAGAGAGGAATGCTAGACTTGCTTTAGAATCAAGAGTATGATATCTTTTTTCTCTATTGAGTAGGTCTGACTAGTCTTGTAAAACTTGGCTTGTACAAGATAATGATGAATAAAAATACATCTTTTTGTCTTATCTTTACTGTTTTTGTTTTTCTGCTACATACTTTTCCTTTTTGTTGATGACAAAAGGGGGAGAAAGCAAAGTAAAAGACTTAATGATGATAAGTGCTTTATAAAGTAAAGACTTAAGATAATCATTACTTAATTAAACTTGTCTTTACTGCACACATGCTGCTCTGATAATTTGTTCTCATAATATGCTATGTGCTTTCTGCTCTAAAGTCTTTTTGATATGAACTGAACCTAAGTGCACCTGTCTGCACAACCTTTTCTGGTCAAGAAAATTTAAACCTGTCTGAACTCTCTGTCTTATCTGTTGGTATTTTCTAAAGTTCATTAAATCATCTGATGTTTGTCATCATCAAAAAGGGGGAGATTGTTAAGTCTCTAAATGTCTGAAGTGCATTTGCCCTAAGTTTTGTTGAAAATCAAACCTTTGGTAATGATTTAATTGAACTTCATATTGGTTGTTGACCTGTTTATCTAGTGTGCAGATCACTATATTGATAATTCATTTTTCACCTATCTGCCCACATAAAAGTTCACCTATCTGTAGAGTGAAAGTCAACATATCTACTGACTGGAATGTTGACTAATCTGCTTTAAGAATTCAACCTGTCTGAAGCCTTCACTTGTCTATGGTCCTTCGATAAGGAACACAATGACAACAAAGCTTTTTGGAGATGTCCCCTCAAGCAGAAGTCACTGATGCTTTCTCTCTATCGCGTTTATCAAGAAAGTTAGAAGGTCATACTCACAAGTAACCTAGAAGCTCAGAAACGAAGTGCTTCAAATATGCTTTATTACTAGTACAACTAAGAGTTGCAAGAAAAGGGAAATATGTTTAGCAAAGTACAAAAGCAACCTGCACAATTCTGATTCGGCTGCTGCACGAAGCATAAAGCACTGGACTTACGTGTTAGAGTACAACCAACGTTCCTCTTGTATTAATGGCTGTCTAGAACGACTCTATTGTATTTAATGGAGCTAAGCTTGAAGCCAAAAACTTTGAAGGAATGTCTCTAACGGATTCAAAATGATTGGAGCCTATAAATACATAAGATATTGAAGATGAAGACAGAGAACATACACAGTATTAAAGAGCCATTACTATGTGCAATTAATCCTTCATTCTTTCAATCTGTATTCTTCAATCATTTGAAGTTATTACGCGGCCTTTCTTTACTTCACATTCAATTCACTCTTTTGAGTGTTAGTGAAAGACTTGCAAATTGTATTTATTGCAATCCTTTCCCAAAACAACTTGAGTGAGCCTTAAGAGGCTAGGAGAGCAAAGAATACTTGTCCTGGAATCTGAAGAGGCTGGGTATGAAAAGAATACTTGGAGTATGTAACCTGATCTGTTATAGTTGAGAAAACTTGGTGCTGTCAAGGACTGGACGTAGCCCTTGTTGTTAAAGGGTGAACTAGGATAAATAGTCGTGTTTAATCTCTCTATCCTTATCTCTTTAGTTATCTTGTTTATCTTTATCTGTCATCTAACTAAAGGGGTTTAAGTTTGAATATCAAACAGTTTTACTCTTGCATGATTGTGTGTGTTTTTTTGCGAAAAACTGGTCAGACAGGTGACCTATAACTAAAGGGGTTTAAGTGTGAATATCAAACCGTTTTACTCTTGCATGATTGTGTGTGTTTTTTTGGGAAAAACTGGTCAGACAGGTGACCTATCTATATCTTGTGAAAACACTTGCCTGAACTTAGTCTCTGCGTGCGAAAAGATTTTAACTTTGTTTCAAAATCTGATAAACACAATTCAACCCCCCTTCTTGTGTTTATAGCTGTCTATTTCAGTATACAAAGAAACTTACGGAATTAAAAAGAAATCTAAAGAAAGAAGAACATAGGAAAAAGATTGGATATATTCATATATGAGCTATACAGGTTCTAATCAAAGCAACCTTTCAAGAGGGTATAGATTCACCTATAGAATTAGTATTAAAGGATGATAGAATAACTGACCCGAAAGATAAAATACTATGAATAATAGAGGCAAACTTAGCCTATGTAAAATTAAAGTTCGAAATTCATCCAAACATTGGTATACCATTAGATACTCAGAGATTAGATCAATCACTAACGCTAGAACATAGATTTTTAAGATGAAATTTAATGAGGCCATGAGATAAAATTTTCTCAATAACTTATTGTGTTAATTATGCATTAACAAATTCGCACCATAGTATTACTTTCAGAACCAATGATATGATAGATGTTCCAAGATTATTTGAAGAAATATGAAAGATTTATTATCCTAAAATAAACGAAATAACAGAATTAGGAACTTTTATATATAAACCAAAACTATTGGAAATTAAACAAATCCCAAAACCAATTAGTTTTTCAGAACCAGAAAAAATTGATGAAGATAATGACATTAATAAATTAACAAATCAAGTAAAAGATTTAACTCAATATTTAAAAAATAGAATATGAATAATTTAGAAAGAACAAGACTTTGGATGATTGACTTTAAATCAAGAAAAGAAGAAACTAAAATGGAAATAAGAAATCTTACTGGAGTCCTAGATTACTACCTAGAAAAAGATCCAGATAATAGAAACAGAAAAAAAAAAATTGAAAAACTCCTAATAGAAAAGGAAAATGTATTAGTAAATATATAAAACAGTGAAAGAAAAAGGGAAGCATATCATACAGAAAACAAGAAATTTTTAGATGATAAATGAAGAATCAACCCTCAAGGTCTTCCATCCGGATCTTCTAATTATTGGAAACATATATGGAGTTTGATGAACAAACAGAAAGAGAAATAATGAGTGTACTAATAATGGAATTACCAAAGTATTGTAAACAATTATTAATCGAAAAAAATCAAAAAATCAGAATAGATTGGAAGAATATTACCTAATTTATATATCATTAGATATAGAATTAACATATTTAGATGAAGCAATATCTTTTTTTTAATTATTATTATTATTATTGTTGTTATTATTATTATTATTATTATTATTATTATTATTATTATTATTATTATTATTATTATTATTATTATTATTATATATATATATATATATGATGATTTGGATTTATTGGATGATTAAAGAATACCACTACAAAAAAAAGGGTGTTTAGCGACCGAAGAAATCGGTCGCTATTCATCAAAATTCGGTCGCTAAATAGTTTAACGACCGAATTAGCGACCGAATAATGACGGTTGCTAAAACCCTGGTCGCTAAATCATTTAGCGACCGAATTTGTAATCGGTCGCTATTAGCGACCGAATAATTCGGTCGCTAATTTATAAAAATCGGTCACTAAATTGATCTCCTAAAACCAGTTATGTGACCAATTTTAGCGACTGAAAATTCGGTCGCTAAATTGGCCACCAAATTAAAAAAATCAGTCACTAAATGTGTCCCCAAAACTTGTTCTAGGGACCAATTTAGTGACCGATTTCTTTAAAAAACATATAACAAACCAAATATAATTTTTTTTATAAGCTAAAGTGTATTGAAAGAGTATAATGGGTACTCTAAACTCATAAACAAAAGAACCAAATACAAGAGGGATAAGGTAGAGATTCAACCAAAGTCGGAGAAGACAATAATGGTTGATATACTAACTAATCGTCGACCAAAAAGAATTCCTCAGCACCTAATATCTAAAACCAATCCACCGCCCACTATTGGCAATTTAGTGCCTAAAAGCTTATTAGGGATAATTGCAGTAAAAGAGAAAAAGCCCTTTGAACCTTTACATCCAGCAAAACACCAAATTATGGGGATCTTTGTGGAGTTCACCAAGGAACCGTTTGAATCCAACTTTGAGACCTTTGTGGAGTTCATCGCCTCCATTGTCCCTTAAAAAGTAATTGTCTTCCCAACTCTGCATAAGAATATAATGAGACAAAAATATAATGCTTCCCTTATACAAGAATATAATGAAACACAGATGATTGAATGGAAAATTGGATATAAAATGTATCCATAAATTCACAATCTTCAAAATCTTCAACAACCTTGTAGGCTATAATCCTTTTCTATCAAGTTGTCTTATCAATAAGAGAAAGAGAAAGCATATCATACAAAGTCTAAAAGAAATGGGTAGGATTCATTTCTTCCCTTTTCTTTACATTTCATTCTTTCTAAAAGTTTCCACACAAAGTCTAAGAGATATGCTTTGTGGACTTACTCACGTGAAGAGATGTTCTTGTTGACATGTTCGCTAGAAACCAAACCACAAAAATTACCCAGAAATACATCATACCCTGCGAATAAGAAAATAATATACATGATATAATTCCAAAAAATGATGTTCCCTAAAGCACAAATATTATCTTGACAAACATAACAAACCTTGATCATACGCTTCAAAAGCTGGAGAAACAACAACACCATTAGATACCCAACTGAATCCAATTCATTTTAATTTCTGCATTTCACACATAGCAATCACACTATATGATATTTCAATGCAAACTCAAACTCAACCAATATTATTCAATTGTTACATATCTTGAAACCACATATAACCAAAAGTTCAAAGATACTTGCATGCTTATACCCATTAACAAGAGTTCAACCATTTTTATCATACAAAAATCTAAAATCAACATGCTGGAGTTCAAAACCAATTTACATCTCATACAACAAATAAAATTCAATAACACATTGCGCAATTGATTCAAGCATTTTCTCAAACAGATTATGTTCAATCTAACAAGTTGATTCACATAGAACTAAAATTCATAGGACAATAAAACCAGTTTCACAGTCCCAATTTCATAAAGCAAGCTTTAATTTTAAGATTAAAATCTGAAATCAAAGGGTTAGGGTTAGGGTTTCAAAATCAATTTGGGGGTTTTGAATCTGAGACACAAGAGAGGGTTTTGACTCACCCAAGGAAGAAGAAGAAGTTGGGGTGGTGTTGTGGGGCTCCTCGCGGCGGACGGCGACGGCACGGTGTCCAGCAGCGGTGACAGTGTTCCTGTAACACCCATGTACTCAAAACTTGAAGGTAAGTCTAGGAGATGAAGGAAGGAACTTAAACTAACAAAGAGAGGTGAGAAACCACCAGGAATGGAAGTCAAACCACCTTACCGTGGCGGAGGACGGCGCAATCGCAACTGTGCGTGCCAGGAGGGCGGTGGCGAGTCACGGGTCATCTGCCCTCGCCGTGCGGTGGCCGAACGGCGGCCTCAGGGTGGTGGTCGCGCGACTGAGAAGAAGGAAGAAAGAAGGTAGAAGATGAAATTAGGGAGAAGGAAGAAGAAGTGTGGAAGAAGAAGGAAGAAGGAGCAGAGAAAGAGAAGAGAAAGTGAGGGAGAGGGCGTTGAGAGCAAAATATTAGTTTTAGGGATTTTAGTTTTAGCGACCGAATTATTCGGTCGCTAAATCGATCGCTAAAATGGTTAATTTGAAATTTGAATACATAATTTTAGCGACCGAATTATTCGGTCGCTAAATCGGTCGCTAAAATGCTCTATTTTAATTTTTTACGCGTCGTTTAGCGACCGATATTATATCGGTCGCAAAAGATAACTTAATTTTAACCGTTGCATTTAACTCGGTCGCCATTTCGGTCGCTAAAAAATCATAAATTTATGACTTTTACTTTCCTTTATTTTGCGACCGAAATAGAGACCGATAACTCTGCTACGCTCTATTTCGGTGGCTATTTCGGTCGCAATATCAACTCTTATCAGTGTTTGATTTAGATCCTACAATCGGTCGTCATTTCGGTCGCAAACAGCAACCAACAAATTCGGTCGCTAAATAACCTTTTTTTGGTAGTGTACTACCCTCAAACATGAATAAATCAAAAATCTCCGAAATCAATAGGGTGGTACCGTTTTGATATCAGAGCTAAGTACTTGAACTTCCTTTAAAAAAAATTTAATTAAAATGGTGTGGGTACCGGAACACTTAAATTTACAAGAGTACCGGAGTAGCCCTGATAAGCCTCTGGCTCATCTAGTTTTATAGCTAGTGAGGTCATGGTTTTGTGCTAAATGTTCGAGTTTAATCTCGTTTTCTTCCAAATCTGGCTTTAATTGTCCTCGAGCAACATTTTGAGTCTCTCAAATAGTTTTTAGGATATTTTAGTTAATTTTGAGTCAAATAAAGCATTTAATACTATTTTATATTTTCAGGTTAAAAGTGAAGCTCAAGAGAACTTGGAAAATAGAGGAAACAAGCAAAAATGAGAATTTCAAGGACTCGCCCCGCGAGCCAAAGATGATACTGAGCAGCGAATTGAAGTCTTTCAATCTCGCTTCGCGATCAAGGATTTGCCCCTCGAGCCAGACACAGGAAATTTGAGAGTGTTCTGTCTTGTTCCGCGAGACAATTTTCGTCCCGCAAGGATTCAAAATTTCTGGAGTAACGACATGTTCATGATCAATATTTTAGTGGGCAATTACAAAGTGCTGCATTTTAACTTGGGCCCACGTTCACTTTGTGATTGCACTCATGAAATACTAAGCTCAATTGGAATTAAAAGAAGAAACTGGACCCACGTGTGAATTTAATTGGCATTGAGATAAATATCTTCTTGCCATAAAACGTGAGCCTCTGGATGAAGATATTGGATGATTCCAATTTAATTTGGAATGAAAATATTTGATGACAATTGACAAAAGTCCAGCAGCAATGTAAAGATAATTTGATTCATTTGATTCAATCAATTTGCGGGGTCCATGTCCAAATAAAAAGAAAGAAGAATTCACTCCATCACTTGTGCAATTGATGAAATGGTCACGGGAAGCAAATTGTGGCAGGGGCCACATAATGGATTTGAACAGTTGAATTGACTTATCATAAAAATTAATGATAGAGATTTTGGGGCAAATTGATAAACACAAGCAATTTGGTTTAATTGAGCACGGTTCTTGTATCTCGAGAGGGAACATTAACTAAGTTAGGATGATTCACCTTCAATTGAGTTAAATATTAATAAAGGGGTAGTCAATTAGAAAAATCTCCATGCTCCCAGCATTTATAAAATTAGGTTAAATTCGGAGCCTATCAAGCCCCTATTTAAATATTCCTTTAATAGAATTGCACTAACTTTCTTTTGTTTCTGCTTTTCCCTTTCTGTATCATTACTCTGTTGACAAAGAAAAATCTCCATGCTCCCAGCATGAATAAAATTAGGTTAAATTATATTTTTTGTTGTTTATCTTTATTTTAGGTTTTAATTTGATCTTTTTTTATTTTATTTTTTTAAAATGGTCCTTTATTTTATATAGTTATGTCAATGTGGTTCTTTTTTATTTTTTGTTTTGAACAGCTGTCCTTGTTTTGAAAAAGCTATAGTAAGGTTAAATTACATTTTTGGTCCCCAAATTATTATTAAATGTTTAATTTGGTCCTCAAGTTTTTAAACTGTTCATTTTGGTCCCTCAATTCCGTTAAGTTGACTAACGGCGGCGTCCTACCTAATGCCACGTGGCACTAAATTTAATATTTTAATGCCACAATATTTTAATGTTCATTTTGATCCCCAAATTGTTTTAAAATGTTCAATTTGGTCCTCAAGTTTTTAAAATGTTCATTTTCGTCCCTTAGTCAACTTGACATCGTCATTAGTCAACTTGCCGGAAGGACCTATTTGAACAAGTTTTAGGAATTGGGGGACCAAAATGAATAGTTTAAAAACTTGGGGATCAAATTGAACATTTAATAATAATTTGGGGACAAAAGTATAATTTAACCTTATATCAATGTCAGCCCCTTTTTTTGTTTTGAATGGTCCCTGTTTTATTTTTTTGTTTTCGAAATGGTCTTTTATTTTGTAAAAATTATATCTATGTGGTTGTATCTGTATCACAATTTAAATAGAAAGCACCACATTAAAACCTAAAATAAAGACAATGGACCAAAATGAAATAAAAAATAAAAAAATGGTATAATTTAACCATAAAATTACTTTCGAATTTCAGACCTATGAATGAAAGGAGCTTTTGTTTTGAAAAAATAATAATAAATCACGTGTATAAAACTTGATATATAAAATTGTCGTCAGAAACTTTATATATAAAATTTAAAAGCGTATAAAACTTTATATAAAAAATTTACACGCTGATGGTGTGGGATTACCCATAAAAGTGGTCTGTGGGCCTTGAGGTGTGAACGGTCTGAAGTCTGAACATGGATGTTTTCTTAACTTTAATATATCTTTTTAGCCATGGTTGAATGACAGGCTGTGATCAAAATATATAGATACCTTCTTGCTAAACTAAACCAAAACTCAATTGCAGTCTATTGTTTCGCATCTTTGAAGGATTGTGTTAATTAGTATCCAATCCATCATGGTTTCTTGCAAAGTAGGGAAATCTTATATCTTGCCTCTTTTCACATACTTGGCGTGGCTGTGGTGGTGGACTCGTTGTATCCATGTTAAAGCTGAAAATGACAGTTTGAAGCCAGGTGATACACTGAATGCCACAACCGATCTATGTTCTAAAAACACAAAATATTGCATTCGATTTGTCCAAACCGATTCACATGGTGATCTCAATTACTTGGCCATAACATCTTCCACTGGCTCGATAGTGTACTGGATTGCCAATAGAAACCAACCTATTGTCAACAATTCTGGTATTCTATCGTTGGACCAATCTGGTATGCTGAAAATTGAATCCCAAGATAGGGAACCAATAATCCTTTATTCTCCACATTCCCAACCTAACAACAACAGCAACACTATGGCCAGCTTATTGGATACAGGCAACTTTGTGCTGCAACAACTTCACCCCACAAAGAGTGTGTTGTGGCAAAGTTTTGATTATCCCACTGATAGTTTGCTCCCTGGGATGAAGTTAGGTGTTAATCACAAAACAGGTCATATTTTTGGTTCTCAACTTGTCTGTTATTTTTAGTTGTATCTTTGGTTCGAATGTATACAGTACCCCTCGAACTCCTTTTAACATATTTTTTCCTTTTCCAAAAAAAAAAAACAGGTCATAAATGGTCAGTGGTTACATGGTTTAGTGGAGAATCTGCAGCTCCTGGTGCCTTCAGGCTAGAATGGGAACCCAGAGAAGATGGATTGATCATTATGAGAGAAGGGCTAGTCATTTGGAAAAGTGGGAAACTAAGAAACAATAGGTTTGAGCACATTCCAGAGGAATCCCAGCACATATACAAGTACACTGTTGTCTCAAACGAGGATGAAGCCTACTTTACATTCACAACAAGTACAACTCCTAATGAAGAGGATACAGTATGGACGTTAAATCAAAATGGGCAATTGACAGGTTGGGAAGGAAAAGACATTGCAAGGGCAGATATGTGTTATGGGTATAATACTGATGGAGGGTGCCAAAAATGGGATATACCCTCTTGCAGGCACCCTGGTGATGTTTTTGAGATCCGGGCAGGTTACCCTTCTTTTGGTAACGATACAAGCGTTGAAACAAACACAAGTTATGGCATAAGTGATTGCCAAGCTAGTTGCTGGAGCAACTGTAACTGCGTTGGATTCAAGTCGTGGGATGATAATGATGGTAAAGGATGTATTTACTTCTTTGGGAATTCATTGGCAAATATTCCTTTAGTCAGTGTTGGCCAAAAGTTCAACATGCTAGTGAAGAAACCCCAGCACAGAGGTAAGTTAGTTACTTCTACTATAATTTCATAGCTTCGTACTTCATTTTTATACTTCTATAATTTTAAAGGTACACCAAACAATTATTAATTATGATCTACTTGAAGATCACACCAAATCACTTCTATAAAAAATTCTGGAATTTTTTAGACTTGTCCACAATTGATCTCACCTTTTAATTTACATATTTCTTTCTGTATATGGGAAGCATTTTTGTTACAGCACTTTATCGTACCATTGAAATATAAACAAACTATAAAAGGTATTCTAAGGTACCACCAATTCAAATTCCTTATATAAATACTCTATGCAGGTACAAAGAAGTGGATATGGATAAGCGCTTTAATTGCAACTGCTCTGCTTATAATGTGCCTTTTCATTCTATGCATTGCCATAAACAAAAGAAAACATGTGTATGAAGGTAGTTAGATCCTTGAAAAACATTGTACTGCATACTTTATTGAACACGATCCCTGATCCTCAATATTTATTTTTCATATTTTCATCTAAACAGATAAGAGAAGAAAAAGAATGGAGAAAGATATGGAAGATAGATTTACTGACATGAAAGATCTAGAAGTATTTAGCTATGCATCAGTCATAGAGGCTACAAATAACTTTTCTTCTGAAAACAAGTTAGGACAAGGAGGCTTTGGGCCAGTTTATAAGGTGACTTGAATAGAAACAATTGTTCTGTAGTGACTTGTTTCTTTACGAGGATTATTGAATATTTATTATATTGTTACTTCAGGGAATTCTATCAACAGGAAAAGAAGTTGCTGTGAAAAGACTTTCAAAAACATCTGGACAAGGAATTGTAGAATTTAAAAATGAATTAACGCTCATATGTGAACTTCAGCACAAGAATCTTGTACAATTATTTGGCTGCTGCATTCATGAACAAGAGAGGATGCTGATTTATGAGTATATGCCGAATAAAAGCTTGGATTTCTTTCTATTCGGTGAGAAACATGTTGCAATCTATTTAGCTAATGTTTTGGATGACAAAAATTATTCTTTTCATAACTCCCAAGTGCTTGAACTTTCAACAACTTCAACTTTTAGTTAGTATTGGTGATAATTAACTACATTAATTAACTTATGTTTGCATAACTTGAACCGGTAATAAATTAAAGTCAACTAGGTATATATTATGCTGTTAAGTAACCAATAAGCGCATAAACAAAGGAAGAAAATTCATTTTTGTCTTATTACTCAAGAATTATATATGACTGAATAGTATGTTTTCATTGGGAAGATGGTACTAGAAGCAAGTTGTTAAACTGGCAGAAGCGCTTCAACATAATAGAAGGAATTTCTCAAGGATTGCTTTACCTTCACAAGTATTCAAGACTGAAAATCATTCATAGAGACTTGAAGGCTAGCAACATACTTCTTGATGAGAACATGAACCCAAAAATCTCTGATTTTGGTATGGCAAGAATGTTTACTCAGCAGGAATCCACATCGAATACAAACAGGATTGTTGGTACATAGTGAGTCTGCTGAACTTATTACTTATTAATTATGTTCTCGATGAATTCGTAGACAAATTTATTCTGTGAGGTCGTGAAATGATTATTTCTTGTAGTGGTTACATGTCTCCAGAATATGCCACGCAAGGAGTTTTCTCCGCAAAGTCTGATGTATATAGCTTTGGAGTGTTGTTGCTTGAAATTGTAAGTGGAAGAAGAAACAACAGCTTCTATGATGCTGACCACCCTCTCAATCTAGTAGGACATGTATGTTTAATTAGTCTCACTGAGTTCTTTTTTCGTATATTATTCCTTGTGTAATTTGATTCGACCAATTACTAACAGGCATGGGAGTTATGGAATGAAGGTATATATCTCCAGTTAATGGATCCATCACTAAATGACACTTTTGTTCCTGAGGAAGTGAAAAGATGCATTCATGTTGGCCTCTTATGTGCAGAACATTATGCAAAAGATCGACCCAATATGTCTGACATTATATCAATGTTAACAAACAAAAGTGCAGCAATTACCTTGCCTAGAAGACCAGCATTCTATGTTGGAAGACTTATTATTGAGGGGGAAACATCTTCTAAATCTATAGAGTCCAATCCTGATTTTACAAAAGGAATTTCTGCTTCCACTGAAGTATAGAATAAAGGTAAATATGATTTTTACTGGATCATTGTTCATGTCATAAATGTAATCTATAGGATCTAATGGATTTCTTGAGGTAAACATGTAAGAAATACTTCATGTTAACCAGTCAAAAAAAAAAAAAAACTTCATGTTAAACTTATGATCATGTTCTTCGAGCCCTTAGGTTTCCAATAATATAAGATTCTATGATCAAGGTTGACTTGAAAGAATCAATATAACTTTATAGTCTTTGGGACTTTTTATGTTACAGTAGCTCATTTATAACTTATGTTTATATGGAACTAGTTATGTTACTTTGAAGTTTTTTTTTTTTTTTGAATTTATGATTATTTTAATTAAGACTCGTTATAAAAATGATTTTTAATTTCATATATTGCCTTTTTTTTACATAGACATTTTAAGATATATCAGGATCGCAATCTCCATATTCCACCCTAACTGTTGAGTTGGGTTGAAGAAAAAGTATTTCCAACCAAACCTACGTATGCTATTAATATCACTTTGAAAGGAATTAGTCCATGCATAAAAGCTAAGCTGAAAATACTTGGGAAGCATTTGGTGTAAGTTTTTTAAAAATATTTTCCGGAATCTTGGGATGAGAATAAAAGTTTTTCATATCTGGTACAAGTTTTAAAAAATTATTCACATATAAAAAAGATGCCCGTGAATAAAATTAGTAAATGATAGTTAAAAACTTGAAAAAACTTTATTCCCACGTATGAATGTGTGAAGAAAAAATTCATCTGAATATGTTTCCCAAAAATATAGTTTTCCTGAAAATAAAATATTTTAGGAACCAAACCCACCGCACAAAAATTGTATCGGCATCTTATATAACATGTAAAGACTTGTTAATGACTAGTGCCAAGCACTTATTTAATGACTGCGTTATGGGCTCATGGCCCAAATATCTTAGGGCCCAAATACTAAGCCCAAGTATCATGATCTATGAGTCATTACGATGAGTCACTATTAAATTTGTTAGGTTTATTATTAAAAATACTATATATGTAATGATTGAATGCAACGAGAAAAATGAAGAAAAATATTAAGAAAAACATTTGTTTCAAGAGGTGGCTTCATTCGAATAAGTGTTTTTATTTTGTTTTACACTTTCAAGTAATTCTTTGGTACAAATCCCTTAAATTGATGCTTTCATTTAGGGATGTCAACGGGGCGGGGCGGGCACGGATACTGGATACCCGCTACCCGCCCCGTTGGATAATAAAACTACCCGTACCGCCCTGTGCACTTCGGATATCCGTTTAACGGGTTCTTAACGGATTCGCGGGTATCATGGATCCATGATATCCGTGGGTAGTTATAAAAAAAAAATCTTTTTTTTAATTTAAAAAAATACATAAAACTTAAACAAACCACCACATTAATATCTTCCGATATTTGAACAAAATAACACCTACAAATTAATACATCACACTTAAAATATCCATGAAACAACACAATAGACGAAAATTATCTAGAAAATGATATAAGGACTTTGAGAGTAGATATATATAATAAAGGATATTATAGTAATTAAGTAATCAGGATGCAATTATCCGCGGGCACGGATAGTATGATACCCGCCCCCGCCCCGTTTATAAACGGGTATTGGAATTACCCGTTTATTTTACCCGCAGGTACCCGTTTAACTACTCGCCCTGTACCCGTTGCGGATTTTATTCGAATAAGTGTTTTTATTTTGTTTTACACTTTCAAGTAATTCTTTGGTACAAATCCCTTAAATTGATGCTTTCATTCATGTCTCCATTTTTTTCCAGCTATACCAACTTCACCAATACCCCATCAACCAACCGCCATGTCAATCATGGCTACACATCATTTATTGATCCAAGTCACCAATATGCTATCAGCCAAATAAAACAAACATATGCATGTCCGCTATCGATCACATCGAATGCTTTATTTCAGGTCTCCAGGATTCGTAATGAGTTGCGGTTACTGTACCCCCGTCCCTACTGGTGTCTCAAGCATTTCAATTGGCAGTTTGGCACTGCAAATTGAAGCCAAACTTTCAATCTTTAAGCTCTCGAACCCACAGCCGGGAGGGGGATTCTCTCCGTCGTCCCACCAGCGAAGTGCGTCAATTTCTCAAGAGCTCCAACAGTGATTTCTCAAGAGGTCGTCGCCGAGGCGAACGATGTCTCTGTCACTCCCACGACTAATGTCGCCATCCCTACCACTGATGAGCAATCGAAGAACCAAGTATGGGCCTCCCACAGTTCCATTAACCAGCCAACCGTGCAAACTGATGAGCTCATAGCCTTTCCGCCATCATCCACACAACTGGCTTCGCTGTTTCCACGAGAGTTCGTTGGATCTCACTGCTGACGAGGAGGTTAAAGGAGCAGAACCTCATCAAGTTCTCCCATTAATTTCTCACAAGATCCCACGGTTTGTTCATTGCTTCCTTCTCCATCAATCCCTTTTGCAATTTAGGAATTGAAATTTTGGATCCTGATCTGAGTGTGGTCCCAATGGTCTTGGCTCCGCCAAAACTTAGTCATGCCACCATTACTGCATCATCAGCACCACCGCACTGGTTCCCCGGCGAACCGGAACAGTCCAGTTACACTTGTGTCGAGGTAACAGAAAAGGCAGTCGTAAACGCTGTGTTTGCTGTCAACCGCGTCGTCACGTTCGACGTATGCACCTTCGTCTTTGATCTCGGCGGCACCATCACAGACGCCTCTTATTCCGCCATGTGTCGCCGTCTCCGCCAACTGCGTTCTCGTCTTCGGTTCAATCAGATCCGGTCCGTCTTCTCAGTTTCCCTCTTCGCCGTCACCGGCAAGTGCGTACCCGCCTCCTTCGACCCGATAAGCCAAGCCTCCGACAAAGGCATCCTTCTCCGAGACGCCGTCGCCGGACCTGCTTCTAGGTTGCCATGGGTTCCTTGGAGTTGTGCGAAAGTGGCCAAGTTGGAACGTTAGGGTTCTGCACTTCTGCAATTTACAATTGGGCTCCAACTAGAATATTCTATTTCTGCCTGGCCCTTCGTTTTTTTTTTTCTGGATGACCTTGGTTCCTCCTCTATGGGCTGCTGGAATTGTGGGCATCTTATTGCTGGGCTTGTTCTACCGAGCTTTACAGTCCTTCTAAGTTGTCCCTTCTAATTTTTTCTTGGACGTCACTATATTCTGATGTGGGCTAGTATTTTTTTTTATCAGGACCAGTTTTTGAACTATCGAAAGTTATGGACTGTAACAGATCTCGAGGACAAGGTGTTTTTTCGAGAATGGAGGGATGTTATGGTCCAAATACTAAGCCCAAGTACCATGATATATCTTGAGTGAGGAAGAGTCTAGAATAATGACGAGTCACATCATTTAGGAAGAATCTAGAATAATAGTGAGTCACTATGATAAGTCACTACTAAGTTTGTTAGGTTTGTTATTAAGAATGGTATACATGTAATGAATGAATACAATGAGAAAGAGGAAGAAAAAACTATTTTCTGTTTGGTATAATAATTTATACCTTAAAGACTGTTTTAATATATTTCTAAAATCAAGGATGGACTAAATCAGAGAAATGTTTATTTCCTAGATTGGTTGCTTTTTTCATTTTTTTTTTTTTTGTTACTTTCTGCAGCTTTTAACTTTGTTGCATTATTCTTCATTTCTTCTGCAAAACCCCCTTTACTAATTGAATCCATATGGATTGATCCTTGTAAGAGACGATCCTGATTGATACCATTTATTACAAATCTAACTATGTTTATATGTGGAAACACCATTTTTTTTCCTTTATTATGCAAAACCCCTACTCATGGCTTGCTAAGTTATAGCCTGTTGGCTAATTCTAGGGTGAGAGAGCCACACAAGTCTCTCAATCATAAGAGACCAATATCTACCATTAATTCTATCTAATCTCATGATTATATTTTGTACCCTTTCACACCAGATAATTCCTCCCTCATCTCCTTCCACATCCCTCTCCACCCCCACCCCTATCAACTGTGTTCTCAACCACTCCGCCATCGAGCTCCGCCACCAGTTTCGTGTCAACAACAAGTTCCACGAGCCTCCTTGTTTTTCAGATTCTCAGATGCATGTTGAAAGTAATTCTCTGAATGTTATATTTCATTGAATGTTAGAGGGATACATACAAGTGATACATAACTGTTACACGTGATACTAGGAGAAGATCAAGATAAATCTCTAGAAATTAGGCAAGTATATTTCCTACATTAATACATAGCCTCAATTAAGCTAATTATAATATTTGACAGTAATTACAATCATATCAGATCTTTGATTGTGTAACACTCCCCCTCAAGCTCAAGAACCGGGAAGGTACATGAGCTTGGAAACTAGCTGAGCATGTGAAGATGGAAGAAGAGCCTTTGTGAAGACATCCGCCAGTTGCTGATTAGAGGGGACAAATGTGATTCGAAGTTTGCCTTCTTGAATTTTATCCCGAACAAAATGACAATCAATTTCAACATGTTTTGTTCTTTCATGAAAAACTGGATTGTTTGCTATATGGAGGGCTGCTTGATTATCACGAGATAAAGTTGCAGGATGTGATGGAATGCCTAATTCATGGAAAAGACTATGTAGCCATGCTAGTTCACTAACAGCATTGGCCATGGCTCGATACTCGGCTTCGGCAGAGGAGCGAGAAACTGTTGGTTGCTTCTTAGTTCGCCAAGAAAGGAGACTTGGACCCAAAAAAATACAATAACCGGTAGTTGATCTTCGGGATGTGGGACAAGAAGCCCAATCCGCATCACAATAAGCATGCAAGCGTAGAGAAGATTTAGATGAGAGTAGGATGCCATGATCTGTGGCAGATTTGATGTATCTGACCACTCTAAGTGCTGCATGCCAATGTGTGTCTCGAGGAGAAGACATAAACTGATACAACAAGTTCACTGTATAAGTGAGATCGGGTCGGGTGACTGTAAGATATAACAGTCTACCAATCAATCGTCTATATGGAGCTGGGTCAGAAAGAGTCTCACCAAGATCAGCAGCCAAAGTGTGATTGTAATCCAATGGAGTCATTACTGGCTTACTAGCAAGAAGACCAATGTCCTGCATAATTTCTAATGCATATTTACGTTGATTAAGAAAAATTCCAGTCTTGGATCGTGCCACTTCAATGCCCAAAAAATATTTCAATGGGCCCAAATCTTTGATGTTGAATCGGTGGCAAAGATATTTCTTGAGGAGTGTAATAACCAAATCATCATCTCCTGTAATTACAATATCATCAACATAAACAAGCAAAATTGTTATATGTGATTTACGAGTAAATGTGAACATTGAGTAATCGCCTTTTGATCGTGTGAACCCAAAGATCAAGCAAGGCATTCGTAAAAGTAGTAAACCAAGTGCGAGGTGCCTGTTTCAATCCATAAAGTGACTTGTTGAGCCGACATACTCGAGTCTCCCCCTGTTTGCGAAACCCGGGAGGAAGCTGCATATAAACCTCTTCCTGTAAATTGCCATGTAAAAAGGCATTGGAGACATCCATTTGATGAGTTGGCCAATTTTTTGCTGCTGCAATACTAAGAACAGTTCTCACAGTAGTTAATTTAGTTACAGGAGCAAAAACATCAGTAAAATCAAATCCTTCTAACTGTGAGTAACCTTTAGCTACCAAACGTGCTTTGTACCGTTCAATGGAACCATCTGAATTATATTTTATACGGTACACCCATTTACAAACCTATGGTACTTTTTCCCAGAGAGGGCAAAATCTCTAAAGTCCAAGTATGGTTAGCCTCTAAGGCCTTTATTTCGTCCTCCATGGCCTGCCTCCAATGTGGGTCTTTGCGGGCAACAGAATATGAAGTGGGTTCAGTATGTTTGATGATAGAATTAATGAAGTGTAGATGGTTATGTGAGTATGTATTTGAGCAAAGATAGTCTGAGATGGCATATTTCATACCTGATAACGATGAAGAAGATTGACCGGAGGCCATATTGCATGAGTAATCAGCAAGGTGAGCTGGAGGACGTGTGGTACATTGAGAGCGTCTAGGTTGGGGGTTGGTCATCGTAGGGGTTTCAGGAGCATGTGTGGGTTCATAAGCATAGGACATGTGGTCAAGGGTTGAGGTGGAAGGTGGGTAAGGTCTGTAGTATGAGGGGATGTAGGAGGGTTGCTAGTTAGGTGTGGTGAATTTGTGGGCTCTTGATCACTGATGGGTAGTGGCACAGGGGTTCGGCCTATGTGTAAATCATGCAAAGCCTTATCATTCTTGAATGGGAATATTTTTTCATGAAAGATGACATCTCGACTAACTAGAAATTTATGATCATCAAGGTCATATAGTCGATAAGCTTTTTGACCAGTGGGGTACCCAACAAAGATGCAACGTCTAGCTCTACGTTCAAATTTATTTGGACGATCATAGGAAGTGGATGCATAACACAAACAACCAAATGTACGTAAATGAGTGAAATTAGGTAGTTGTCCATGGAGTTTTTCATAAGGAGTTTTACCACCTAAAATTTTGGTTGGTGTCCTATTTATTAAATGAGTAGCGGTGAGAATGCAATCACCCCAAAAATAAATTGAAAGACCAGCTTGGAAACGTAGAGCCCGTGCAACATTAAGAAGATGGCGGTGCTTACGTTCGACGACACCATTTTGTTGGGGAGTACCTGGACAAGTGAATTATTGTACAATTCCAGAATCATGCAGAATTTTCTGATAAGAATGATTGGTAAACTCAGTGCCATTATCAGAGCGAACTGTTTTTACACATGTTTGAAAATGATTACGAACATAGGCTAAGAAATGGACTAGCAAGGAATAAGCATCAGATTTGTATTTCATGAGATAAGTCCATGTGACACGAGAAAAATCGTCAACAAGAGTTAAAAAATATTGATGACCATTTCTTGTAGGTGTAGCATATTTACCCCAAACATCAACAAGAATTAAGTCAAAAAATTTATTGCTAGTCGGTGTATGTAAGGGAAAAGGGAGTCTTGTTTGTTTGGACAAATGACAGATTTCACAATGGTCACAAGAGTCTTTATTGAAACCAATAACAGGAGCTAAACACTTGAGGGCACTTGATGATGGATGACCAAACCGAGCATGCCATGTGGTAGAGGATGTGGTGAGAAGGGCAGCAACAGAGGTAGAGGCATCGAGGAAGTAGAGTCCATCCTTTTTATTGCCCCGACCAATCTCCTTCTTCGTCAAATGATCCTGAAATACACAATGATCATAATAAAAAAGGACATCACAATTAGAAGTCTGGGTAAGCTTTGGCACAGATAAAAGATTGAATTTAAATGAGGGTACAAATAAGACATCAGTCAATATAATATGTGATGTAATATGTACATTACCAATGCCATTGATAGGAACTGAATTGCCATCAGGAACACAAATAGATGTATGAAGAGAAGAAAGGATGGGTGACTGATGAAAGGAGAAGGGGGTGAAAGAAACATGATCTGTTGCACCAGTATCAATTACCCATTCATTTGGAATACAGAGGGCAGAATAAAGAGCTAGAGACTCACCTGTGAGATTAGCTTTAGGCTGATTTACCTCCCTTAATAGGCGAAGAAGTTGCTCATTTGATTGTGTAAGATTGTCAGAAGAATGAAGATAATAAGGACTCTCCGGATTAAGGTTGCTGGAGGTGAAGGATTTGGAATTGTTTATTTTGGTGGAGGAAGATGTGTCCTGGTCATTGGCCATGATGCAGTGGGGAAAAAAAATAAAAATAAAAATCAGAGAGTGATTTTGAGAGGTGCTCTGATACCATGAAAGTAATTCTCTGATTGTTATATTTCATTGAATGTTAGAGGGATATATACAAGTGATACATAACTGTTACACGTGATACTAGGAGAAGATCAAGCTAAATCTCTAGAAATTAGGCAAGTATATTTCCTACGTTAATACATAGCCTCAATTAAGCGAATTATAATATTTGACTCAGATCTTTGATTGTGTAACACATGTCTCATCTTTTTCAGATTTCCAATGTCTCATCGCCACCAGTTGCGATGGATAAAGAGAGGTTGGTGGTTGCAGTGATTCAAGGCACGACGGCGGTGGAGGTCGTCATCCGAGTCCTTGGTTCTATAAAGGAAGAAGGAAAATTATCCCCTGCACCGAGAGATCTCATTTTTACCACAAATAGGTTCATATGGGGATCATAATTTAATCATTTATCCACTCGCTCCCAACGAGGAAGGAGTTTTACCCTGAAATTGTTAATATGCTTGATGGTCTGACAATATGGCATGCACTGTTCTTTTTCTTGTCTTGACAAGCTTGGCTGGAAAGAATTGTTGGAACTACTCCAACGAAAAGGACAGTAGCTGCAGATAAGGAGAGAAAGGTTGAGGAACAAGATGGTGCACAGTAAAATCCAACTCTTGAACTCCTGGGGTGGGGGTGGCGGGAGTGGGAATGGTGCCCACGATGGTGCCACCGTGGTAAAGAAAGGGACATGGCCAGGTACTATGAGGAAGTTGAGGAGAAATAATTTAGTGTGGAAGATGTATGCTATTATCAAGGGGATCAAATTAATCTAAGTAGATGATTCTCTCTTATGGTGAGAGACTTGTGTGGACCTCTCACCCTAGAACTCGCCCTGTTGGTATTAACGTTCCAGGGACTTCCAACGACATTTGAAAAAAGGAAGATAAGATAAGCTTTGAAAAAACGCTTTTCTTGGAAAGTGTGATTTGTTGTTTGCGTTGACATGTGTGCGCGCGCACGATATTCATGTCTCTTTAATAAATATTATTTGTATTTTATATTGGAGAATGCTAACGAGTATCCTTAGGACACTGGTTAAGGAACCAAAAAAAGAAATATCTTATTGGAAATGTGTATTTAATGTTTTGAGAAAATAAACACTTGTTTTTCTAATAAAATTTTACTATTTTTGAGTTCCTTAACCAGTATCCTAAGGACACTCGTTAGCAAGACCCTTTTATATTTTATAAATGAATAATGACTTTTTGTATTAGTTATATTTGAAGTAGGAGTGTTGAAATAAATTTTGTTACATGTATTAAATAAATTGTTCGAAAACCTTCCGGACATATATATTTTTAAATGTTAAATTGGTCGATGAAGTCATTGTAAAAATGAAAGATAACTAAAATTTAATTAAACTTTAACAACAAAGAAATATAATAATTTAATAGTAAGTTTTCTAACTTAAATTCTGATAGACTTCTTTGTTTTGTCAAAAAAAGAAGAAGATAGACTTCTTTGTAAACCACGTTTATAAGTAATGTTTGATTTTTCCTTTTCTCGATCACATATTAGTATCTTCAGGTAACCCTTGACATTACGATATAAAATTGTCCATGTTAAAAAACATGGCTGAGGAAGATAAATTCCCACGTGCTTGAATGATTATCCCTAACTTTTATTTATAGTCATTGCAAAAGAAATAACAATAGGAAATTGCCTACATTGAAATTTGAACAAAGTTCTGTTATAACGTGTCTGTAACGTCCCGATTTTCTGTTTCTTGTTAATATGTGCTTAAGTGTGTACTTGCCAATAATTGATTTTAAAGTTTTAGAAATTATTTTGATAAACTAAAATCATTTTCACAACTTAGTTTATCTTAGGAAGCTCCAGTAAAAAATTCAGCTGAAAATTCAGATGAAACCCGATCTACGTTTTCTCTATCGGTACAAGTTTACTGATCAGCAAATGAAATTTTTAGTCGTGAACAAAACAAGTAGGCTTCTAATTAAGATTTCTAATGTTTTCACTATTTTTAAATTTTTCGTTAAAAAATTTTATTTTATTGATTTTTCAGGTGCGATTTTCATAAGAAATACAATTATTTTACACTGCTGGGGAGAGGAATTGAACTGGAAGGAAACAAAGGGAAGTCAATAAATTTATTTTCATAAGATTTTGGAGTGTTTGGTGAGCAAAATATGATTTGAGTAGTAAACCATTATTATATGAAATTATTATTTTCATAATAAATAATTATATTTCAAAATCGATTAAAAATTTGCAATTTAAAAAAATTTATTCTCTCCCATTTTCTGAAGCACTCAGCGTCCCTCCCCCTCCTCTTTATAAGACTCACTTATTTTCTCATTCACCACTTTTCTCTCATCAACTCAACAACACTTCTACTATATTCACTTTCTCTTCATTTCTCTCAAACTCACTCATACATTCACTTTACTCACTCATCATCTTCCTCCATTGATAACATTGTGAAGCTTCAAGACCTCAATCATCTTCAACTTCCCATTATCACAAGGGTATACTTCTTTCACTCTAATCTTTATTTTCTCAAATTCTTGCTCATTCTCAACATGCATGTCATTTAATCAAGTTGCATGCATGTTTATGATTTCTAACTAAAAATTTTAAGAAAATCTTTAGAAAAACCTTTCTGACATGAAACCAATTTTTATAAACTCCTACTCATCGCTACTCTCATCTTATTGGTTTGCATGTGGTGAAAAACTACTCCAACCCCATTTTCAATAGGGTGGCCGAAGCCCTATGTGTAGAAAATAGGTGTTTTTGGTTCAAGTCCCACATGCATGTCCATTCCTTTGAGTTTTCCTTCATGCATGTTGATAAATACCCTTCTAACTTTTAAGATCTATCATGAAGGACTCATCTTGGAGCTAAAGGGAACAAGCTTGCATATTTTCCAAGTTAAGAGCCAAGAGGGTTTAGGATTTTCAAGAGGTAGTGGGGAGATCCTCACTAAACTCTTTGTTTAAACTATTATTTGATAAAAATAGTTTCTGTTTTTGGTTGATATAGGTATTGCATGTATGTTTTAGAGGATCTAGGGCCTTTGTATGTTTGTTTTGTGGATGTGAATGATGCTACAGTGAAGATAATATAACTTGGTGTGGATGAACATATGTAAAATATAAATCTGACAGCATGACATATACTTATTCGTAATCCCATAACTTGTTATACAAAACGTGTTTCTGAAATCTAAATACATATTTGGAAAGAAGACTTACGGGGCTTTAATTTGATATATAATATGTAATTATTTGAATAACATTTACTAGGCTAAAACACCTCTCAAAGTAGAATCAAATTCTGATTGCGAAAATAAGAACATAGTTGGTTGCATGATGATTTTAAATATGATTTTGAAAGTTAAAAACTTTATAAAATTTTATGAGTTATTACTAAAGTATAACTAAAGTTTTGTTGAAGTTTTAAATTTTAACATATGTAAACAATTTCATAAAGTTACATGTTGGTGAACTTGGATTTCTGGAAAATCCTGTACAATCAGAGGCAGTGCGTGATTTTTAATAAATTAATACCTTCGAATTTTGATATGGAATCAACTATAATGTGTTTATATGTGAGTTTAGTAACTTGAATTACATTTTCAAGAATTTTAAAGGTCATTTGAGTGGTCATTTATAATTTAAACTCACTGCTGTTCTGAAATTACTTTTATAAAAGAGTTCATCATAATTTTGAGTGAAAAATATGATTTTGAATATAATATCTTTTAACATGATCAAGTAAAGATTTTGATATAAAATGGACTATAAACAAGTTTTAATATAAAAATATAAAAATATGGGATTAAAGTATATGTATGCATATATATATATATATATATATATATATATATATATATATATATATATATATATATATATATATATATATATATATATAAAGTAAGTCTTGGACAAAATGTAATCCAAGAAATTGTAAAAGATTTGGACCATCTCTAGCATCATTGTTTTTAGCCATGCCAAAACCTACACTTAGAAAGATAAGATTACTTTGTTGTTTTAATTAAAGTCATTCGCTTAATTCTTAGACTTGCGACACGCTGTGGGCAAAGGAAGTTCGAGGCAAAACGAGAACAAAGATCTTGTCTACTCGTCGAATCAGGTAAGGGGAGAAAACCTGAGGGATAATTATGTTATGATGACTATATGTCATGTGTGTTTGTTTTGATGTATTTGATTGATGTTGTTATTGTTGTGGTTGTTTTGGTTGGATCTTGATATTCATAATGTGTTAATAATTTATGAAAAACATGAATGTCACTTATATTTGTTGAAGTTGTTGTATATGTGGTGATGATTTATGGGGAATATGAATGTTGTTCATATATGTTGAAGTTGTTGTATATATGTTGTGGTTGCTGCATGGAAAGCCCAACATTTGGTTAGAGCTCAATTAAATCCTTAAGATAAAAGTCTTAAGAAAACTATATGAAGAACAATATAAATAAATAATTATTTTTAAGAAATGTTTTGGAAGAAGGAAAAATGAGTTATACTTTCAAAACCTTATCAGAATATTTGAAATAAAATAAAACTTTTATTAAAGAAATTTACTTGAAAAATTAAGTGATTTCACACTAAGAAAAATCAAACTTTGAAAAGATTTCATGATAAGAAACTTTGAAGAAAAACAAATTTATTTTTGAAGTTTTGAAAAGATTTCTTTTAGTAACGTTTTAATGAAAGAAAAAAAATTTGGAATCAAAATAATTTTAGAAAGGAAAATTATTTAAGCTGAAAGATCTTATTTTGAAGAAAAACATAATTTTGATAACACTTATAGTAAAGTACCATAGAAAATGGAATTTTAGTTTCCAATGTTCTTAGAAAGAGTTTTTCTTCAAAAAGGTTTACTATATTTTTGAAAGGAAATAGACTTTTTCAAATACAAAGGAGATTTTTAGAAAAAGAAATGGAGTTCCTAAAGTTTAAAGTTTTAAAAATGAATTTCAAAAGAAAATGTTGTTGAAAAGAATTTATTCTAGTAAAAATATCCGGTAACTTGGATAAATTACGGAAGTTATGATTTTGTATTTGTTTTTCACTAAACGAAAAGTAACGTTCAAAAGTGAACCTAGTAACCGAGACGACGGGATACTAGAGTTAAAGCACGTGGATCCATGATTCGTATCACAACGTTGTGGACTGTGTGTCCTATTTACGTTGTTGTGGACTATGTGTCCTATTTTCGTTGTTATGGATTGTGTGTCCTACATACGTTGTGATAAAACGCGGTGAAAGTAGTAAAAAGGTGAAAGTTGTTTTCTACGACCGTAAAGTCTAAGACTAGTGCACAGGTCTAGGACTGTTGTGATTGGACACTCGGACTAAAACGTCCTGTGTTGATAATGAAGTTTTTAAAACGTTGAAAATTTATGGATGGTCGTGAGCCTTGAGCCTCGACGAAGGAAATAATGAAGCACAAAGAAAAGCTATGAAAAATAAATTTTTTTACTTGCATTTTGGCAGACGTGCCCAAATTGTTTTGTGTGAATGCCTTGAGGGGAAAGGTATCTCATGTGACGGTGTATCATTGGTGCCTTGATGAACCATGATTTCCATGAGCCTTGTTCACTCTGCCTTTTGTAGGACGGTGTGCTCTGGAACCCACATGCGTTGATTACCGTGCCTTGAGGTTGACAGTTGCTGTGGGAAATAAGTTGAGCCATGTACATGTGGCTATTTGTGCCTGAGTGGCAATTGAGCCTGATCAGCTCACTTGTTTCAAAAACTGCATAGAGTTGGGGTCTCTGGAGACTAGGACAGAATTGTTGGAATATAGAAGTGCCATGTTTTCAAAAACGACGACGATTGTTGATTTATATGATTATTTGTGAGCATTTATATGTTGATTATGAATATTCATATGTATCTGTTGCTCTGTGTTAGGACATGTAGTCGTCATAATTCATCCATATATTGGTATCTCACCCTGACAATATATCAGGTTTTTCCCTGGTCTTTTGCTACAATACGAGGGCAAGTGGTGCCAAGAAGTTCATAACCTCACTTAAGAATATTACTCCCGATCCTTGAAGAGGTTGGTGAAAATTCTATGGTGAGAACTATAGAATTCTTCCCGGTAGTTGTCTTTTAGTACGATCAGCTTAGGATGTTTCCTTTGGGACTGATGTTTTAAAGAAGTTATTACAGGTGATCTTGAAATGCCTTGTAATGATTTTATAAATTTTAGTACGAAAGATTATTCTATGAAAGTTCATATGTTGAAGTGTTTTGGATTTATAAAGAAATCTAGTTGTTGTGGATTATTAAACTTGGTATGATTATACTGTTTGTGTTGTGTGCATTATTTTATATACTCCGCAAAACTTTTTACCCTCATATTTTCAGACTTATGAAAATTATAGAAGTTTTTCCGAAAGCAACCAGTAAGCCTTATTTTCAATTCATTTCCGCATGTGATTAGGACGTAATACAAAAGGGGGAGTGTTACATTGGTGGTATTAGAGCTGGTCGAGTCTTTTGGAACTTGGGGAATAGGTCCATTATGTTTTTGTTGGGTGATCTTTGTTTGGTCATTGTTTGAATTGTTTCCTTGTCGAAATAATGGGTGTTGACTGACACGGACTCGGCAAGTGTACCGGTTCGTTGCAAGTAATAAAACGGTAAGACCGGATATCGTTCTCAGGGATCGTGGACAATTACCACTTCGCAAATTTGACTACTATCTAGGCGATCGAATTTTGGATTGAAGGTTGTTCTAACATCTAGCAAACAAACAAGAAGAAAATATTTTTGTTCTTTTTGGATTTTTCTCAAACAGTTGATGTGAAAACAGAAAGATGAATAACAATGAGATAGAATTGTTGGGGTTAAACTAAGCTAATCCTCCCTTGATTGTTATGGAATGATAACTAACACAGTTCCTAGTTCTATTATGACAATCAAGTCTTTTCAGAGATACTCAAGCCTAATTCCTTAGGTGCATTGAGCCTAAAATCCCAAGTTAAACCCTAATTCCTTAGGTGGATTAACCTGAGATTTTGCATTAAGTAAAGACTTATAAGATTGCAAGCACCTCAAGACCTATTCCTAGGCTCATGAACTACCCGGCATTTGATTCGTGAGCAAGCTCTAACACCAACCTTCCAGTTATCTATTAAAGCAACTAATCATTCATAGGGTGATCAAGCCTAAGAAAGCATTAAGCATGGAATCAAACACTCATAAAGAACAAGGAAACTGCATTATAATCAAGTCATTTTACAACCAAGTTCAGATAGCAATAGTCTAACCCCAACAAAAGGGGAGTTTAGCTACACATAATTGAAAGTAAAACAAAAGGAATAATTACAGAGATGAACAAAGGGGAGAGCTCCATGGAATGATGCACACAGCCACAGCAGCAGAGGATTTTTCTTTAGGGTTTTGAGTGAATCTTCTTCTGTTCTGCTCAGTTCTTTTATTACTCGTGGCCGGTCACGGCCGTGACAGCCATCACGGCCAGGCCGTGATGGTTTCTGACTTGGCACCGCTTCATTTACTGATTCATCACGGCCGTGATACTCATCACGGCTAGGCCGTGATCCTTTCTGACTTTTCCAACAAACAGGTCACGGCCGTGATACTCTCTGCTTGGCTCAATTTCTTATCTTTCAAAGCTCTAAGTCATCCAAGCTTCATACTTGCTAATTCTTGGGCATTTAATCATGAATATCTGCAAAACAACACACAATACCACCTTATCCGTTCCAAAGGAAAAACTAAACAAAATAAACACTAAAATGGCCTAACTATATGCAAATGCATGCAGAAATGTACATGGAAAATGAGGTGAAATCACACTCATCAAATCACCCCAAGCTTAAGACTTTGCTTGTCCTCAAGCAAAAACCAAGGCCATAAGATGAAAACAACCAGGACAATGATAGTGAACTAAGAACCCGAATAAAATGATCCAAGCAACAGGCAGTCAATTATTTCAGCAAGAGACAATCAATTCAAGTCCAATTAGGGGCTTAGTTTCCCTAGACTCACATTCTCACTAATTCGGGCACTCTATCTCACTTGCAGCTCACCTCAAGCTTGTTCATTTGCTTGGCTCTCTTTCTTGCCTCACTCACTCAAGTGTTAAGGGAATATGACATTTCACTCCATTTTCCTCAAAGAATGATTCCTACCATAAGCTTGACTATCAACCAAATCTTCACTTTATTAATGAAAAACATCTAAGAATCAAGAGGTCTTATTCTTTGGTGTAATGGGGCCATGAGATCAATTTTCAGGTGGGGATTTCAAGAACAGGAAATTTCAAAAGGCAATACAAACAACCAAGCATTGCAAGGCACGACCTTCTAAAATACCTTTCTTTGGGTTTCAGTTTGCTCTTCCACCATTCTTTCATTTTTTTTTTCTTTTTACTTCTCATTCCTTTTTGTCATCCCCTTCCCCATTTTTATTTCTTTTTCTCTCTTTTTTTTTTTTTTTTGTTTGGAGAAGGGAAGATTTTGCAATTCAAGAGAAGTAAAATTTTTTCAGATTCATTTTTTTCTTTTCATCATCCCAAACTTTCAACTACATTTTCCAACCCATTTTTGCACAGTACTTTAGAAGGTCCCTCATAAGCATATTTAACACAACATTTTAGGGAACCAAGAAAAGCATGCTATTCATTCCGGCTCAAAATTGGGCAACTAAGGGTAGCATTTACACATTCAAAGCTCAGAAGGCCGGAAAAAATACCTATTGCCTCAATCATTTTCAAAAATGTTTCAAAAAATTTTCAAGTTTCGAAATGGTTTCAAGACAAGTTCTAGAGAAAAACAATCCAAGGGGAAAACACTCTACACAAAGAACGGGGGCAGATTTTAGTGAGTACCCCCTAATGGCTCAAAAGCTCACATTTATCGGTTCAAGAACCAGTGAGAACATAAATCCATAGAAACACATGCTAATCATCAACTATCCAAGAACATCTCAAGCATATTTAATGAAGCCATATCACAAGAATATAAAATCAGGGTCCAAAAATTCACTATCACAGAGAAATTGGCACTTAGCTCTCACAATCAGATGCTCAATCTAAGCAGGGGGCAATTAATTCATGTGATCATGCAAGACTAAAGCCTATATGAATGCAATATTTACAATGCAAGCTAAAAGATTACCCCTACCCTAAGCTTAAAGACTTACATTGTCCTCAATGTAATTAATTAAGTTTAGAGAGGGGAGAGAACTGGAACAACTCACCAAAGTGGTAGTGGTGCTGAATCACATGCTTTCTGGTTTTGTTTCCTTCTGCCCTTCTTCTCCTCCTTCCTTCAAAATCTGGAATCACTCAACAAACTATTAACAAACCTCTTGAGCTTCTCAAATTATTCAAGAGGGGAATTCAAAAACAAAAGAGAAGATGAAGATAAAAAATAAAAAAAATAAAAATTGGGTTGCCTCCCAATAAGCGCTTCTTTAACGTCACTAGCTTGACGGATGGTTTCTAAGATGGTGCCTCAAGAGGGATGGAGACTGCCTGACGATTAAAATCTCCTCCAAGGTAGTGCTTGAGCCTGTGCCCATTGACAGTGAAAGTATTTCCTGATGATGGATTTTCCAATTCAACTGAACCAAACGGAGAAACTGACTTGACATAAAATGGGCCTGACCATCTTGATCTCAATTTGCCCGGGAAAAACTTGAGTCTTGAGTTGTACAGCAAAACTGACTGGCCTTCTTCAAATTGCTTGGGAAGAATGTACTTATCATGCCAGAACTTGGTTCTTTCCTTGTATATCCTGGCACTCTCATAAGCCAAGAGTCGGAACTCATCTAACTCATTCAATTGAAGCATCCTCTTGTCCATGGCCAGCCTTGCATCAAAGTTTAGGGCCTTCACTGCCCAAAAAGCACGGTGTTGTAGCTCTACCGGAAGATGACATGATTTCCCGAACACCAATTGGTAAGGTGACATACCAATAGGCGTCTTATAGGCAGTCCGATAGGCCCAAAGTGCATCATCCACTTTCTTCGCCCAATCCTTCCTTGCATTGTTCACAGTTTTTTCTAAAATCCTCTTCAACTCCCGGTTGGACAATTCTACTTGCCCACTGGTTTGGGGATGGTATGGTGTGGTAACTTTGTGGTTCACCCCAAACTTGGCAAGCACTGCATTGAACTCCTTATTGCAAAAGTGGGTACCCCCATCACTAATGATAGCCCTAGGGGGTCCCAAACGGGGTAAAAATATTCTTCCTCACAAAACTGATCACGCTTCTTGCATCATCCTTCAAAGTTGGCACGGCTTCCACCCACTTGCTCACATAATCAACTGCCACCAGGATGTACTTGTTGTTGTAAGACGACGGAAAGGACCCATGAAGTCAATCCCCATACGTCAAAGAGCTCTACCTCCAATATACCCTTTAAGGGCATCTCATTTCTCTTGGAAATACTGCCGGTCCTCGGCATTTATCACAATTCATCACCCAAGCTCGGGAGTCCTTGAAAATAGTGGGCCAAAACAACCCGCTTTGCAAAATCTTCATGGCGGTCCTCTCACCACCAAAGTGTCCTCCATAGGGTGAGTTGTGGCGGTGGGTCAACACCCCATTAATTTCTTCTTCAGGTATGCACCTCCTCGGAATTCCATCTCGAACCTCTTTTTGAAAAGATACGGCTCATCCCAAATGTAGAACTTGGCATCATGAATGAGCTTCTTCCTCTGTTGCGCATTGAAGTCCTTAGGAATTTTATTGGCCGCCTTGTAATTTGCAATATCCGCGAACCAAGGTGCCACTTGCACCACAAACAACTGTTCATCTGGGAATTCCTCTTGAATTGTCAACTTTGCTTCGCTTGGACATCTGCTTGTGGAAGCCTTGGACAAATGATCGGCTACCACATTCTCCACTCCTTTCTTTTCCTTTATTTCCAAATCAAACTCTTGGAGTAGCAAGATCCACCTAATAAGCCTCGGCTTAGCATCCTGTTTAGTCATAAGATATCTCAAAGCAGAATGATCAGTGTAGACTGTAGTTTTACAACCAATCAAGTAGGATCTAAATTTATCAAAAGCAAATACCACAGCAAGCAATTCTTTTTCAGTCGTAGTGTAATTCAATTGGGCATCATTAAGCACACGACTGGCATAGTAAATGACATGCAACACTTTGTTTTTTCTTTGGCCAAAAATGGCTCCCACCGCATAGTCACTTGCATCACACATTAGCTCAAAAGGTAAACTCCAATCTGGAGGAGCAATGACCGGTGCGGTGGTGAGTTTTTCTTTCAAAATTTTGAAGGCATGCATGCAATCATCATCAAATATAAAAGGAGTATCAGCTACCAAAAGCTTGCATAAGGGTTTCACTATTTTTGAAAAATCTTTTATGAACCTTCTATAAAAACCCGCATGCCCTAGGAAGCTTCTAACACCTTTCACATTTAAGGGAGGAGGAAGTTTTTCAATCACTTCAATTTTGGCTCTATCAACCTCCATCCCCCTTGATGAAATTTTGTGCCCAAGAACTATACCCTCCCTAACCATGAAATGGCATTTTCCCCAATTTAAAACGAGGTTAGTTTCTTGGCACCTTTTTAGGACACAGGCAAGATTATTCAAACAGTTATCAAATGAATCACCAAATACAGAAAAATCGTCCATAAATACCTCAATAAACTTCTCATTCATATCGAGAAAATATGGAGAGCATGCACCTTTGAAAAGTGGCGGGTGCATTGCACAACCCGAAAGGCATTCTCCTGTATGCATAGACTCCATAAGGGCAGGTGAAAGCGGTCTTCTCTTGGTCCTCCGGGTCAACCACAATCTGGTTATACCCGGAGTATCCATCAAGGAAACAATAGAAAGCATGACCCGCCAACCTCTCTAGCATCCCGATCAATGAAGGGTAATGGAAAGTGGTCTTTTCTAGTGGCCTCATTCAGTCTTCTGTAGTCAATGCATACCCTCCATCCAGACACGGTCCTGGAGGGAATAAGTTCATTCCTTTCATTTGCTACCACTGTCATCCCCCCTTTCTTCGGCACAACTTGGACCGGACTCACCCATGGACTATCGGAGATGGGATAGATAATGCCCGCATCCAACAACTTCACAATCTCCTTCCTCACAACTTCCTTCATATTCGGGTTGAGTCTTCTTTGCGGTTGCCTAACCGGCTTGAATTTTTCCTCCACTCGGATTTTGTGCATGCAAAAGGAGGGGCTTATCCCTTTCAAATCGGACATAGACCATCCAATCGCAGATTTGTGCTCCCTAAGTACCCTCAACAGCTTCTCTTCTTCCAAGGAATTCAACCCACTACTGATGATAACTGGGAATGAAGAGTTCATCCCAAGGAAGGCATAACGGAGATGGGATGGCAATTCCTTCAACTCTAGCACCGGTGGGTCGCCCTTGTCTTCAATTCTCACATCCTCCACCACTTTGTCTTCATCAGTATTCACAACCAGACAAGCCTCCAGAGATTTAATCATGAGATCAACTTCTTCTGCACATACTTCTTCTTCTACATCCTCTACCATTAGAGCGGCTTCTAACGAATCTTCAAACTTCTGGTGCAAACTCTTGTCAGCTAATGAATCAATGAGGTCCACTATCATGCATGTGTCCTTGTCGCTTGGGTGTTTCATCGCTTCAAACACATTAAAGGTGACCTTTTCGTCTTGTACCCGAAGCACCAATTCCCCTTGATTGACATCGATCAAGGCTCTACCTGTTGCTAGGAATGGTCTCCCAAAGAATCAGAGGAGTATCACCATCTTGACCATATCTAACACCACAAAATCTGCTGGAAAAATGAACTTATCTACCTTCACCAACAAATCCTCCACAACACCATAGGGATATGTAATTGAGCGGTGCCGCGATTGAAGAGAAATTCTGTTGGTTTTACCTCACCAATCCCCACTTCTTGAAAATGGAGAGCGGCATCAGATTAATACTTGCCCCTAAATCGCACAATGCTCTCCCTATGTTCGAGATGACCTATAGTGCATGGAATAGTGAAACTGCCCGGGTCCTTCATTTTTACTTGGCTTCCTTTGAAGTATAGCGCTGCACTCTTGATAAGCATAACTGTCTCCTCCTTCCACCTTCTTTTTGTTCGTAAGGATTTCCTTCATGAATTTTGCGTAGGAAGGCATCTGCTGTGGAGAGCTTCAAAAACGGGATGTTTATTTGTAGCTTTTTGAATACATCCAGGGAACTTAGAAAGCTGCTGATCTTTTGCCTCTTTCTTCAACCGTTGGGGGTACGGAATTACGAAATATGGGGGCAGCTCCTTGGGATTATCAACCTCTTCCGGACTCTGTCTTCTAGTCTTCTTCTTCGCAAATTCTTCATCAACCAATTTCTCCCTCTGTGGTTCTTCAGCTTCTACATCAATAGGATTAGAGGTAGTACCTTGGGAAGTTCCGGGTTCTTCATTGTTTACCTCTTCAAATTGCCCCTTGTCAATTCCAGCATCACTTGTCTTCTCTTCCTTCTCTTTTTCTTGTGGACTTAACATTCTCCCACTTCTTGTAACAATGGCCTTACAATCTTCCCTTGGGTTCTTCTCAGTATCCCCAGGCAATTGTCCTGGAGGTCTCTCTGCCATCTGCCTTGCTAGTTGGCCCATTTGATGCTCCAAGTTCTTGATTGAAGCATTCTGATTCTTTATAGTCTCTTGAGTAACTTGCATGAACTGGCCTAGAAGGTTCTCCAATTTGCTTGAACTCTCTTGAGGAGGCTTTGCTTGAGTATTTGAACTTTGTCCTTGTCTCCAACTAAAGTTGGGATGATTGCGCCACCCCGGATTGTAGGTGTTGGAATAGGGATCATTTCCAGGCCCTTGGTTGCCCATATAGTTTACCTCTTCTTGTCCCGAGCTTCCAACCACATCGATCTCACAGTTTCCATTTGCATGGTTGCCTCCACAGAAATCACACACTGAGGCACCTTGAACTTGAACAGCTTGTACTTGAGAGTTCTGCAGTTGAACCGACCCCAGTTGTTTGGTAAGAATAGCCATTTGTGCTTTGAGGGCACCAATTTCATCCAGCTCTAGAACACCTCAATTGACCATTGACCGAGAACTAGGCATTTGATAGTCATTGTTAGCCATGTTCTCAATCAAGTCCTTTGCTTCTTCCGGTGTCTTTTGACTCAATGTACCTCCTGCAGCCGCTTCAATCATACTTCTTGAATTCCTGTTGAGCCCATTAACAAAAGTTGCGACCTGCTGCCATGTCTCTAGTTCATGATTTGGACAAGCTGTGAGTAAGGACTTGAACCTCTCCCTGTAACACCCTAGTTTTTACACCTAGGATTAATTATTTTATTTGGATGTTTATTTATTTTTATTTTTTTTAAGTTATGTGGTTTAGTCTGAGTAATTAAATTACTCTCTTCAAATTATTTTATTGGGTGCGTTAGCACTGACTTAGTTCAGTGAAGGCACGCTTACTAGACAATAATTACGTTATTGTCACTATTATACCGGTACAGAAAAATATTTTAAATAATATGATTAAGAGAAAATCATTTTCATATTCTTATCCTATTTAATTTTAGAGTTAAGAATATTTTGGTTTGGTAATTTTTGGAGATTAAATTTTGGACTGAGTATTTTCTTAGCTGATCAGTTCAAATATTAATCTTTACTCTAATTTGAATTTTGAAATCATATCTTTATCAATCTTTATTTTTAGATTCCAAAAAGTACAAACATGTTTATTTTAGGCCTAATATTTATCACTCATTTGGTACCTATCCCTAAATAATTAGCTTAAAAGCTAAGCTTCCTCACTTTTCTCTCTCTCATTCTCGACGTTCTCTCTCTGTCTCTCTTTTCTTTCTCTGTTTCTTTCTCTTTTCTTCTTTCTTTCTTCCTTTCTTCTCTTTTCTTTTTCTTCCTTCTTCTTCCTCCTCACACCATCTTCTTCCTTCCCCCTCAAACTCACCTTCTTTCCTTCCTTGAAGCAGCCGCGCGACCGCCTCCCGTCGGAGCTCCGAAGGCGCGACACCACGCCTGGTTCGCGTTCCGATCGAGCCTGCTGCGTCTGGTTCGAGCTCCACCGCAAGCCGCCGTCTCGCGTCGCAGGTGAGCAGTCCGACCGCCATATATGGTGGTCTTCCACCAAAGTTGTGTTGTTTGAACTTCATTTCTCTTCTTCCATGAGTTTTAGTTTCATTTTGTTCATGGATGCCTTAGGAACACTACGCCGCCATCAGCCGCCGCTGTCAACACCGTCCTCCGTCCGCCGCCACCATAGCACCACATATCTTCTTCCTTGGGTGAGTCAAAACTCTCTCATCTCTTCTAGATTCAAAACCCCCAAATTGATTTTGAAACCCTAACCCTAACCCTTTGATTTCAGATTTTAAATTTTAAATTTAAGGTTGTTTTATGAGATTGGGACTGTGAAATTGTGTTTCCCTAAACCAATTTCATTATTCTGAGTTTTCCCTAAATTTTAATAAGGAGCCCTAAAACCCCAATTTTATTTTATTTGAATTTGGGTATGTTTTTGTGAAATTAATTATGATTTAGTGTAATTAGGACTCTTAATGGATGATTTCCAAAGTTCTTTTTCAAGATCTTTTAATCAAAACAAAGTTTTCTAAAAGGGTATTAGGAAGCGTGAGCTTCAAACATGATTTTCTTTAAAAATAACCTTGTTTGGTAATTAGATTAAGTGTTTAGATAAAGCTAGAATGTGTGTTTGGTCATGTGTAATTGATTTCTTGATTTTTGGTTGTCGCGCGTTGTTGGATTCCCTCTTTGAGACGTTTGACACGACTATGCTTGCTTGATGGAGTAGATAGTTACACTCTTGGAGCTAATGTGAGTATTAAGACGAGGATCCTTTACTTGTCTTCAAAGGTAAGGGGAGTTTTGCCTAGGGATATTCAATGACTGTATGCATGTGTGTAGGTGTTTAACTGGATTCTTATATGATGATTGAGCTTACTTGATTATTTTATGTACTTAAACTGTTGTGCTATTATCTGATGATTGAACTGTACTTGTTCTAAATGATATAATGCATATATGTGATGAAATGCTTTCAACTGTGAGATTACCATTACACTGATGATATACACTGTTGTTGATTGAAAGTTTGATAAGCCAGACGTGCGTCTGTGCTCAACCATAATAAGGATTAAAAACCTTAATAAGCTTTGAATATGAAGGGATTGGTGTTCTTTTCCAAAAGCTCTTTAAACTTAAAGTACTTGTTTAAATGTTGAAATGATTTTGGTGTACTATTGTTATACAAGAGGAAAATCCTTTTCGAACTATGTGTCTTCAAGTGAAAACTTTCAAGAACATTTGGCAATATCCTATTGGGGGAAATATTTCAAAGATAAAAGAATTTCAAAGATGCTTTATAAAAGATTTTCAAAGAAAAAGATTTTCCTAAATATTTTAGAAACTTTCCGATAACCTGGATAGGTTATCGAGGATTCGGTTTTGGATTTGTTTTTCACTGAACGAAAAATAAGTACTTATGAAAGTGAATCTAGAACGCGAGACGTCGCCTCTAGTATTCAGTGATGTGCACGTGATCTTGGATCAGTGTTAATTCGGGACTACGAGCCCTGGTTATGATATTAGGGACTTGGGTCCTAATCACGTTGTGTTGGATCGTGTCTTCGACCGCGTGTGATGATTATGATTAAAGGTGAAGGTTGTTTTCTCGACCACAACCCTTGACTGCGACCACGGTCTTGGGCATTGTGATTGAGCATTCGGACTATGAGTCCTATGTTTCGAGTTCTCAAGTGATGGGGAAATGATGATTAAGTCGTTAGCTTTGAGCAACGGCAGGTGAAAAGAATGAACACAAAGAAATCCTTTCAATAAAATATTTTATCATGTGCATTTCCCCAAGCAGGCGTGCTATTGATGATTATAATCGGATACAAGGTGGTATCCGGGAGTCTGTCCATGTAAACCGAGTTAAGAGGCACATGTGACGTTGCCGATCCGAGACCTTAATGCATGAGGGTAAGGGGGTAATCGCCAGGTGGGCTAGAGCTTGACCAACTCTAATGATGATTCAGTGAAATGAAATGGTGTTGATATCTCATGAGATTAAGTTAGAGCCTGATGATTGAAGTGTCATGCATATTTTCAAAAGATTGACTGTGCGGGTTTGAGACCCTTTGATATAACACTGATATATTGCGAATATATGATTTAACTGCTTATATGATTCTGTGATGCATGTATCATGTGTATGGTTGTTGTGGGATATATCTTATGATGGTATCTCACCCTTACAAACATATCAGGTTTCTTCTGGTTTGCTATTGTACCTCGGGTATTTTAGTACAGGATGTGCGGAGGAGTCTTCCTAAGTCACTCGAGAGACTTAGATCTAGTTGCTTGATGAAGTATTTGATTGTGGAACGATCACGTGAGTTCTTCTCAGGAATAGCTTTTAGAATGACCAGCTTAGGGTTTTGAGACTTAGATTATTTTGATAAGTATGTATGAGTATGGCTCAGAGAGCCTTTATTTTTAAATGAAATGTTTATGGCTCGGAGAGCGTTATTTTGAAAGCAAACTTAAACTTTCCCTTTTGGTCTTGTAAAGCTAATTGATATAACTATCTTTAGCATGTTATTGCTTAATTGTATTTGGTGTAACTGGAATTCGGAATGAAAATGTAATTATTTTAGCAGGTGTTCTTTTACCTGGGATGTCCGAAATACAGAGGAGACTCTGTCGAAATTTTCGTAAAATACTAGCTCTTATTCAAGTATATTCTTTAAATTAAATAGGCTTGCCATACTATGATGGTAAGTTTGTGTGCCAATCAAGGCTTAGGAGTCGTGACAAAATTTTTTATACCCAATTTCAGACACTTATATACTTATATAAATTATTTTCCGAAAGCACCAGCAAATTATCTTTTAATTTAAATTCCGCATGTGTTACGTAAGTAATTCCCTCAAGGGGGGGGCGTTACAAGGTGGTATCAGAGCTGGTCGAGTCTTTCGGGATCTTTGGGGAATAGGTCTGTTAAGTTTTGTTGTGTGATCTCTGGTTGGCTCTTGTTTGAATTGTTTCTTGTTGAAGCAATGTGTGTTGACGCACAAGTATATGTTTCTTGATGGTTTTCCAAGGGCTTTATGTCCTGGGAGGCCTTAGATCTTGAATGTTACTTGGGTTCGAATATGACATTCGATTATCCTTGCGAATCGTGTCTGACATTCGAAACAAGGTGCTTGTGTAAAGGGTTTTTCCTGGAGTGTTCCCTGGTAATATTCTAGGTTTATAGTTAGCAAAGGACATTGACTTCAGATTGATTTAGTTTTTGGATTCGATCAGATCTCTGTCGCTTTGTGTAGGATGTTGCCTACGAAGTTAAAACGAGTTAGATGACTCATTCAACTGAAAGATCGGTGGTCTGAACCGTTTGTTAGACCGAGTGTTTTCCTTGTGAAGCACCAATTGTAGTGTGGAGGTTGTGTCACTGTGTAAATTTCTGACAGTTAGGTAAAAGGACGAATGATGGACAAGTATTCTCTGACTTGCGTAGTTGATTTGGTAAATCTATTTCGAGGAGTTGTCGACTACTCAAAGATTGACTTGAAGATGAGTTATTACTAGATTGGAGTGATGACCTATCTAAGGTTTTGCATCGTCAACTCAGTTTATGAGGAAAGATCAACCTTTTGTATGTTGGATCGATTGGTTAAGTTGTCCGGGATCGTACCCAATTCAAGGTGGTCATACTAAGCTTGGCTAGAAAGATGTGTATGTTGGTTGGAACCAAGATGAATCGAGTGGATTTTCGATCTTGGGTGAGTGTCTCGTGATTGAGGAATTCTTCATTGTACCCTTTGATTCTCTTGTGTTTGTCAGTTGACAATTATTCCTCAAATCCTGTGATTGTATTAGATAATCACAACGGTGAAGTTGGTATGTGTCAGACATATCTTCTGATTTTAATTTGCAGTCTGTCAGGACTCATGAATTAGTTATGCTGATTCATAAATTTCCAGTTATTCATTTCTTTGTTGTGAGAAGTCGTACTCACACTTTCAAATGATCCTCGATGTATTAGACATTTGAGTGAATTGGTTTAAAGGAATCGATTGGTATGGATACTTTCACATTTTGTTGAGAGAAGTGGTTATGACTATTTCTTGAGTTATAACACAAATAATTTCGTGATAGCAGAAGTTTCTTGGTGAAACTCAGTTTCGTCACTTCTATTTTTGATAGAGGTGAAAGTCATCATTTTGTAAATTCTTTGTATTAAGAATAAGAATTAATCCTCTTGGGATTAGACATTATTCACCCCTTGATTCTTTGAATCCGTTGGAAGATTCTTGTGGAAGAATGAACTTTATTAGATTCCTGGTTGTAAATGTGTATTGATCATGCATTTTTACATCCACGAACCTGATGGAATGATCTTTTTCCATACTGGATGTTCCGATATCCTTCAAATTAATGAAGTTCTTTTCTATGCTTATGTGAAAGTGAAATCCAGAAAAATTTCTTTTCTTGAGAAATTCTTTTATGATCACTAAGGTCATGTCTCATTGTCGTTCGAAAGTGCTTATTGTCATGGATCATCTTAATTCTACGTATTTTTCAAATGTTGTCGATGTGTGACTTATCTCATCAATCGTGAGATGGATATCTCCACATCAAGATGTACAATTGAGACCTTCCTTATTGAGATGTTGGCATTCCTTCAATCTTTGTTATGAGTTTTCTGAAGACCCTCATGAGTCTTGTCTAAATTCAAGTGATCGTTGATCGACTAGTGAAGTCTAAATCTTCTTACGAGTTAAGATCCACAAGCAGAGTTAGTGAACCGAATATTGTATCAGAGGATTGTTCAGACTTTGTGGAGCATCTTCAAGTATTGTTTCGAGATGAAAAGAAAGTTTATCAACGTGTGTCGGTTATGTTTACTTTAAGTGTTGAAGGCTAAGTTGAGACTAAGTCCAACTAATCATCCTCCGTGGGATGGATAAGGAATGAGGTGACCTATCTTTAGCAGGTTAGTTGGGAGATAGTGTGGTATCTAATTTTTGTCATCTCTGTGGTAGTACGAACCAGAGTTGATAGGAGTTCCGTTAGTGTATAAATGTGAATGGTACTATGAGAACCCTTAAGTTCAACGTCGTTGAGAGAGACGATTACGATGGATTTTATCATGATCGAGGCAGATATGCATCATTAAAGGAAATTAGAGTAGTGATCAATGTTTATGGTTAATGTTGACTTAGTGAGTCCGAGGATTAACGGAAAAATATATGGTAGTTTTCCTTAAGCTGAACGGACGTAGTAAAGAGGAGTTCTTGAGTGAAACTAAGTTGTTAGAAAAGTTTAAGAATTATGATTTTGGGTAATTCAAACTGAAGTGATTCCCTTTGGTTGTAGTTGCATGGAGAAATGTAATCGTATTCTTTAAGATTGAAATGAATGACTATGATATAATTTGGAGTGGTGGAATATATTTAAAGAAAACTAAGACTATAATTGTGTACTTTGAGTTGAAGGTTGATATATGTGATAGAGTTAAGTGTTGAACCTGATGTTTGTCGTGAGGATAAGGTGTTAAAGAAGTTTTGCTAGTAGACAAATTTGGAGGCAAGAAGTGATTAAGTTTTGATTATGTCTTTCGAGTGTGATAAACTTTGGCGAAATGTTTATAATCTTTGAGGTCTTATTCTGGTAAATATGTGGTTGATGATCCATAGTAGAAACTGGGCATTTTAAATTCAAGATTTGCCATTGGGGAGTGTCCACCTAGATTTCTTGGCTTTGTTTTGGTGCAACTCTTAGGGGTTATGGCCTTAAAGAAATTCTATTTTATCATCCCTTTTCTCGGCTGCAAATATATTAGATAAGGGCAGATATGATACAAGCACTTCCTTGCATAAGTGATAGAGCTATGTCTCCCGATGGAGGAATTGTTAGGAGTTGTGTATTTCCTTGGACAATAGGGTAGATGTGCATAGGAAATTTCTTAAATCAGGGATACTAACGGGGCTTGAGAACCAAATTGAAAATGAGAGGCAAATGAAGGATATGAATTCGAAGTAGGCAAAAGATTCGAGAGGAATTAAGAGGAGAACAGACTATGTGGGATGTGGTAAGATTCAATTTTGATAAGATTGAATTTCTTAGGTTTTTGGCGCAAAGGTTATCATGTGCAACTCAGGAATGTTACGACGTTTTGATTGAAGATTTGAAAGTGTGAATTTGATATGACTAGAAGAGTAGATTAAGCCCAAATGAACTAAGACTAGGATCGCATCTCTTGAGTAGAAGGTTAATTGATGTTATGTAAAGTTTGTGTTGGTTTCGACGTTATCTATGAAAGTTAGATATTGGAGAAAGTTTTTCCTAATGGATTTGTATTGAGAAAGTTAAATGAAGAGATTAAGCGTTGATTTTGTTCTTTGAAGTGTAATAGACTAAGATGAAATATCAAAGGTAGTGGAGGGAATGTGGTAGTGAAAAGTCTCGAGGATAAATAAAATAACATAAGAATTGATCTTGTTATAGTGTTATAGATGAAAGGAATGAAGCAATGAGAATACAAAGTAAGATTTTAAAGTTAAGGTATGATTACAACATCCTGTTTAGTTTTGAGCTACGAAATTTCGGGGACGAAATTTTTTTAAGAGGGGTAGTAATGTAACACCCTAGTTTTTACACCTAGGATTAATTATTTTATTTGGATGTTTATTTATTTTTATTTTTTTGTTATGTGGTTTAGTCTGGGTAATTAAATTACTCTCTTCAAATTATTTTATTGGGTGCGTTAGACTGACTTAGTTCGATGAATGCACGCTTACTAGACAATAATTACGTTATTGTCACTATTATACCAAGTACAGAAAAATATTTTAAATAATATGATTAAGAGAAAAGCATTTTCATATTCTTATCCTATTTAATTTTAGAGTTAAGAATATTTTGGTTTGGTAATTTTGGAGATTAAATTTTGAGTGAGTATTTTCTTAGCTGATCAGTTCAAATATTAATCTTTACTCTAATTTGAATTTTGAAATCATATTTTTATCAACCTTTATTTTTAGAATCCAAAAAGTAAAAACATGTTTATTTTAGGCCTAATATTTATCACTCATTTGGTACCTATCCCTAAATAATTAGCTTAAAAGCTAAGCTTCCTCACTTTTCTCTCTCTCATTCTCGACGTTCTCTCTCTGTCTCTCTTTTCTTTCTCTGTTTCTTTCTCTTTTCTTCTTTCTTTCTTCCTTTCTTCTCTTTTCTTTTTCTTCCTTCTTCTTCCTCCTCACACCATCTTCTTCCTTCCCCCTCAAACTCACCTTCTTTCCTTCCTTGAAGCAGCCGCGCGACCGCCTCCCGTCGGAGCTCCGAAGGCGCGACACCACGCCTGGTTCGCGTTCCGATCGAGCCTGCTGCGTCTGGTTCGAGCTCCGCCGCAAGCCGCCGTCTCGCGTCGCAGGTGAGCAGTCCGACCGCCATATATGGTGGTCTTCCACCAAAGTTGTGTTGTTTGAACTTCATTTCTCTTCTTCCATGAGTTTTAGTTTCATTTTGTTCATGGATGCCTTAGGAACACTACGCCGCCATCAGCCGCCGCTGTCAACACCGTCCTCCGTCCGCCGCCACCATAGCACCACATATCTTCTTCCTTGGGTGAGTCAAAACTCTCTCATCTCTTCTAGATTCAAAACCCCCAAATTTATTTTGAAACCCTAACCCTAACCCTTTGATTTCAGATTTTAAATTTTAAATTTAAGGTTGTTTTATGAGATTGGGACTGTGAAATTGTGTTTCCCTAAACCAATTTCATTATTCTGAGTTTTCCCTAAATTTTAATAAGGAGCCCTAAAACCCCAATTTTATTTTATTTGAATTTGGGTATGTTTTTGTGAAATTAATTATGATTTAGTGTAATTAGGACTCTTAATGGATGATTTCCAAAGTTCTTTTTCAAGATCTTTTAATCAAAACAAAGTTTTCTAAAAGGGTATTAGGAAGCGTGAGCTTCAAACATGATTTTCTTTAAAAATAACCTTGTTTGGTAATTAGATTAAGTGTTTAGATAAAGTTAGAATGTGTGTTTGATCATGTGAAATTGATTTCTTGATTTTTGGTTGTTGCGCGTTGTTGGATTCCCTCTCTGAGACGTTTGACACGGCTATGCTTGCTTGATGGAGTAGATAGTTACACTCTTGGAGCTAATGTGAGTATTAAGACGAGGATCCTTTACTTGTCTTCAAAGGTAAGGGGAGTTTTGCCTAGGGATATTCAATGACTGTATGCATGTGTGTAGGTGTTTAACTGGATTCTTATATGATGATTGAGCTTACTTGATTATTTTATGTACTTAAACTGTTGTGCTATTATCTGATGATTGAACTGTACTTGTTCTAAATGATATAATGCACATATGTGATGAAATGCTTTCAACTGTGAGATTACCATTACACTGATGATATACACTGTTGTTGATTGAAAGTTTGCTAAGCCGGGCGTGCGTGCTGTCTGCTCAACCATAATAAGGATTAAAAACCTTAATAAGCTTTGAATATGGAGGGATTGGTGTTCTTTTCCAAAAGCTCTTTAAACGTAAAGTACTTGTTTTAAATGTTGAAATGATTTTGGTGGACTATTGTTATACAAGAGGAAAATCCTTTTCGAACTATGTGTCTTCAAGTGAAAACTTTCAAGAACATTTGGCAATATCCTATTGGGGAAATATTTCAAAGATAAAAGAATTTCAAAGATGCTTTATAAAAGATTTTCAAAGAAAAGGTTTTCCTAAATATTTTAGAAACTTTCCGATAACCTGGATAGGTTATCGAGGATTGATTTTGGATTTGTTTTTCACCGAACGAAAAATAAGTACTTATGAAAAGTGAATCTAGAACGCGAGACGCCGCCTCTAGTATTCGATGATGTGCACGTGATCTTGGATCGGTGTTAATCCGGGACTACGAGCCCTGGTTATGATATTAGGGACTTGGGTCCTAATCACGTTGTGTTGGACGTGTCTTCTGACCGCGTGTGATGATTATGATTAAAGGTGAAGGTTGTTTTCTCGACCACAACCCTTGACTGCGCCCACGGTCTTGGGCATTGTGATTGAGCATTCGGACTATGAGTCCTATGTTTCGAGTTCTCAAGTGATGGGGAAATGATGATTAAGTCGTTAGCTTTGAGCAACGAGCGGTGAAAAGAATGAACACAAAGAAATCCTTTCAATAAAATATTTTATCATGTGCATTTCCCCAAGCGGAGCGTGCTATTGATGATTATGATCGATACAAGGTGGTATCCGGGAGTCTGTCCATGTAAACCGAGTTAAGAGGCACATGTGACGCGTTGCCGGTCCCGAGACCTTAATGCATGAGGGTAAGGGGGTAATCGCCCGGGTGGGCTAGAGCTTGACCAACTCTAATGATGATTCGGTGAAATGAAATGGTGTTGATATCTCATGAGATTAAGTTAGAGCCGATGATTGAAGTGTCATGCATATTTTCAAAAGATTGATTGTGCGGGTTTGAGGCCCTTTGATATAACACTCGATATATTGCGAATATATGATTTAACCGCTTATATGATTACGTGATGCATGTATCATGTGTATGGTTGTTGTGGGATATATCTTATGATGGTATCTCACCCTTACAAACATATCGGGTTTCTTCCGGTTTGCTATTGTACCTCGGGTATTTTAGTACAGATGTGCAGAGGAGTCTTCCTAAGTCACTCGAGACTTAGATCTAGTTGCTTGACGAAGTATTTGATTGTGGAACGATCACGTGAGTTCTTCTCGGGAATAACTTTTAGAATGACCAGACTTAGGGTTTGAGACTTAGATTATTTTGATAAGTATGTATGAGTATGGCTCAGAGAGCCTTTATTTTTAAATGAAATGTTTATGGCTCGGAGAGCGTTATTTTGAAAGCAAAGTTAAAATTTCCCTGTTGGTCTTTTAAAGCTAATTGATATAACTATCTTTAGCATCTTATTGCTTGATTGTATTTGGTGTAACTGGAATTATGGAATGAAAATGTAATTATTTTAGCGGTGTTCTTTTACCTGGGATGTCCGAAATACAGAGGAGACTCTGTCGAAATTTTCGTAAAATACTAGCTCTTATTCAAGTATATTCTTTAAATTAAATAGGCTTGCCATACTATGATGGTAAGTTTGTGTGCCAATCAAGGCTTAGGAGTCGTGACAAAATTTTCATACCCAATTTCTGACATTTGTATACTTATATAAATTATTTTCCGAAAGCACCAAAGAATTATCTTTTAATTTAAATTCGCATGTGTTACGTAAGTAATGCCCTCAAGGGGGGGCGTTACACTCCCGTGCTTCATATAGTGACTCACCATCCCTCTGCAAAAGGCATTGATCTCCGACCTCGGCTTAATCATTCTTGACGGAGGGAAAAATCGAGATAAAAACTTGTCGACCAAGTCGTTCCAGGTGATGATGCTTCCATGAGGATGAGATTGAAGCCATGCCTTGGCTCTATCCCTCAAAGAGAAAGGGAAAAGCCTTAACAGAATGGCCTCATCTAAGCTCCGTTTAACTTGATGGTGTCACACACTCAATGAAGGTACCAATATGAGCATGAGGATCTTCACTCTCAACCCTCCAAATTGGTTTTTTGCACAAGGTGGAGAAGTGAGGCCTTGATTTCAAATTATTGCAGGGCCACCGCAGGTCTCACAATCGGAGTCCCACATCTATCAACTCTGGGGAAGTGTAGTCCCCCATTGTTCTCCTTGGTGCATTCTCTTACGCCATGGTGACAAATTTGCTATTTCAATTTGTGGTTCTTGCACACTTTGGGTAACTCAACTTCTTGCTCTTGTCTACTAGAAGATGCTCTTTCTCTGTTATGTCTTGCCTTGGTTTTCTTTCTATTCCTTCTGCAGAGTCTCTCGATCTCGGGTTCGAATTGGAGTTCACCTGGGTCGATTGTACCTCGCATACACCGAACAAACGGAGTAGCACAGAACAAAGCAAAAACAAGACTTGCGAGAAATTCACAAAGAGATACGAAAATTAAGAACGAAAAACACAGAGGGAAAACAAGAAAAAATTAAAATGCCTAAATTAGGAGTCCCTTTGGTACTCGTGATATTGGCACACCGATCCCGACAATTGCGCCAAAAACTTGACACGGACTCGGCAAGTGTACCTGGTTCGTTGCAAGTAATAAAACGGTAAGACCGGATATCGTTCTCGGGGATCGTGGACAATTACCACTTCGCAAATTTGGCTACTATCTAGGCGATCGAATTTTGGATTGAAGGTTGTTCTAACATCTAGCAAACAAACAAGAAGAAAATATTTTTGTTCTTTTTGGATTTTTCTCAAACAGATTGATGTGAAAACAGAAAGATGAATAACAATGAGATAGAATTGCTTTGAGGTTTAAACTAAGCTAATCCTCCCTTGATTGTTATGGAATGATAACTAACACGGTTCCTAGTTCTATTATGACAATCAAGTCTTTTCGAGAGATACTCAAGCCTAATTCCTTAGGTGCATTGAGCCTAAAATCCCAAGTTAAACCCTAATTCCTTAGGTGGATTAACCCGAGATTTTGCATTAAGTAAAGACTTATAAGATTGCAAGCACCTCAAGACCTATTCCTAGGCTCATGAACTACCCTACATTTGATTCGTGAGCAAGCTCTAACACCAACCTTCCAGGTTATCTATTAAAGCAACTAATCATTCATAGGGTGATCAAGCCTAAGAAAGCATTAAGCATGGAATCAAACACTCATAAAGAACAAGGAAAGCGCATTATAATCAAGTCATTTTACAACCAAGTTCGGATAGCAATAGTCTAACCCCAACAAAAGGGGAGTTTAGCTACACATAATTGAAAGTAAAACAAAAGGAATAATTACGAGATGAACAAAGGGGAGAGCTCCATGGAATGATGCACACAACCACAAAGAAGAGAGGATTTTTCTTTAGGGTTTTCCGAGTGAATCTTCTTCATTACTCTCGGTTCTTTTATTACTATTGGCCGGTCCACGGCCAGTGATAGCCATCACGGCCAGGCCGTGATGGTTTCTGACTTGGCACCGCTTCATTTACTGATTCATCACGGCCGTGATACTCATCACGGCTAGGCCGTGATCCTTTCTGACTTTTCCAACAAACAGGTCACGGCCGTGATACTCTCTGCTTGGCTCAATTTCTTATCTTTCAAAGCTCTAAGTCATCCAAGCTTCATACTTGCTAATTCTTGGGCATTTAATCATGAATATCTGCAAAACAACACACAATACCACCTTATCCGTTCCAAAGGAAAAACTAAACAAAATAAACACTAAAATGGCCTAACTATATGCAAATGCATGCAGAAATGTACATGGAAAATGAGGTGAAATCACACTCATCATTGACGCACCAGTAGGTGTGTTTTAATGGGTTCTGATTTGTTCGAGATCTTGTGAGAACTGATGATTAGTAAATGGTACGTTGATTCAAGTTGACACGTTCGTTTATCCTTTTGGGATGGTGTCAGGCATTTGAATGAAGTACCCATTGTGGAAGATTTTCCGGGAGTATCCCCTAAGAATGTTCCAGGTTTGTCCCTGCGGAGGATATCGAGTTTTCAATTGATCTAGTTCCTAGATGCAATCGGATCTCTATCGTTTCGTGTAGGATATCGCCTTCAGAGTTAGTCGAGTTAGATGACTTGACTTAAAAAGGGAGATTGATGTCAAAACTGTTTGGGGACCAAGTGTGTCCCAAGTAGAGTGTCAGTGTTACTCATAAGGATGAAGCACCATTTTTATATGGTGACCTCGGACGGTGATTAAAATCCGTAGCTGTTAGGCTAACAGGTTATTTCCAAAGTCTCATCGAGGAACTGTCTAAGACCTTGAAGGCGTTGATTCACCTTATGAGGGAAGGCCAACTTTCGCAAGACCGAGAGATGGGCTAAGTCATCGGTTATCGTACGCAGTTCAGAGAAGAATGCGGAAGGCAGCAACAAACGGGATTAAATGTATTTAGAAAGACTTTCGTGCCTGTACGAAATCGAGTTAAGCCAATCCGAATCCTCACTTATAGAATAAGTGTCTCATGTTTAGGAAAACTCTTCACTGTACAAATTGATTTTTATGAAGGTGTCAGTTGACATTTTTTCTTCGAGTCCTTATGGTTGTATCAAACAATCGTAGTATGCAAGTTTGCGTGGGTCAAATGAACTTTCCTGAGTATGATTTGAAATCTATCAGGATTTCTAAATTGGTTATAACTATTTCTTGAGTTATGACCCAAATAATTTCTTAGTAACAAAAGTAATTTCTTGATGAAACTCATGCTAGTCACTTGTACTTTTGGTAAATGTGACTCAGTCCAATTTTGTCGGACTAATTCCCTTTGAAATCATCCTTTGACGAACGTCTTGTTGTACGTTGAATACTCTTAGAGTTAAAACTATCCAAGGAAATTCTAATGGGAGGAGTAACTTTATTAGATTCATGTTTGTAAATGTGTATTGACCATGCATTTTTACATCCATGAACCTAATTGAAGAATCTTTTTCCATACGGGATGTTCCTGTATCTTTCAAATTGATGAAATTCTTCTCTAAGCCTTTGTGAAAGTGAAATCAAGAAACTTCTTTTCTTGAAAACTTCTTTCTGTAATCTCCAAGACCATGCCTTATTATAGTTCGAAAGGATTTGTCATCCTTGATCAACTTTACCCTACGTATCCTTCCAAATGTCATTAACATGTAACCTACTTCATGAGTCATAAGGACGGGTATCTGATTCACACCAAGATGTCAGAGTTATTCGAATACAGTGAAAGAGAGATAACTTGACGCTTAAAACATTCCTTGTCAAGAAGCTAATGTTGCATTGGATTTCGTTATGAGTTTACCGAAGGACCACTAAGAGATTCGTTTTGTTTCGAGTAACCATGGACAGGCTGACGAAGTTAACATCCTTCTTACCTGTCAAAATCCACTATGCAGTGGACAAACTAACCGACATGGGTATCAGAGGATTGACCAGACTCCATGAATATCCTTCAAATTTTGTTTCAAAGAGAAGAGCTGAATTTTACCAATGTTGTCAGGAAAAATTCACTCTAAGTGTTGAGGACCGAGCTGAGATTGATTTCAGTGGACCACTCTCGACTCGAGTGGACGAGCGATAGAAATAGTAGGACCTTTAGGAAGTTGGTTCGGGAGTAAGGGTAGTATTTGATTACGATCATCCTTTTAGTAGGATGGACAAGAAATGATGAAGAATTTGTTGAGGCATAGTTGTGGCTTGTAAGATGTGAATCCTTAAGATCAATGACAGTAAGTGAGGAAATTTTTATGAATCAGATGTTGAACGAGGTAGAACACTATTAAAGAAATCTAAGGTGATGATCGGTATACATGGTTACGATTGATTTTGTGAGTTTGTGATCGGTATACATGGTTACGATTGATTTCAGTGGACCACTCTCGACTCGAGTGGACGAGCGATAGAAATAGTAGGACCTTTAGGAAGTTGGTTCGGGAGTAAGGGTAGTATTTGATTACGATCATCCTTTTAGTAGGATGGACAAGAAATGATGAAGAATTTGTTGAGGCATAGTTGTGGCTTGTAAGATGTGAATCCTTAAGATCAATGACAGTAAGTGAGGAAATTTTTATGAATCAGATGTTGAACGAGGTAGAACACTATTAAAGAAATCTAAGGTGATGATCGGTATACATGGTTACGATTGATTTTGTGAGTTTGAAGATTTATAGAGGAATGTCTATAATAGTTTTCCTAAGCTGAACATGAGCAGTAAAGAGAAATTCTTGAGTAAAACTGAGCTACTAGAGAAGATCAAGATTTATGGTTTTAGATGATTTAAAACCAATGTGATTCCTTTTTGGTGATAGTTGCATGAAGGAGTGCAATCGTGCTCTTTAAAATTGAAATGTATGATTTTGATATGATATAATTTTGGAGTGGTAGAATTTATTCAAAGGGAACTGATGGTGCGTGAATTGCGATTCCGGCAAGTGTACCGGATTCGTCGTCAAGTAATAAAAAGATATCGATCCCACAGAGACCGTGATCTCAAATCACAATTAATTATCAAATCGATAAAACTAGACTATAAAAAAAAAGATTTTGAAAAGGTTTTGATTTTTGAAATAAGAGATAACTTAGAAAATCAGATAAGGAATGCAATCAAGTTAAACAGAAAGTAAATCAGTTTAGGGGTTTTTCAAATCTAAAGGGATTCCTAGGAATTGGGTTACCAACAAGATCGTCTATGTTACTAAATTGATTGTCCCTTATTAATTATCAAAATCGCTTTGAAGGCGAATTTATCCTCAAATAGTTAATGCTCCCTCTCGGGTTACAAAAACCGTGCCCAATTAAACCAACCCCTACTCTCGTGGTAGTCGAATTTAGATTGGACCCTTTACATTTCGTGACAATTCGTTAATCCTCGAAGGACCACTTCTAACTCTCGTGATTTAAGTCCTAAGTCTGATTCTATAGATCCGATACCTAAGTTCACCGCTAGGTTCCTCCTTAGAATATCTACGACACGCAAACAAGTGGCCACCGAATTTACGAGTAATTAAAACACTAGAAATCAGATCTAAAGCAAAATCGCAATTAACAAAGATATAACATCAATTCATTGCCATAAACAAACCTTGGGCATAGCCCCAATCCCTAGAACTAAAGCTACTACTCAAGCATTGCCATGGTGATAACAGGCTTGGTTAACAACAACATAAAATAAAGCCTAAGAGGAGGAGGAGGAGGAGGAGCAGAAGAAGAAGGAGCAGAAGATCCTAAAAATTTGCCTAAGTGTAGCAGCCAAAAAGTCTTCTTAGTCTCTGCATGGATGCCATATTTATAGATTAGGGAAGTTTGAATCCTAATCAAACACAAATTCAGATCCAAATCAGTTTCATCAGATCCAAATATCACGCGTCACGGCCGTGATGGCCATCACGGCCAGGCCGTGACGGATTCTTCCTTGGGCGTTTCTTCACTTTTTGGTCTGTCACGGCCGTGACCACCATCACGGCTAGGCCGTGATCAGTTCTGCCTGTGAGGGTCTGGTTCAGCTGACATGTCACGACCGTGATGGGCATCACGGCTAGGCCGTGACCAGTTCTGACTTTAGCCTTCTTTCTTTTTAGCTCTGCTCGATCATGGTCGTGATGGGCTCTGTTTGGCTCATATTCTTCACTTTTCAAGCCCCATCTTCATGCAAGCTCCATCATGGTCAATCTTGAGCGTTTTATCCTTAATTCCTGCAAAACAACACCACAAAACCGCCTTATCCGTTCCAAGGTAAAAACTAACAAAAAATAAAATTAAATATGCCTAAGCTATATGAAAATGCATGCAAAATGTCAATGAAATATGAGGTGAAATCACACTCATCAAATCACCCCAAGCTTAAGACTTTGCTTGTCCTCAAGCAATCACTAAGGCCAGAAAATATAAATAATCAGAGTATGGATAGTGAACCAAGAACCTGAGTAACTAATCCAAGTAACAGGCATATTCAATAAGTACCCAAGAGACAATCAATTTCGAGCCCAATTAGAAGCTTAGGTTTCTTAAATTCATGTTCCCATCGATTCGGGCACTCTTCTCACCTCACTCAAGTGTTTAAGGGTATATGACAATTCGCTCAATTTCCTCATGGAAGGTATTCTACCATAAGCTTGACTATTAACCAAATCTCTACTTTATTAATGAAAACACAAAAGAATCAAGGGGTCTTTTACTTTGGTTGTAATGAGGCCATGGGATTAATCGTTAGGTGGGGAAATCAAGAAAAGGAAATTCAAGAGGGTAAACAAATTATCAAACATTGCATAGCATTACAACCTTCTAAAATACCTTTTTGGGCTTTTGTTCACTTTTCCACCTTTCTTTCTTTCTTTTTATTTTATTTCTCACTTTCTTTTTGTTATCCCCTTCCCCATTTATTTTATTTTATTTTATTTTTTTAGAGAAGGGGAGACTTTTAATTCAAGAGAAATATTTTTCTAATTTTCTCATCCCATGATTTATTTTTCAAACCACCTTTTTACCCTTTTTGCAATACTTTAAAAGGTGTCATACCAAATATCATTCATCAAAATAATTCAAGGTACCAAGAAAAGTATTTTATTCTTTTAGGCTCAAAATTGGGCAACTAAGGGGTAGCATTTAATCAATCAAAGCTCGGAAGGCCAGAAAATACCTATTGCCTCGATCATTTTCAAATATGTTTTCAAAAAGTTTTAAGTTTCAAAACGGTTTCAAGTCAAGTTCTAGAGAATACAATCCAAGAGGAATAAAACACTCTATCACAAAGAATTGGCTCAAAAATCTCACATTTAGTAGTTCAAAATCAATGAGAAACACAAATCTAAGGAACCACATGCTAATTATCAATTATCAAAATATCATCTCAAGCATTTTTATTTTTAGCCTTATCACAAGAATAAAAAATTGGGTTCAAAAATTCACTATCTCAATTTATTTGGCACCAAGTTCTCACAATTGGATGCATACTCTAAGCAAGGGGGTAATCTAAATCATGTGATCATGCAAAACCATGCCTATATGAATACAACATGAAAAATGCAAAAATGCAAAAATAAAAATTGCAAAAATACCCCTACCCCAAACTTAAAAACTTACATTGTCCCCAATATAAATAATCAAGTCGGAGAAAGGAGAAAAAAAAGGAACAACTCACCGAGGTGGTAGCGGGTGCTGGCTCACATGCGAGTCAAAAACTTGTTGGAAAATGTATCACGGCCGTGATGCTCATCACGGCTAGGCCGTGATCAATTATGGTCTATAGGAGCCGGCCTGTCACGGCCGTGATGGATGTCACGGCTAGGTCGTGATACATTCTGATCTTCAGGGTCCTTCTCATCACGCCCGTGATGGATGTCATGGCTGGTCCGTGATCCTTTCTGATCTTCTCTGGTTAGCTCATCATGGCTGTGACCACCGTCACGGCCTGGACGTGATGACTTCTGACTTTATTTGTCCCTGCCCTTTTTGATCTTCCTTCCTTCTTAACCTGAAAACACTTGGCAAATCCATCAATTAGTGATCTTTCTTTTCTTATCTTCTCAAATTATTCACAAACAAAATTCAAAAACAAATGGAAAAGGGAAAGAAAACTTGGGTTGCCTCCCAAGAAGTGCTTATTTACGGTCTTAAGCTTGATCATACTTCTTTCAATAAACCGGGGTCGACTGGGCCTAGAAGTGCAAGAACACTTCTCTTCCATGGAACTCCTTCAAAGAGTCGATTTTGCTCATATGACCAATTGCGCTTCCGCTTTGCCCTTTTCACTCCGAGCTTCATGGCCTTACTCCCTCCCGGCAGAAGTTTTGTTTCCACATGATGAGCAACTCCAACTTCATCACCATTTGGTGCATCATCTGTCTTGCAAAGCTTCGGAGTCGCTTCCATGTTGAGCTCTTCCTTCACCTCTGGAGACGTTATATCGATCCTGCACACATGACTCTCAAAAGGAGGGTTGTTATATGAGTTAGTCAAATCAAAATCTACCCTACCTTCCTCTACATTCAGAGAGAGTTTGCCATTCTTTACGTCTATTATTGCTCCAGCGGTGGCCAGGAACAACCTTCCAAGAATGATAGGGAATTTAGAATTCCCGTTCATATCCAATACCATGAAATCGGTGGGAATGAAAAATTTCCCTACCCTTACAAGAACATTCTCTAGTATGCCTAGAGGAGTTTTAGTTGAGCCATCCGTAAATTGTAAAGAAAATTTGGATGGACTCAATTCTTTGGTTCCCAACCTCTCCAAGATAGTAAGCGGCATCAAGCTCGCATTAGCCCCTAAGTCACATAAGGCTTGGTCTATTTGCACTTCTCCAATTGAGCAAGCGATAGAGAAACTACCTGGGTCTTTTAGTTTAGGAGGCATATGAGTTTTTATCATGACATTGTGCTCCTCAATTAAGCTCTTAGTTTCTATTTCTACTTGCTTTCTCTTGACCAACCTTTGTGGGAAAGGTATTGGGGGTTGGTAAGGTGGGGGAGGGACATACTTTGGCTCTGTCTTTTCATCTTTGCTCATGTCCTCCTCACATTCCCCATCTTTTTCAGCTACCCCGAGCTTATCATCCCTCAAGTATATGGCATTACAATGTTCGTTGGGATTAACTTCGGGTTGTCCTAGGAACGTACCCTTAGGCCTAGAGTATGTACTAGCTTGTTGGGCAATCTGAGTTTCTAACATCTTATTATGGATGGCTAAGTTATCTACCTTAGATGCTAGCTCTATTATCGCCTTGTTGACTGCTCTACCTGGTTGCCTAAACTCTTCATTTTGTTTTGTTTACGTTTAAACAAAACTTTCCAATAGAGACTCAAGTTTAGACTTTTGTACCTGAGGATACGCCGATGCAAGTTTCTTATTACCTTGGCCTTCCTGGAATTCGTGGTTCAGCGTGTTGTTGTAGTTCCCGTAGGAGAGGTAAGGGTTGTTCTTCCTTCCTTGGTTGTAAGGATTTGGGGGAGCGTAGTTTGGTAACTTCGGGTTCGAGTCATAGAAGTTGTGACAAGAGTTCACTTGTTCCCCCGAAACACCGGATCCATGAGCAATACCATGTGGGCACTCCATTATGTCCTGTCCCTGCATTCCACAAATCTCACAAACAATGTTAGTAACACCTATTGAACTCACATTAGCTCTTTCAAGTTTATCAAAGCGTTTATTTAGTGAGTCAATTTTTGACATGATGATATCAATGCTATTCATTTCAAACTTACCCCCCGAAATCTTTTTCGGGTTATTACCTCTTTTCTGAACCCCATTGGTGGTAGTTAGTGGCCACGTTTTCAATGATGTTGAATGCCTCAGTCAGAGGTCTATTCATAAAGGCTCCACCAGCTGCGGAGTCAAGTGACACCTTCGAAGAGTAATCCAATCCGTTGTAGAAGGTATGCACTAATAACCACCTCTCGAGTCCATGATGTGGGCAAGACTCCAGCAATCCCTTGTAACGATCCCAAGCTTCGGATAAGCATTCTCCGTCCTTTTGGAAGAAGCCGGTGATCTGAGTTCGTAGGAAAGCCGTCTTGGATGGAGGGAAGAATTTCTCCAAGAATGCCTGCTCCAGTTGGTCCCAAGTCGACAAGGTATTAGCGGGCACTTGCTTCAGCCAAGCTTTTGCCTTTCCAGTAAGAGAGGAGGGGAATAACCTTAAGCGTATAGCATCAACCGGGGCACCATGAATCCTAATTGCATCGGTGAACTCCAAGAGGTCGGGTCCTCCGAGGGCAATCCTCCGAATTGATGTTGCCTAATCATGCTAATTAGCATAGGCGGTATAGTGTAGTTTTCCGCCTCAATCTCTGGCCTAGCAATCCCAGTTCGCAAACCCCTCGCATTTGGGGTTCCGTAGTCCTTCAATAATTTGGTATCCGGTAGATTCGCCATTAGTGGAATAGGAATCAAACTCTCTCTCTCACTTTGTAGTCTCCTACGTCTATTAAAGGTCCTTTCGATTTCGGGGTCAACCTCTATAAGGTCTCCAAGACTTAGGGATCTTTGCATAAAAGAGAAAAACACAGAGAGATAGATACTCTAGAAAGAAAAAAGAGATAAATATTTGTTTTTTATATATAAAAATTAAATAAAAAGAAAAAGTCCATAAAAATCAATTTAAAAATTAAATTGAGATTCGAGAAAGCACAGTTCCCCGGCAATGGCACTAAAAACTTGATGGTGCGTGAATTGCGATTCCGGCAAGTGTACCGGATTCGTCGCCAAGTAATAAAAAGATATCGATCCCACAGAGACCGTGATCTCAAATCACAACTAATTATCAAATCGATACAACTGGACTATAAAAAAAAGATTTTGAAAAGGTTTTGATTTTTGAAATAAGAGATAACTTAGAAAATCAGATAAGGAATGCAATCAAGTTAAACAAAAAGTAAATCAGTTTAGGGGTTTTTCAAATCTAAAGGGATTCCTTGGAATTGGGTTACCAACAAGATCGTTTATGTTACTAAATTGATTATCCCTTGTTAATTATCAAAATTGCTTTGAAGGCGAATTTATCCTCAAATAGTTAATGCTCCTTCTCGGGTTACAAAAACTGTGCCCAATTAAACCAACCCCTACTCTCGTGGCAGTCGAATTTAGATTGGACCCTTTACATTTCGTGACAATTCGTTAATCCTCGAAGGACCACTTCTAACTCTCGTGATTTAAGTCCTAAGTCTGATTCTATAGATCCGATACCTAAGTTCACCGCTAGGTTCCTCCTTAGAATATCTACGACACGCAAACAAGTGGCCACCGAATTTACGAGTAATTAAAACACTAGAAATCAGATCTAAAGCAAAATCACAATTAACAAAGATATAACATCAATTCATTGCCATAAACAAACCTTGGGCATAGCCCCAATCCCTAGAACTAAAGATACTACTCAAGCATTGCCAAGGTGATGACAAGCTTGGTTAACAACAACAAAAATAAAGCCTAAGAGAAGAGAAGAAGAAGAAGAAGAAGAAGAAGAAGAAGAAGAAGAAGAAGAAGATCCCAAAAATTTGCCTAAGTGTAGCAGCCAAAAAGTCTTCTTAGTCTATGCCTGGATGCCATATTTATAGATTAGGGAAGTTTGAATCCTAATCAAACATAAATTCAGATCCAAATCAGTTTCATCAGATCCAAATATCACGTGTCACGCCCGTGATGGCCATCACGGCCAGGCCGTGACGGATTCTGCCTTGGGCGTTTCTTCACTTTTTGGTCTGTCACGGTCGTGACCACCATCACGGCTAGGCCGTGATCAGTTCTGCCTGTGAGGGTCTGGTTCAACTGACATGTCACGGTCGTGATGGGCATCACGGCTAGGCCGTGACCAGTTCTGACTTTAGCCTTCTTTCTTTTTAGCTCTGCTCGATCATGGTCGTGATGGGCATCACGGCTAGGCCGTGATGGGCTCTGTTTGGCTCATATTCTTCACTTTTCAAGCCCCATCTTCATGCAAGCTCCATCATGGTCTATCTTGAGCGTTTTATCCTTAATTCCTGCAAAACAACACCACAAAACCGCCTTATCCGTTCCAAGGTAAAAACTAACAAAAAATAAAATTAAATATGCCTAAGTTATATGAAAATGCATGCAAAATGTCAATGAAATATGAGGTGAAATCACACTCATCAGGAACTAAGACTATGTTCAGAGGGATTAAGACTATAATGGTATACTTTGAGTAGAAAGTTGATATATGTTACAGTAAAGATTAGTGTTGACCTTGGTGTTAAATGTGAGAAAGCAGTTTCTAATAGATCAGTGATTAAAAATGTAAGTGATTAAGTTTTAATCTTGTTGTTCATATGAAAGGAACTAAGATTCAATGTCATGAATAGTTGATATAATCTGAAGGTAGAAATTTTCGAGGAGAAAGGAGAACGACATAGGGATGAATTATAGCAATAAGAGGAATGAAACGACTGACAATACATCATAGAATTTTGGATAGGACCTGAGGTGTATACTGTAAGAGAAGTGGGAATCTTAGTTTAAAACTTGGTATTAACAGTAGTAGTTCAAGATGCCAAATGAAATTTTTTTCTAATAGACTGGCCTTAAAGGAAGAGGAGATTAAGTTTAATCTTTATGTGTGGGAGATTTAAAATAAAATTGTTATGGATAGGGAGAAAAAAATTGAGGATAAGCAATTTTATGTTGAGAATAAGTAGAATGAAGGATAAGCGTAAACTTCGTTATTAAGTTACAATTGTCACCTGAGAAAGAATTAGATGTAGGAAACCTTGGGGCTAAGAGATTCCGTATAGTCTGGAATCACGAAATTTTGAGGACGAAATTTATTCTTAGTAGGGCACTAATGTAACGCCCCGATTTTTTGTTTCTTGTTAATCTGTGCTTAAGTGTGTACTTGTCGGTAATTGATTTTAAAGTTCTACAAATTATTTTGATAAACTAAAATCATTTTCAAAACTTAGTTTATCTTAGGAAGCTCCAGTAAAAATTTTAGTTGAAAATTCAGACGAAACCCGGTCTGCGTTTTCTTTATCGGTACAAGTTTACTGATCAGAAAATGAAATTTTTAGTCGTGAACGAAACTATTAGGCTTATAATTATGATTTCTAATGTTTCCAGTTTCCACTATTTTAAAATTTTTCATTAAAAAAATGTTATTTTATCGATTTTTCGGGTGCGATTTTCATAAGAAATACGATCATTTTACACTGTCAGGGAGATGAATTGAACTGGAATGAAACAAAGGGAAGTGAATGAATTTATTTTCATCAGATTTTGGAGTGTTTGGTGAGAAAAATATGATTTGAATAGTAAACCATTATTACATGAAATCATTATTTTCATAATAAATAATTATATTTCAAAATTCCATTAAAAATTTGCAATTTTACAAAATTTATTCTCTCCTATTTTCTGAAGCAGCCATCGCCCCTCCCCCTCCTCTTTATAAGACTCACTTATTTTCTCATGCACCACTTTCTCTCATCAACTCAACAACACTTCTACTACACGCACTTTCTCTTCATTTCTCTCAAACTCACTCATACATTCACTTTGCTCACTCATCATCTTCCTCCATTGATAACCTTGCGAAGCTTCAAGACCTCAATCATCTTCAACTTCCCATTATCACAAGGGTATACTTCTTTCACTCTAATGTTTATTTTCTCAAATTCTTGCTCATTCTAAACATGCATGTCATTTAATCAAGTTGCATGTTTATGATTTCTAACTAAAAATTTTAAGAAAATCTTTAAAAAAACCTTTTTGACATGAAACCAATTTTTATAAACTCCTACTCATCGCTACTCTCATCTTATTGGTTTGCATGTGATGAAAAACTCCTCCAACCCCATTTTCAATAGGGTGGCCGAAGCCCTATGTGTAGAAAATAGGTGTTTTTGGTTTAAGTCCCACATGCATGTCCATTCCTTTGAGTTTTCCTTCATGCATGTTGATAAATACCCTTCTAAATTTTAAGATCCATCATGAAGGACTCATCTTGGAGCTTAAGGGAGCAAGCTTGCAGTTTTTCCAAGTTAAGAGCCAAGAAGGTTTAGGATTTTCAAGAGGTAGTGGGGAGATCCTCTCTAAACTCTTTGTTTAAACTATTATGTGATAAAAATAGTTTTTGTTTTTGGTTGATATAGGTATTGCATGTATGTTTTAGAGGATCTAGGGCCTTAGCATGTTGGTTTTGTGGCTGTGAATGATGCTAGAGTGAAGATAATATAACTTGGTGTGGCTGAACATATGTAAAATATAAATCTGGCAGCATGACATATACTTATTCGTAATCCCATAACTTTTTATATAAAACGTGTTTCTGAAATCTAAATACATATTTGAAAATAAGACTTCTGGGGATTTAATTTGATATATAATATGTAAGTATTTGAATAAGATTTACTAGGTTAAAAAACCTCTCAAAGTAGAATCAAATTCTGATTGCGAAAATAAGAACATAGTTGGTTGCATGATGATTTTAAATATGATTTTGAAAGTTAAAAACTTTATAAAATTTTCTGGGTTATTACTAAAGTATAACTAAAGTTTTGTTAAAGTTTTAAATTTTTACTTATGTATATAAAGAGAAACAATTTCATGAAGTTACATGTTGGTGAACTTAGATTTCTGGAAAATCCTGTACAATCAGACACAGTGCGTGATTTTTAATAAATTAATACCTTCGAATTTTGATATGGAACCAACTGTAATGTGTTTATATGTGAGTTGGGTGCCTTGAGTTAAATTTTCAAGGATTTTAAATGTCATTTGAGTGGTCATTCATATTTTAAACTCACTGTTGTTCTGAAATTACTTTTATAAAAGAGTTCATCATAATTTTGAGTGAAAAATATGATTTTGAAAATAATATCTTTTAACGTGATCAAGTAAAGATTTTGATATAAAATGGACTATAAACAAGTTTTAATATAAAGATACAAAAATATGGGATTAAAGTATATGTAGATGTGTATATATATATATATATATATATATATATATATATATATATATATGTATATGTATATATATACATATATGTGTGTGTGTGTGTGTGTGTGTGTGTGTGTGTGTATAAAAGTAAGTCTTGGACAAAATGTAATCCAAGAAATTGTAACAGATTTGGACCATCTCTAGCATCATTGTTTTTAGCCATGGCCAAAACCTACACTTAGAAAGATAAGATTACTTTGTTGTTTTAATTGAAGTCATTCGCTTAATTCTTAGACTTGTGACACGTTGTGGGCAAAGGAAGTTCGAGGCAACATGGGAACGAAGATCTTGTCTACTCGTCGAATCAGGTAAGGGGAGAAAACCCGAGGGATAATTATGTTATGATGTCTATATGCCATGTATGTTTGTTTTGATGTATTTGATTGATGTTGTTATTGTTGTGACTATTTTTGTTGGATCTTGAGATTCATATTGTGTTGATAATTTATGAAAAACATGAATGTCACTTATATATGTTGAAGTTGTTGTTTATGTGGTGATGATTTATGAGCAATATGAATGTTGTTCATATATGTTGAAGTTGTTGTATATGTGTTGTAGTTGTTGCATGGAAAGTCCAACCTTTGGTTAGAGCTCAATTAAATCCTTAAGATAAAAGTCTTAAGAAAAACTATATGAAGAACAATATAAATAAATAATTATTTTGAAGAAATGTTTTGAAAGAAGGGAAAATGAGTTATACTTTCAAAACCTTATTAGAATATTTGAAATAAAATAAAACTTTTATTAAGGAAATTTACTTGAAAAATTAAGTGATTTTACTCTAAGAAAAATCAAACTTTGAAAAGATTTTGTGGTAAGAAACTTTGAAGAAAAACAAATTTATTTTTGAAGTTTTGAAAAGATTTCTTTTAGTAACGTTTTAATGAAAGAAAAAAATTTAGAATCAAAATAATTTTAGAAAGGAAAATTATTTAAGCTGAAAGATCTTATTTTGAAGAAAAACATAATTTTGATAACACTTATAGTAAAGTACCATAGAAAATGGAATTTTAGTTTCCAATGTTCTTAGAAAGAGTTTTTCTTCAAAAAGGTTTACTATATTTTTTAAAGGAAATAGACTTTTCCAAATACAAAGGAGATTTTTAGAAAAAGAAATGGAGTTCCTAAAGTTTAAAGTTTTAAAAATGAATTTCAAAAGAAAATGTTGTTGAAAAGAATTTATTCAAGTAAAAATATCCGGTAACTTGGATAAGTTACGGAAGTTATGATTTTGTATTTGTTTTTCACTAAACGAAAAGTAACGTTCAAAAGTGAACCTAGTAACCGAGTCGTCGGGATACTAGAGTTAAAGCACGTGGATCCATAATCCGTATCACAACGTTGTGGACTGTGTGTCCTATATATAAAGTTGTGGACCGTGTGTCCTATATATAAAGTTGTGAACTGTGTGTCCTATTTACGTTGTTTTGGACTATGCGTCCTATACATGTTGTTGTGGATTATGTGTCCTATTTTCGTTGTTATGGATTGTGTGTCCTACATACATAGTGAAAGTTGTTTTCTACGACCACAAATTCTAAGACTAGTGCACAGGTCTAGGACTGTTGTGATTGGACACTCGGACTAAAACGTCCTGTGTTGATAATGAAAGTTTTAAAACGTTGAAAATTTGTGGATGGTCATGAGCCTTGAGCCTCGACGAAGGATATAATGAAGCACAAAGAAAAGTTACGAAAAATAAATGTTTTTACATGCATTTTGGCAGACGTGCCCAAATTGTTTTGTGTGAATGCCTTGAGGGGAAATGTATCTCATGCGACAGTGTATCATTGGTGCCTTGATGGACCATGATTTCCATGAGCCTTGTTCACTGTGCCTTGTGTAGGACGGTGGCTCTGGAACCCACATGCGTTGATTACTGTGCCCTGAGTTGGACAGTTGATGTGGGAAGTAAGTTGAGCCATGTACATGTGTTGGCTATTTGTTCCTGAGTGGCAATTGAGCCTTATCAGCTCACTTGTTTCAAAAACTGCATGGAGTTGGGGTCTCCGGAGACTAAGACAAAATTGTTGGAATATAGAAGTGCCATGTTTTCAAAAACGACGACGATTATTGATTTATTTGATTATTTGTGAGAATTTATATGTTGATTATGAATATTCATATGTATCTGTTGCTCTGTGTTAGGACATGTAGTCGTCAGAATTCATCCATATATTGGTATCTCACCCTTACAATATATCAGGTTTTTCCCTGGCCTTTTGCTACAATACGAGGGCAAGTGATACCGAGAAGTTCCTAACCTCACTTAAGGATATTACTCCCGATCCTTGAAGAGGTTGGTTAAAATTCTATGGTGAGAACTATGGAATTCTTCCCAGTAGTTGTCTTTTAGTACGACCAGCTTAGGATGTTTCCTTTGGGAAGGATGTTTTAAAGAAGTTATTATAGGTGATCTTGAAAAACCTTGTAATGATTTTATAAATTTTAGTATGAAAGATTATTCTATGAAAGTTTATATGTTGAAGTGTTTTGGATTTATAAAGAAATCTAGTGGTTGTGGATTATTAAACTTGGTATGATTATACTGTTTGTGTTGTGTGCATTATTTTATGTACTCCGAAAAACTTTTTACCCTTATATTTTAAGACTTATGAAAATTATAGAAGTTTTTCCGAAAGTAACCAGTAAGCCTTATTTTCAATTCATTTCCACATGTGATTAGGACGTAATACAAAAAGGGGTGTTATAGTGCCAGTGACAATCTGGGAATTATAAACACTGTCAGTGACAATCTGGGAATTATAAACATCATTTTCCCAATATTGCCTACACTTTTATATTACAATATTTTTATACATTGAGATCAAATATGTATAATGCATAGATTTATGCATTAGAATTCTTAAAAAATTGGATTTTCAAAGTTATTTTTTAAAGTAATTAGTAATTTAATAAAGACATTGAATTATTATTCCATTAGATATAATCAAAAAAAAATTCGAATATGTAAATTAACATATAACTCGAATTTAATAGAATGGTTTTTTATATTCATTTTATTTAGTATTTATTTATAATTTTTACTTTATTATATTGTATAAAAAAATTTAAATTTGTAATTGTATGCAATTTTAGAATAATAATAAAGGATTCTATTCCCAATGTATTTATATTTTTTCATAGGTTATTAGATTAAGTGGGAAGTTGACATTTGTTTAAGTGAAAATGACTATAATATTTAATTTATCCAAATATTTTGCAATATACGAATAGAAATAGGTTTTTAATTGTATAGGATTCATATTTATATTTTTGTTATACTATGATTATGATATAAAATATAAAAAGATTGTAAATAGAAATTATTTTCAAAGTGCATATCTGGATAGGGATTGGTTGGTTGAGGTTTCTCATGTTCTCAGAATGCGTTTAAAACAATGTCTCTATCTTTTTTTTATGGAAAAAATTTAGGTGAATTAGGTTCTGGAGGATTTATTAGGGTCAAGACATGTCTCATGGCTCAAAGAGTACTTATAAAGATACTTACAGATTACCCACCAGTGAGATTCTCAAATCGACAGTGGAATTCAAACTCACAACTTTATTGATTATGAGTCATATTATTATCAACTGGATCAACCTTCTTTAACAAACAATGTCTTTGTCTAACGAGACAACGTTAGACAGCTAGTAATATTATATTATAATGTGAGAGTAGGAAGTAGGAACCTCTCTGTCTCTAATGGTATTATATGAATAACCCAACCTATAAACATGCTATATATCTATATGTCAATGCTCAATACAATATCCACTAATTGGTCATGTACTCATGTGCCATAATTAAATAATTAAATAAATTTTCCTAATTATTATTGTCACTAATCTCATAGAAATTCTAAATATATAAGTCATTAATGTTCAACAATATATATAAGTTAAAATAAAACAACAAATATGGAGTAAGAACAAACATGTTGAAACGTAACATATTTATATACTTTTTCTTTAATAATGAATTAATCTACAGATCTTATCAAGTAGTTCTTCCCAGTGCTAGGCATTTGCATTTCGTCCCCCTCTTTTGCTAATAGCCTGACATAACCGGCATGGTAAGGTGTCAAGGCTCAATGCTCTAGTTTTTCCATAGTTACCCAACTCACCACATCTTCTCCATGCATGATATTCTCCATAGGCTATTGGATCATTTGCCAAGACCTTCACATATGAGGCCAATTCTTCCAATGACTTGAATTTTGTGCCCTCTATTATTGAATGCGGAGGGACAAAATCCATGACATTTGGAGCACCAAAATAGATTGGAACAGCACCAGAATCCAAGGCATAAAATAACTTCTCTGTCACATAACTCTCTCTCCAAGTGTTCTCAATTGCAAGGACAAACTTGTAGTGAGACATGGTGCAATGTAAATGATCCCACCATTTGGTACTTTTTGCATCTCTGTTTGCACATTCAGGGTAGAGTGATAGAGCCTTGTTCCTACCACCAACATTATTGAGGCACTTGCCAAATGAATGGTGAGGCAGTAAGCTGAGGAGTTTGTATGCAAGTTTGTTCCTTTGAGTCACACAATGGGATGATGACCAATAGACAAGTGCCACCTTGGAATGATAAATCAAATTTTATCAGGTTATTGGGAGCCTTTCCTTTTAAAACACTTCATGCATACACGAATTATACACTCATAAAAAACTCAAATCCTGTGATTTTTATTCTCTCAAATTATTAATATTCAATTTATACCTTAAATCTAAATTTGAAACACATGTAATGTTGTGTGTTAGATCATTTTTTTATTGATTATTTAAACAAATATAAATTTAATTATCTTATATAACTAATTATGCGGGCATTATTCAATATATAATCCTATAAATTGTTTTTCAAACTATTGCCAAAACAGAGGTTTTACTATCCATTCAAGAACTATTATTTTTTAAACTACAAATTTCACTTTTATGGTAAGTTTGGTATCTTTGAAATTATATATTAAAAATACAGTTATGTTACATGTTGTCAGAGACTCTCGATATCCGAAAATCACAATGGACTTCAACTAATCCATCGCCATTTTTTTTTTCAATTTATGAGACTCGAACTCGAGACGTTGCTTAAGGGGAATAAGCTCTTTATTACTTGGACCAACAAGCGTCGATAAACAAGTTTTGATAACTTTGGGACAAATTTGTTATTTAAGCAAAGTACTTGTACTTTTTAGAACTAAATGTTCAATATTTTTTTTGCTAAAAATATTAATGCATAGAATAACTTTGTATAAATTTCTTATGCAATACAAATCAATGAAACTCTTCACTTAAAAGGTAAAAATAAATAGTAAGGAAAAAGAAAAAGAATACCTATGAACGAATTAAATATATATTGTTTATGCAAGATGTGAAAGCTATGTTCTTTCTCCTTTCTTCAACATTTAGTTTGATTTATGCTTTAACAAGCTATAATTATATATTGATGATATTGATATGTATGAAAAATCACTTACATCGTTCTTATGAGGGGAAACGTAGTAATTTCGACCATTGTGGAATAGAACACCGGCATAGGTTGACTGCAAATCATCTTTAGCATGATAACTAATGAATATATCCTCATGACCTGATCGCTTTCTCTCAGGTTCTAGATCCATATATACACGAAGCGGTTGCCCAATGCATCTCTGAAATCAAAAAATAAACCTCGGAAATCGATCACTTTCCATCTATATAATAATTATTATATAATTAAGAAAAATTACACCGACATTTCTTAAGGTTTAACTAAATTAGATTTCTCTTCAAAAAAAAATAACTAAATTAGATTTGATATCCCTTTTATTTCAAAAACTACAATCACCTTCTTTTAATTTGCAAAGAAGATAAATGCAATTTTAATGATCATGAATCTAAAAAAAACGTGAGTCTAACTGATGAAAAATTTAAATCAAATTGCCATTCAGACCAACTAACTCTATATAGTTTGTTTGTGATTGGCCCAAAACCAAAGTGCTCATATCTCTTTATTGGGCCCAGCTATATATAAACCTTGATTTTTCTTCATACACCTTGACCCCTTTTTTTCTATATGTTATTCCTAAATTACCTTTTACATAATGGACATTTTACATTGTGATAATATACATTTTACACATGCGGAAATTAAAATCTAGATGTACACAATTTTACAAAAGGCCATTTTATATATCCAAAAATTAAATTTTGGATGTATAAAATTTTATACGTCCGTAAACGAAAGACCATTTTACACATCAAATGTAAAATTTTACAAAAGTCCATTTTACACATTTGAAAAATAAATTCCTGATGTATAAAATTTTACATGTCCGAAATTTATTTTTCGATAACTCTAAAAACATAAGAATAGTCATTTTATATCTGGATTTTTATTTCCGAAGGCCATATTACAAGGTCGAAAATTAATTTATGAAAGTATTTCGAAAAATAAATTTTGAACAGTACAAACTTAAATAAATCAGGTGTTATTCCATCGTGGGATGAAGGACATTTAAAAAAAAAAACACACAAGGTGCGTGAAGCAAAAAATCATGTGGCAAAATTAAGTTCCCTCCTTATTTTCATCAATTCAATTTTTATAAGATCAAGTCCATTACAATTTATTTTGGAAAAAAAAAACGTTGGCGGCCTCATTTACACAAATCAAGACATGCAATAGATTGGGCTAAAAAAAAGTTGGCAGGCTCTTTCACACAACTCACAACATGTAACAGATTGGGCTAAACTAACAAAATAGGGACCTTACTTTTTCACACCCTTTTTTACTAAAAACACCACCCTCCCTTTTTTTTCTCTCCAAAATACCCTTCCTTTTCCGAATACTCTCATATCTGGAATACTGTACTGATTTAAGCTTATTTGTGTAGTTTCCGGAATTTAATTAAGTTTCCAGAATTTAATTTTCGAAAATATGCACGCACAAAAAATTGTTTTTTTGAAACTTAAATATCGGTACTATGCGAAAAATGAAGTTCCGATAATACACTTCCAGAATTAGGTTCCGAAACCATATGACTCAAGCTTCGGAACTTTAAATTCGGGAAATTCGGGAAACAAGACAATACACAGAGGAAAAAAAACTCACCATTCGATGGGTGGTGTAACATTAAAAGTATTTCTGGGAAAAAAAAAAGAAAAAAAGAATCGGTGGTGTGAGAAGTGATTCCCACAAAATAATACTATGCCCAATTTAGCCAAGCTCGAAAATGACCCCTGGTAACATGCTCATTCCATTTTTTAAAAAATCATCAAACACACATGATTTGACACAGGAATATTATTATTGACTTGTGCTTTGCTAAGAGAGAAATTCTATTTAGGTAGATTTGCTAAAGAAATTTAATTGAAACATATACATGTTAATGTAGACTAGATCTCTATGATCTATCCCTACCAAAATCTAATAAAAGTAAACAAATTAATACCGTGGAGGGAGGTTTAGTGGTTTCAAACAATAAGGCATCAGGATTGTCAGCAAGAACTGGCGATTTGGTCCACAAGCAGCTCAACCCACATGGACAAGAATACAAGTTGTCCAAATTATCAGGAATCCACTTCCACCCTTTCACCAAGATGCTAACATGCTTCATTTTCATCCCATCACATTTGGATAATATTTCACCACCTTGCAAAGAATTAGGATTAGAAAAATTCTTTGAACTATTACTAGTTTGGTTCACCATGGTTTTGAATTGGGTACAACCCACTTCAGAGTCCCATATTTTGAATGCACCAACCACATCAATGAAGGCCTTTGATGAATTATTTGTAGGAATATCATTGGTGGTGGTTTGGCCTGAGGATATTGGTAACAATGAAGATAAAGATGGGAGCTCCATGATCCCAGATATGAAGAGGATCAAGAGAATGAAACACAACATGTTTATAAAGGTAATGAAATTTCCAAGAAGTGGTGACATAGTGGAGAATGATGGACAATTGGGTATTCTCATTCTCTCTTCCAAGTCTTTGTAGTAATGAAATTAAAGCACACAGAGAGAAGAGAGAAGAGAGAAATGAGAGATGGTGAGTGCTCAATGCTACATAATAAACAAAGGCATAAAAGTCTTATTATTTGTGACTAGGATCCAAGTCTAAAACCAGCAGCAGTTTTGTTTTTCTGTATGGTATATAGTGGAGTACCCAGTGGTTTTGGGTGGATTTTAGTTCCTTCACCTAGTTAGAGTGAAGTAGCTATAGTGCGTGTCAAATTGTTGCATGCATGGCTTTAAGAAATTGATACACGCGTCAGGCACCCTGCTTCCATGCTTGCTTGAGATGGACAGTTGGCTGAGTTGGCAGCTTATGGACAGATCACATGCATCAACAAAAAATCTTGACAGTATTCTTATGCATACTTTTTAGATGATTAATTAATTAATAATTAATTAACACTATTTGTCCCTTATATAAAGATAATTGGCTAAATTATACTTTTGCTCCCTTATCTTTATTTTAGATTTCAATTTGGTCTCTCTTTTATTTATTTTTGTACAAAAATGATGCTTTATCTTTATTTTAGGTTTAACATTATCTTTTTCGTTTTAATTGTGGTACAGAGAAAGAACCACATTGATTTAACTTTTGTAAAATAAAAGACCACTTTGAAACAAAAAAGAAGGACCTTTTTGAAACAAGAAAGGAGCACATGGGTTTAACTTTTGCAAAATAATGTATCATTTCAGAACAAAAAATAAAAGAACGACCACATTGGTATAACTTTACAAAATAAGGAACCATTTTGAAATAAAAAATTAAAGAGGGATCAAATTGAAACCTAAAATAAGGATAAGTATTCGGATAACTGATACTTAGTTACATTAGTTGGAAAATATTTGAATTAGTTGAGTTAACAATTGAGTTAGTTACTTTTGTCTCCTATATAAACATTGTATCACATTCATTCTATCAACAACATTCATTCTGATCTTTCTAAGTTCTCAATAATAAGGGACCAAAATATAGTTTAGCCAAGATAATTCAAGTGCTATTAGCAAAAAGTTGTCAAGTGTGATATCTTTGGAAACTAGTTCTCTATGCAGAATGATCATCTTGTCATTTTAACAAGAAAATTGTATTTTCCATAAATTAACCTCTGACAATATAGTCATTATCTATATATAGGAAGCACCTAAACTTTAAGAAGATAGGGGTAGTATAAACTCAAGACCGAATGAAAGAAAAAACCATGAATCAGAGAAATTAGGCAGTTTAATTTTCAATCTCCATGCAAAAAGAAAGAATGATAACCACTACTCTCGGATGAACGATCTTATGCATCAAACTCTATCACCACATCACCACTAACATCAAGTGTTCTAACTTGTTCATGCAAACCTTTGAGTTTATTTTCAAAACCAATTAAATTTTCCTTCTTATTTTCTAGAAGCATATGTAGACCATTACCATTATTGATAGTGTTAGCCTTGATCTGTTCTTTCTGCAGCAGCCTCTGCTCATTAGAGATTGTTCTTCTATTTGTCTAATCATTTTATCCCCCCTTGATCCCACTCCTTTAAATAGGTTGTTTTGGCTCGAAAATGGGGTTCTTGGATGGTACATGGAGGCAATGACTTTTGGATCAAGATTTCTCTTCTTCACCAAATTCTTCTCCTCTTCTCTCTTGGATTTTGATGTTTCTTTTGTTCAAGATTGTTATTACCATGACAATGCTTAAGTAGCTCTTCTATTTCTAAGAATTGGGGCTATGCCCAAGACTTGTTTCATGTTATGAATTGGTAAATTCATTTTTTAATTTTCATATGCTTTTGATTTAATTCCTATTTCATGAATTACTTGTGAATTTGGTGACCACTTATTTACATGTCATAGATACTCTAGGGATAAACTGAGAAGTGAACTTAGGTATTTGATCTATAGGAAATGAACTCAGTACTTAAATCACGAGAGTTAGAACCGGTTCTTCGAGGGTTCATTGAATTGTCATAATTCTTAATGGGTCTAATTTAAATACGATTACCACTAGAGTATGAATTGGTTTAGTTGGGAACGATTTTTGTATCTCGAGAGAGGACATTAACTATTTTTGGATAAATTCACCTTCAAAGTATTTTGATAAATTAATATAGGGAAAGTCAATTAATGGCATGAACGGTCTTCTTGGTAATCCAGTTCCTCGACATTCCTCCTTTTGAAAAACTCCAATTTGATTTCCTTTCTAATTTTATTCTTGATTTTGTTTAATTGCTACTTTAAATTTGATTTGCTCCTTGGTTCCAATTTCAAAAATCAAATATTTTATTGTTTAGTTTAATTGATTTAATAATTAATTGGTGTTCATAATCACGGTCCCAGTGGATTCGATCTTTTTATTACTTGATGACGAAATTGTATGTTTGCCGATTTACGAATAGGTACATTTCAACTATATGACACTTCTGATTTGTCCAAGTTCACCAATTGGCCCGAGGCCTGTTGGTGAATTTCCTGAATCCGAGTGATGGCTTTAACTTCCTTAAGGTTTGCTCTAGCAAAAAGGAGGCTATCGTCTGCAAAAAATAGGTGGGTGATCTTGGAGCTCTCCTAGCAACTTGTATCCCATGTATATTCTTCTGAGAGCTTTCTTTATGTAACAAATCAAAAAGGGCATTTGCACACAAGATGAAAATATAAGGTGAAAGCAGGTCACCTTGTCTTAGTCCATGCTCAGTGATGAACCTTTGACTTGGTTGGCCATTGATAAAAGCACTTGGTAGGACACCGTGGAGATACGGGACATAATCAAGGAGGTTAACCTTTCAGGAAAACCTGTAGCCAACAAAACCGACTCCACAAAGGACCACTCCATTCGATCGTAGGCTTTTGCCATGTCAAGCTTAACTGCCGTCATCCCCTTCTTCCCTTTAGTCTTCTTCTTGAGCCAGTGGAAGCATTCCATTGCAATTAAAGCATTGTCTGTGATGAGCCTACCCTTAACAAAGGCACTTTGTTCTTCATCCACTACATCAGGAAGGATCCTTTTCACCCTATTTGCAATCACTTTGGTGACAATCTTCATAGCCACATTGCACAAGCTAATCGGCCTAAACTGTTTTGGAGTGTTAGGGTTTTTACACTTGGGAATGAGAGCTATATATGTCTTGTTGATGGATATATGTTGGAGACCTCCCTTCATTAAGAATTTCCAGAACAAGCCTCTGTATGTCAGACCCCACAATATGCCAATATTTATGGTAGAACAAAGCTGGAATGCCATCCGGGCCAGGTGCCTTGAGAGGGTGCATTTGGTCAATGGCCATTGTAATCTCCCCATTAGTGAAAATTTGGTTACACCACCCTCTTTGCTCCTCTGAGAAAGTTTTCTGAATTGCTCCACAGACTTGTTCCCCTCCACTAGGATTTGAAGAAGAGGAGAGGTCTGAAAAATAATCTTTCCACCTTCTCTCTGCCATATCCCCAAACACCAGCCTCATCCCTCAGCTTTTTCACTTCATTCACTTTCCTCCTCTGATTAGCTTTCCCATGAAAGAATTTAGTGTTTTTGTCCCCCTCCCTTAACCAAACAGCCCTGCTCCTCTGTCCCCATGATGTCTCCTCAGTCTGCAGCAGATCCGCATGCTTCCTGTCAAGCTCCTTGTACCTTCTAATACCATCCGCATACTTCCAGTCGTGTTCTTACTTGTATGTTGGAGATATAATTAAAGTGAGTGCATCCAAAATGAACGTGAACTAGGTTGATATATTCTATAGCGAAACATATATGAAGCATAATTGCATACTCACACGATCTTTGCCGGGAGATAGGAGCATGCTTCCAAACAATTTCAATACATACGACATTAGGCAATTCCACATATCACGATCGGAATGGGATTGAGTATTTTCATGTCTTGCCAACCAAAAGAGGCAGGTTTTCTTATACCCTATCTAGTAGCTTGCCCCATGAGAAAATGAAGATAATTGGGGCATATCGAATTTTCCCGACACTGATGAACTTAGGGCGCTTTTATAGATCAGGTTAAAGTAATCTTTTAATTCCTATACTGATTTTCAATTTGGTCTTTATATGTGATATTGATTTTCAATTTGGTCTTCAACATTAATTGGTTCCTATATAAGCGGGAACAAATTACAAATTATTATCACATACAGGGACCAAATTGAAAATAATTATCATATGTAGGGACCGATTTCAAATTCTTTTTATTGAATTCGTCCCTACATATGACAATAATTTGTAATTTGGTCCTCTTATATAGGGACCACAATTAGCGGTGAGGACCAAATTGAAAACCAGTGTCACGTGTAGGGACCAAATTAATAACTTTTTACGTATATGAATCAAATTGAAAATCAGTATCACATATAGAGATCAAAAGATTACTTTAACGTATAGATTAATTAAGAACATCCTTAGCTTTTAGCAACTCTTCTCTTTCCTATATCGAGCGTAAAGCTAGAATCACAGGTTTTGGCGCCAGATCCCTAGCGAGATCGGAAAAGGAGTGGAAATTAAAGGGACCGTTCCACTTGGATGAATTCTTTTCTTCAAAGGCATAAGAAAATCTATTTCAGACATAAGAAGTCCCCTTGACATCTCTTTTTTCACAAAAGAATTCTAGATGTAAAAACACAGACAAAAGGCTACTCTTAGACAACCCCCTTTTAATGAAGGGTAAATACTTATTTTGGTCCTTGACAAAATATATGATGCCCATTTTAGTTTATGATAACAAAAAAACTATTTCGTTAGTCTCTGACAATTACTAATGTGGGACAAGTTAGTCCCTACGTGACTTCCATTAGTCAGTGTTCGTTACTAAAATGTTCCACGATACTAATTGTCAGGGACTAACTAGTCTCACTTTAAATATTGTTAGGGACTATAATGTCCCATAGTAATTGTCAGGGACTAACTTGTCCCACGTTATTAATTGTCAATGATTAACGGGGCAGTTTTCTTTTGTCAGGGACTGAAATGGATACCACATTTTTTATTAGGGGCCAAAATGGACCTTTACTCTTTAATTAATATAGTTATTTGTATGTACAACTATTTTACAACTACTCTTAGACAATCAATATAGTATACTCCCTCCGATACATATTATAAGCAAAAAATTAATGCAACACATATATTAAGGTGGTTAGTTAATCTCATTTAATTTAGTTAAAAAAATTAAGTTTTTACCTAAATTACCTTTTATAATAATGATAAGTTGCTTGTGGGAATAGAATGATTAATTGAAAAACAAAATTTGTATTAAATGAAATGTATTTTAGGAATAATGTCATTAAATGAGTCATTGGAAAACAAAATATACTTATATATTGAACCAAAAATTTGAGATTTTTTTGCTTATAGTATTAACCGCAGGGAGTATATATTTTTGGATTATCACCAATTACTGCATTTATTTGATAGACTCACAAATTGAGACAGTCCATTTAATTTATCTTTATCTTGATGAGTGAAACAAAAGCTTTTTTCTTACAATTTTTCTGACTTTGCAGCCTTACACATGTTAAGGAATCAAAAAATAGAAATACTTTGTTAGAAAGTATAACTTTTTTTAAGCTTAATTTTAAAAAATTGAATATACAACTTTCTACATAACATTTATATTTTTGATTTCTTAACACGTGGAAGGTTACATATGATAGAAAAATCATTTTTCTTATATACGTTGAGTAATAATTCGAGTCTAACATGAACCTTCTTAAAGTTTGATGTAAATAAGCAAATTTTTGTTATTCATTTTTTAGCGATGTATCCTTATTTAGTTCTATAGTCATTGAATAAATTATGAGACTTTGATTAATAAATATCATTTTTTTATGAAATTATTAAATATCATTAGTAGTATTAAAAATAAAATATTTAAAAAATGTATTTTATTAAAATAATAGAAATAAAGAGTAGAAAATATTAAAACAAAGAGGAATAATATAAAAAAACAAAGTAAATTATATTTGAATTAAATACTGAAAATTAATTAAAAGGAAATCTTACTACACAGTATACTAATTAAAATAATTAAGATACTTTTATATATATATATATATATATATATATATATATATATATTAGTTTTTCATAAAAAAATACATATATCTTATACTTATTTGAGTAGTGGATTAGTGGGACCTGGTCCACCTGGAGAGGATGTGAATAAAAGAGAAGGAGCAAGAGAAACCGGGAGCAGAAGCACCTGGATGATAAAGAGCGACAAGTCCATATAACCCAGTTAACAATCAACAAGTCAATTGGGTCTCCATATAACCCATATAACCCATAAGGAGTTTTTGACTTATTTTCATCAGTCATTGGGAGAAGCTTGTGGAATTATCATAAGAGCTTATGTACTAAACACCATCTCCATGTTTTTCACTATTCGAATCCTCTCATGCCTATTTCTTTCTTTTTCTTTCTTTAAGCGCTTATGGCATAAGCTCTCATGCGATAAGGTCTTATGTGATAAGCTCTTAATTAAGTTATTTACCCAAACGCACCCTTTGTATTATGCTCTTCACGGTGCAATCTTTACGGATCAGGATCCTCTCCAATAACTGGAGAGGTCCGGTATGAGAGAGAATATTATTTTATTGTATGAGTCACTCTCTCTCATACTGGACCTTTGCCGGAGAGGATCATGTTCCAATCTTTACAATGATATATGAGTCCTATATATAGGACATAAGTCTTGTAACTTACAAGCAAATTAAAGGGCAGACATAATGTGTCATTAACATATAAAATTAAAGGTAATAACTTATGAAAAGCCTTTTACTCACGGGAGTTATAGGAGCATCCTAGGAAATTTGAAAAGACTTAGAAAATGGACATCCACTAAAATATTCATAACGCTCCCCCTTGGATGTCCAGAATATGTCTCGTTAAAACCTTACTAGTAAAAAACCAGTGGAAAAAAAATCCTAGTAAAGGAAAAAGAGTCCAATATTCTTTATATGGGAAATTCCTCATTAAAATCCTTATCAATGACAACCATGTAGGACAAAATATTGATTAAGGGAAAAAAGTACAGTTTTTTCCCCTGTTAGAAGCATCACTTAAGAATATGAGTTCCAACATTCTGATTTTCTCTCCCTGAAGTATTTCGAAGCAATATTCTTCCCTCTGACACCTTTGACATATCATCATTTCAATTGAGATTTAATTTGCATGACAATAATTTCTTCAATTGGAATCACAAGATTCTTGAACGAGATGAATCATAACTTTAACCGGAAAACATCAACGACTTCATCTGTATTAGAGAAATACCTCTTATATTTGCAAGATCAACTGGAAATTAGCTTCATGTAAAAATCATTATATCAAGTCATGTAATATGTAACAATATGTGTGCGTGTCTCTCTAACAATAAGATATAGTCTTCAGCACCAATATATTTGTTATCCTTTTCACATCCAGCTATCGAACTATAGTTCTTTATAATTTGTTATACCAAAAAAATCAATTTCCTAAATGCTCGATCTGCGAATCGTGATAAAATTTGTCCTCTAAAATATTTTATAATACCAATTCTAATATAATACCATTGCATGAAAAATATGCATGTAAACTATAAATCTAAATATATAGATATATTTAATCCTTCCGGAATTTTTCATGTAAATATTACTCTCGAGTAGGGATGGCAATGGGGCGGGGCGGGCACGGGTAGCACTCCCCCCGCCCCCATACTCGTCAGGTAAAATCCGTACCCGTACCCGTCTGTTACCCACGCGGGTATCCTTCGGGCGGGTATCCAGCGGGTTTCGCAGATATCCGCGGGTTTGCGCGAATTATTTTTTCTAGAAAAAATATATACTCTTTTTGCTTGAAAAATTGTTAAAATATGCGTAATTCAATTTAAAATAATCATGTTCATACAAATAGATGTTAAGAAAGTATCAAAGCATTATCCAATTACAAAAGTTACTAACAAAAGTAATCAAATACATTTAGCAATTACTACATATACATAATAAAGGACATTTTAGTAATTTAAGTAACGAGTGCGGGCGGGCACGGATAGTGTGATACCCGCCCCGCCCTGTTCATAAACGGGTATTGAAGTTACCCGTTTATTTTACCCGCGGGTACCCGTTTAACTATCAGCCTCGTGCCCGTTGGGGATTTTATCCACGGATACGGATAAAATTACCATCCCTGCTCTCGAGTCAACTATGAGTTGTAATGACAACTATTTACATGAATATATTTTAGGTTTAATAAGGTTTTTAGTCCTTATGAATATGGTGTTTTTTGGTTTTGGTGCCTCCAAATATTTTTCCTAGGAATTGATCCCTATACATCTTTTAAATTTGGAAAAGTTCCCTACTGTAAAATAATATTTTTTTATTCCAGATAGGATGCCACGTCCAATTAGGAAATCTTTTTTTTTAAAAAAAAATTCCTGTTTTATTTTTGTTATACTATTATTTATTTATTTTATAATTTGTTGTTTATTAATATCGTGAAGCCCATCCCCCCACCCTCATCTTGTTCGACTTCTTCTCATTCTGTGTAACGTTTTCGCCATCAACATAGGCACTCCATTTTTCCCTGAACATGAATTAAAATGAAATAGAAGATGGACATGGGACTAAACAACCAAACTTCAACAGGAAAAAAAAAGAACAATCTGTACAAACTTTTCCTGAGATCAATTTGTATGACTTGTCCGCGCACAGGAAGCACACGAGCAGTAACAACGCACAAGTAGTGTGAGTGTAACGCCTTCTTTGTTCTGGACGAGGAAAACGAAGAGATGATTTGCAGAGAACCGAGAACGTCGAGAAGGGTAGGGGAGGGACGCACTCACTGACTCACGCACATTAATGCCCTCATCCGAATGGGCTTGGCTTGTTTAAGGAAAAACAAAAAAAATTTAAAAAAATTAGAAATTAAAATAGTAATAATAATAATAATAATAATAGTATAATCAAAATAAACCTGAAACAATATTTTTTTTTATTTATTTTTTTAATTTTCCTAATTATCCATGTGTCATTGTCATCCTATTTGGAATAAAAATATATAATTTTTTGCCACTTGGTGCTGATGACGTGGCTTGCCTTCAGCCATGTCATCGATTAAAAGACTGACTTGACGTTAGGGACCTTTTCCAAATTTTAAAAATGTATAGGGACCATTTCCTAAGAAAAATATTTGGAGGGACCAAAACCAAAAATCACCCAATTTACAGGGATCAAAAACTTCATGAGACCTATATTTTATATTCTTAGATTTTGGACTTCAAGTCCATTCAAAACTTTTAAAACATTAACTATTGTTCAAAATCCACAAATTGCACAATTTGAAAGAGTACATCTTTCAATGTTTTACATTATCAAATATCTTCAATCCTTCAGGGATATGCTTTATGCATATTGATGTAGCATATGTATGGAAGGATATCCTTGAAGCATATGTATACTGAGTCCATACAAATAGTTTGTGACAATATCTATTAGATGTAAACTGAGTCCTTCATGTGCTACCAGACTAATTAAGTATCGAAAAGTATTTGCATCCACCACAAGTGCATATGTCTCTTCAAAATCATTGTCAGGTTTTATGAAAACCCTAAGAAACAAGTCGTGCTTTGTTTCTCACAATTTCACCATTCTCATTTCGATTTTGAACAAAAACTCATTTGTAAGATCAACTAGCTTTAAAACTTCAGGTGTACGAACTCCAGGTCCAAAAACTTTTTGCTTGATAAGCGAGTTTAAATCCACCGCAATTGCATCTTTCCATTTTGGCCAAACATTTCTTTGTCTATAATCCTTAATAGACTTTGGTTTGTGATCCTCATTATCATTTATTTCATTTAGCGCTACATTATATACAAAAACATCGTCAAAGTTGATTTCATTTCCAGTTCCATCGTATTCCATTCCTGACATAATTTATCGAGATCTCTTTATTTTCACAAATTTCAGGTACCTGAGTTTCTGCTGGAACTGAAAAATCAATTATGTTAGAGGACTCTTCTGGAGTTTTTAAATCCTCAATTTGGCCATCTTACTTTTTAGCTCATTTTCTTGTTTTATGGAATTTTATCTTTGGAACCAACGAGTCTGCCACGCTTCATGCGTGCTTAAGACTCATCTCTCATCTGCAATATTACATTGTCCATCAGGGACATCATTTTAATTGAAGCATTAGCATTTGGTATAGTCAATGAATTATCTTTTGAACTTCCAGTTCATATTGTTTCGTGTTAGGATCAAGATTAAAAATGATAATTCATTCCGACTAATCTCCTCTTCCAACTGTTTATTCCCTCCCCCTAATATTGGGAAAAATGATTCATCAAAATGACAATCGTCAAACTAAGCCATAAAAAATTCTCATGTTGATTGTCCAAATATTTTACTATAGATATCAATCATATATTCCCAACCCTCTTTAAGAACTCATCTTAGTGTGTTGTGGTGGAGCAATTCGAACATATATAGCACATTCAAAAATTCTTAGAAGGGGAAATATTAGGTTCCTTACAAGAAACCAATTGTAACCGAGGGGACATATGATAACTTGTTGGCAGATGCGAATCAATATCTAACATGCAAGATTGCATGTCCCCAAGTATAAATTGGAAGTTTTGATCTCAATGAAAGTCTATTGTATGAACATGTGCTACATGATGTTCAATATCAAACTCAATATGCATTCAATACTCTTTTTATTTTTACAGTCAATATGAATACAATAATCATTAAAAGGCGTAAGATATAAATTCACAAATATTATCAAGGCATATTCTATTAATTGGATAATCGGGAAGATGAACTCTTAGTGGAATTAGTTGAGCAAGCAATCTCTCTAACTTTTGGTTAGGAATTGACAAATATGACCATCTAGTTGATACATCAATTAAAATCTTAGAATATCTAAATGGTCCACACGAAGGGTGTATTAGTCCGCCAACATCATTTTGTATATGCTCTAAAAATTGAGCGAGATTCACTCTGTAACACCCTATTCTTTTATGTTTTTCAATATCGGTAATTATATGTCTGTTTATATTTTTATCTGAGATCTTGAAAACGATTTTGGAGAAAATAAAATCATTCCTAGAGCCTATGTTATGGTAGGAGGCTATGGTTAAAATTTGGGTTTAAAATTCAGACAGAACCCGGTCTGCGTTTTCAGTGAAAATACATTAGTATTGGTCAGAAAAACCCTGATTTGACCCGAAACTGAGTAATTTTATATTTTTATCACTTTTTAGTGATATGATCTATTTTAAATTTTTCTCTCAAAAATGAAATATTATGTTTTATTCGAACGAAATTTTCTAAGAAAAGGCGCAAAAACCTAAATCGGGTAAAAGACGGAGCCAGATACGAAACTGCAAAGATACGCCGGGAGACAGAACGATGATTCATCCATGATGACTCATGAAGAATGAGTCACCAGGGTGAGTCATGGTGATGACTCACCTTTGTCATGATGAATACTTAGATATTTTAAATATCTAGTCATGGAAATGACCAAATAACCCTTTTGTTTTTCATGAAAATTCTAAGCTTGTCCCATCATCTTTTATGACCATTTTACCCCCACAAATTCGGCCCTCCCTCTTCAAGTCACTTAGCCAATTCATTTTATCATTTTCTCAAAAAAACATCAAGTTCTTACTATTGAAAAACCTCCAAAGTTCTTCATCAACTTTCATCTTCTCCACCAATTTTACTCTTCTAAAGGTACACCCGTGAGTTAAGCTCATCTCATCCTATTTCCTTCAAAGTTTTTTTCCACTTCCATGAAAACATTTCAAGTCTCCATATTCATGATTTTCTTAGTTTATTTTCTAGAAAATCATAGGAAATGAATTTGTGAGTTATGACAATTGTTATCTTCTATCTAATATCTAATATCTAATATCCTAGGATCATGTATCCAAGAGCTTAAAAAATGGAAAACCCTAACCCTATTTTTCAGTCTAGGACAAACCATAGGTGTTTGGTACCTAAAATAGGTTTTGTTGCTTGTCTTGTTTTTTGTGTTGATCTTGTGAAAGGTACTTTGTAGTTTGATTGTGGTGACCTTATTTGAGTAGAAGGAAAGACTTTACAAGACCTAAAACAAGGAGAGAGTGTACTACAAGAGGTAAGGGGAGTTTTACCTAAATGAGTTTGGTAGTCATATACTTAATTGTTTGGTATGTGTGATTAATTGTAACTATTGTGTGATGTTGAATGAAAGATTTCTGGTTTTGTGATGAATATTGGATTGATAAGTGAATTGTGTCTTAAAGTTGTTTATATATGTTTATTTATGAGATTGTTGTTGATTGTATTGGTTGAGAGCATGACAATAGTCATAGTTTGATAACGAGGATTAAGACACTAAAAATCTTAAGTAGAAAATTTAAGATTTTGATTTTCGTAAGTGGAAGAACTTTTAAAAATAAAAATAATGTTACTTAAGTATATTTTTTTAACAGTTATGTTTTTGAGAAATCACGGATGATTTTAAAATAACGTTTAAGAAATGAGTGTTAGTGAGGATGGATCATGACAAAAATCATGAAAATGTTTCAAATAAAAGTCTTTTGAAAGAAAAGCTTTTGGTTTACGAAAATTTTATTCTAAATTAAAATATTTAGAAAAATATCTTATGACGAAATTCTTGATAATAATTTTATTGTTTTATTTCCATGGAATCAAAGAAACTCGACAGGAAGATTTGCTCCAGCTTACATAACAAAACGGGTATCTTGACTTCCATATCCTTTAATTGATTCATATTTAGTGTTGTCGATGTAAGCTCCCTGAAAAAGTGGCTAAGCTCAACAAGTGGGTTCCAAATTTGCTTCGGTAATGCGTCGAACGCAATTGGAAGCAACCGTTGCATGAACACGTGGCAATCATGACTCTTCATTCCATGTAACTTTGCTTCCTTAATGTCAACACATCTACCCAGATTGGAAGCATACCCATCTGGTAACTTTAGTTCTTTAACCCACTTACAAACGGCCACTTTCTGTGTTTTGCTTAGTGTATAACTTGCCTTCGGTTTGATAAGTCTGCCACGACCACCGTCCTGCAACTCAAGCTCCTTCCGATTACAAATGTCAGCCAGATCCAATCGTGCTTTATTTGTATCCTTTGTCCTCCCCTTGATGTCCATCACAGTGTCAAACACATTCAAAAACACATTCCTCTCAGTATGCATGACATCAATGTTGTGACGGGTAGCTGCGTCCTCCAATACGGCAACCTCCAAAATATACTTTGTTTTGTCCAATTATGGTTGACGCCATAATCAGGAATATGTTCTCCTTGGGTTTCATGGACGAGCGGTAAGTACTGTACTCTACGCCATACATTAGGACCAGTCAAACGTGGTGGAGGCGGTGTTGTCTCCGCACAACGCTTCTTGAATGCATTCTTGTTCCACCTGTAAGGATGATCTTTTGGAAGGAATTGACGATGACAATCAAAATATGAGATCTTTCGACTGTTTTTAAGCGTGAATGCCTTCGATCGCTCCATACATATTGGGCATCCAAGCTTCCCATCGGTCATCCAACCCGACATCATCCCATAAGCTGGGAAAGTCGTTGATCGTCCACATTAAAGCTGCTTTCATGATGAAATTCTGCCTCACGAGATACGTCATATGTCAACACACCATCATTCCACAAAGATTGTCAACTCATCTATCGGTGGCTGCAAGTACACATCAATCTTACCTTTTGGATTAGACGGACCGGAATTATGATCATTAGGAACATAAACTCCCGCTTCATGCACATCCCCGGGGGAAGATTGTACAGAGTCAGGATAACCGGCCAACAAGAGTATGCTTTTCCAGACTGCCCAAAAGGATTAAATCCATCAGTAGATAACCCCAATCGGACATTGTGAGGGTCCTGCGAAAATGCCATATGAACCCTATCAAAATGCTTCCAAGCTTCTTCATCAGATGGATGACACAAGACATCTTGCTCCCTCTCATGCTCACTATGCCACCTCATGTGAGCTGCAGTGGCCATCGAAGAGTACAATCTTGTAAGGCTTGGCACGAGCGGAAAGTACCACATCTTCTTCTCAATGCCCATCCTAGTGGTTGTCTTATACCGATCTGCACCACAAAATCGACAACATGTTATGCTTTCCGCTGAATCATCCTTATAGTACAACATACATCCATTCGGGCAACAATCAATTTTCAAACACCCCAGACCCAAATTTTCCACAGACTTCTTAGCATGATAAAAACTAGTAGGCATCCGATTGTCTTCTGGCAACGCCTTGGACACCAACCTGGTGAGATGATTAAAACAACCTTCTTGCATAATGTAGTCAGATTTGATACTCAACCATTCCATGCACATCGACAACTCCGTGTACTCCCGACATCCTTCCCACAATGGAGATCGTGCAGCACTCAGCATATCATAGAATCTTTGAGCTTCGGGATTCGGATTCTCCTCTATTTATTGGGAACCCATTCCACCATCTTCTCCCCCATCTTCTTCTAGTACAACACCAACCGATGGTCCAGCATTGTCCATTATCATCTGCTCGTATGAATTCAATTCTTCCCTCCGGTCACCACTTCCATAGTACGAACCTTCAACCACAATCGGGTTTAAGTCAGGCAACGTCTCACCATGGTTACTCCACCAATAGTAATCAGGCATGAAGCCCTTCTCATAAAGATCGGCTACAACTCCATCCACGCTTTTGAAAGATTGACACTTGCATCTTTTGCAAGGACACCTCAATTGATCACCGCCCAGCCGTATAAATCTCTCCTGGCTAACAACAAACTCTATAAACTCACCCACTCCAACTTTATACTCTTCCCTAAGACGTTTATTCCGATCCAACCTACGATACATCCATTTCCGATTCTCCGGAATATCCATTGCTGGCAATTAAATAGCCTGACCAATCCTACAATAACACTTATATATTACGGTGCATTCCAATAACTCCATCAATCTCGTTCTTATGACAAGGTATGAACCTATCCCATTCGAGAAGAAACCTTTGCCACACTCGGTTACTAATAGTTATTCACATATTCAAATACCTTATACTTGACAAAATTTTGGCAGCATTTCCCATCGGTCTCCAAGTACATGACTCGAGCACGGTGAGAATCACTGCGATCAAGTATGCACCAGGAGAACAAAAGGAAATGCATCAGACCGAGATTTCAACAAGTTTATAAGGCATTTGAACATTGAAATGACTATTGTACGAGTGTGAAAAAGGTTTTTTCCCAAACTGTCCCACTTGGACAATTCAAGATTCAATACAATGAGCATGCATACCTTGATAAGTTACGCATGCTCATTAATATTGAATCTCAAATAGGAAACTAAGGCTTTCATAATTTAATTATTATCTATATAATTTAATATAAACATTAACCTATAAATATTGCAACATTGTTGAGCTTATATAAATTGCAGCGTAAATCAATACAAACTTAGATTAAATATTGTAGCAAACATCCTATTGAGCTCCGCTCTCCACTAACAAGTAGCAGTTAATTGTCAAACACATGCATAATTTCTAAATTATCAGAACACAACCAAAGATCCCGCCTTTCGGACAAGATCACATCCTATTGAGCTCCGCTCTCCACTAACAAACAACACATATTGACAAACACATGCATAAACATTAAATTATCATCATACAATCAGACAATATCACATCCTATTGAGCTCCGCTCTCCACTAACAAACAACACATATTGACAAACACATGCATAAACATTAAATTATCAGCATACAATCATTTATAATATCACATCCTATTGAGCTCAACTCTCCACTATCAAACAACACGATAATTCACATAATACATTACACTGAGTGTTCAGAGAACTTACCTGAGAGAGAAAACACAACCGAGTAAGGATAATGGGAGGAGCCGGAGCCAACAAAGAGTAGAAGAATATGACAACAAGGACCTATCGTGCATAAATGAAATCAGTCATTTCAAATCAAATCACTATTCTATATATACAGAATCCAGTACAACTATTTATAAGACTAGAAACACATAAATTAATATAAAATAGAATCAATAATATACGGTTACAAATTTAGAACAACTTGCTGTAACACCCCGATTTCTGCTGTTTCTACTGTTTTCTGTGTCGATAAACAAACATTTGTTTATTATTTTTTTTTTCTGAAACATAGAAAATGATTTTGGGAAAACCAAAGTCAAATTCATATCATACTTATTTTTATAAGTATACGGTGAAATTTTTGGTTGAAAATTCAGACGGAACCCGGTCTGCGTTTTCACTGACAGTAAGATTTTACTGATCAGAAAACCTAATTTTGACCCGTGAACGAAATAGATAGCGTTTATATATCATTTCCAACGATATAGGTTATTTTTAAAATTTTCAAAATAAATATGTTATTATACTCGATTCGGGCGTAAAACCTAAATCGGTAGAATAACGGAGTCTAAAACTAACTACAGAGACCGAATCGGACACCGGCCACCGAGGGACACATGTCACATGGTTGTGGTGAGTAGGGTGAGTCACCACTTATGACTCACCTTTGTCATGATTAATTTACAAAATATCTAGATATTTCTTTAAACTAGTGTAAAGACCGTTTTGCCCTTGGACGATTTTACCCTTGAACTTTCATCGAAATGACAAATTTGCCCCACAATTTGTGGACACAAATCAGCCACATCCTCACTCATTTCTCACCACATGTTGGTCATGATTGCTTTTTGGGAAATGACCATTTTGTCCTTATGTTGTCATAATACCACAAAAATGCCATTTTGTGAGATTACTACTTTGTCCTTGAAATTTTGCGTGTTGGACCCTTTTAACCCTCAAAGGCCACGACCCTAGGAAGCCAAGAGGCCCATTTTCACTTCTATAAAAGGCAATCTTCACCTTCTCCATCAAGCTTTGCCATTTTTGCCATTAAAGCTCTAAGTACCATAGCTTGATTTTGTGAAGGAAGTAGGTGATTCCTTGCCCATTTTTCATTTCCAAGAGGATTGTGTTAGTAGTTGTTGTTCGGAGTTCGTGGAGGAAACCGGACTTGAAACTCGAGACTTCGTTGAATCAGAACTTGAATCTTCAAAGGTAAGGGGAGTTTGCCTGAGGAGCTTCGATAACTATGTGTATAAATTGTTTGGTGTGTCTCGTAATTAATGGTTATAGTTTGTGGTGTTTGTTTTAAAATTATTGCATAATATTCTGTGGTGCATGATTTATCTGTGAAAGCATGCTATAAATTGCGATGTGTGAATTTATTGTTGGTTGTGAAAGCATGTGATAAATTGTGTTGTATGAAATTTTTGTTGATTTTTATGATTGACTGGAAGCCTGACACCGGTTAGTGCTTATTGAAAAGTAAAGATAAAACGTTAAAAAAAATTTAAGGGAAATATAATATTTTTGAAAATTGGTGGATTTAGTTTTTATTTAAAAATAATAATATTTTAATGAGTTTTAATAAAAGAATAATTTAATGAGCAAATCACACAGACGAATCGTGAAAAAAAATTTCACTTTCGCACTTGTTTCAAAACGTCGGGAAAAATGGAAATCAAATCTTAATTTTAAGAAAATGTATTTTAAAAAGTGTTTTAAGATTGATAATAAATAATTTTTCAAGAAATAAGGGTTTTTGCTTACCTAACTAGAAGATGAGGAAAAATGCTCTTTTTACATGAGAAAAATGAATATAGGTGTTAGAAATGATTTTAAAAAGAATTAACATATTTTCAGAAATAAAAATAAAGGATTTAAGGGGAAAATGATTTTCGTTACGTTTTAAAACGAATTTCATCGGAAAAGGATTTTGTTGGAAAAGAATTTAAGAACAAATAAAAATTTTCGACAAACTTGGATAAGTTTTCGGAGTTTTGTTTTTGGTATTTGTGTTTCACTGAACGAAAATTCTTTGGGGAAAAATCAAGGAAAGTATAAGGACCTAGATTGCCGAGATGTCGGGCTAGTGTTCCTAAAAGGAAATCGTACTTGGAAAGGAAAGGAATTAGAATACCTAAGGAAGGGTAGTTGGGAGCTTTAAGTCTTGACAGAGCAAAAATAAACAACAAAGAACAATTACGATAACAAAGGATTTTACATGCATAGTATGGCAAACATGCCATATTTGGGCAGACATGCCTTGGGTATCGAGCTACAATTTCACAAAGGGTGAATTGGGTAAATTGGTTAGTTACGGACCAAAGATAAATTCTAGGGTCTGTGGATCTTAGGGACATTCGGGCTTCAAAAATCCAGCGAATACTTGGGGCCTTGCAACCTCGGGTCGTGGAATTCGGTTACCCGGCACGAATGTACTCAATAGGGAACTATTCCAGTATTATTTTAGGTGCTCCATCGTGATATTCCCTGAACAATTGGAGCCGGACCTAAATTTAGAGGCCGATCTCATGAGACAATTGTGTTAAGGGTATCGCAGCCTAATCATTGCTCGAAGAAGGGAAGTTAGGAATCTCCGGAGAATAAAGGTCAAGAATCACAGGAATGGATATTGAAGTGTCATGCATTTTTGAAAATTTACTATTGGATGATCGGGTATGAATCCCATTGGTAGGAAATATTTATAATATTTATACATGATGGTTGTTTGAGTGTCGTGCATGTAGTTATCATGATGAAAACTCAATGATGGTATCTCACCCTTGCTTTATTTATTTTCATGTTGGGTTTCTACTATGCTTCAATATATATATTCGAGTACAGATGAGCCAAATGAGTCTGCTATCGTACACGGGAATACGTTCCCTGCACTTTGATGAGGCTGATGACGGAAGCGTGTGGAGGACAAACCCGGGTACTTCACAATGGAAGTCTCGGGAGGATTTCCCAATGGGGATTATTAAGTGTGACCAGTTGTAGGATTCGGATTTGGGTTTAATTTTGGAAAGTAATACCTCTACTATATAGATTTAGTTTATGTGTGTTTTCCTTATGCTATGGCTTAAATAAATGATTGTAATATAACAGCCATATGTAAAACCTTATTGATGCATATATATGTATTCGATTGTTTGTTAATTATAACATTTGGGTTGTATAGTTTGAGGAAAAGAAAAAGAAAAAAAAACTTATCACTAATTTTCAAGAAAGTTATGAAATAGAGAAAATTATATTTTTCCAAAAGCAACCAAACGTAATTATTTTCGATCTTTTAGTTTCAACATGTAGCACCAAGGGGGTGTTACATTAGTGGTATCGAGCTGGTCGAGTCTTTTGGGAATCCTTGGGAAATAGGTCTGTTATGTCTAGGTTGTGTGATCTCTGATTAGACTTGTTTTAATTACTTCTTAGAAGTAATGTGTGATAACGAGTAAGTTTACGTTTCGCTTTCTGGTTTTGGTTTGATTGATTGTGGCTTGTAGGTCGGTTATGGAACCAGTTGTTGAACCGTAGCTGGACGCTGATGTCGGACGCGGCCATGGACGCAGGGCCGTAGAGGCGGTCGTGTTGGCGGTCGTGGTAATCTGGGAGAAAATTATGAAGGAGCTGGTGGAATGGACTATGCAAAGACAGGCAATGGAAAATGTTGCAGCTGCTATTGCAAATGACGGCAACTATGGCTGCCCAAAATCAACAAGAACAACTCAGAGCTGAACAAGCTGCAGAGGGAAAAGGATTGACTGCTTTTCGGCGTCAAAATCCATCACAATTTCATGGGGATGCTGATCCCGAGAAAGCCGACCTTTGGATACAAGAATTAGAGAAGATCTTTGAACTGATTCACAGCCCAGAAGGAGTCAAAGTTCAATACGCTACTTTCCTGCTCGTGGGTGATGCTGAGTACTGGTGGAGGGGAGTCAGACAATTGATGGAAGCAGATCATCAGGGGATTACTTGGAATGCATTTCGTAACGCATTCCTGGACAAGTACTTTCCTCAAAGTGCTAGAACTGAGAAGGAACAAGAATTTCTGCATCTGCAGCAGAGAGAAATGACTGTTGGGGAATACGCGGCGAAGTTCGAATCGCTCGCCAAGTATTTCCGTTTCTTCCAAGCTCAACCGGACGAAGAATTGAAATGTGAGAAGTTTGAAGGAGGATTAAGGTTTGAAATCAAGGAGTCAGTGTTGCCACTGGAGATCAAAAATTTTCAAGCTTTGGTCGAAAAATGCTGGAAGGTGGAACAGATGAAAAGGGGAAGGGATAGCAGAGGGAATGTTGGAGGACCATCTAGATCCAAGAATCGTGACCAGAATCGAGTGCAACCGCAGAGAGGAAAACAAGCTCGGGGAAAGCCTTATTTCCGACCACCCGGAAATAATCGAGAATCGAACTTAATCAACAAACTTATCGTCCGATCGCTTCAGCGCGTACAATAGTGGAGGCCAAAGAAACCAAAACCAAGGCCAGTTTCGAAGTGTTTCAAGTGTGGAAGCGAGACTCATTTTACGGATAATTGTCGACTACAAGGAGTGCAGTGCTTCAAATGCGGAAAGATAGGGCACATGGTCAAAGACTGTCAAACTCGAAACTTGCATCAACCACCAACAATTCTAGGACCATTAAACCGACGATTAAGGGAAGGGTTTACACCATGAGTGGTCTTGAGGCTTCAAATTCAAGATCTCATACAAGGTAGTTGCGACATAGCCGGTAATCTCTTAATGGTACTTTTTGATTCGGGTGCAACGCACTCTTTTATTGCGATGGATTGTGTGAGACATCTAGAATTGCCTGTTTCTTTCATGTCATATGATCTCGATTGTTTCAACTCCTACTTCTTGAACCTCGTTATTGTGACTTCTATATGTCCGAACTCTCCTATCATCATTCAGGGATAGACATTTTCTTGTTAATCTCATATGTTTGCCTTTAATTCAATTAGATATAATTCTAGGCATGGATTGGTTATTATCCAACCATATCCTTTTAGATTGTTCCCATAAGACCTTAGTTTTTCCTGATCCTGAGAGTTCTGGATTTTTATCTACCCACCAAATGAGAACTTCTTCGAAAGGAGGAGCTCAAGAATACTAACTTCTATCTAACTTGGAAGTCGAGAGGCAAATCGACTTGAGTATGATACTTGGAGTAAGAGAATTACCGGATGTGTTTCCTAATGATGTTCCTGGTTTGCCACCTGTTAGAGATATCGAATTCTCCATAGACCTGATTCCAGGAACCGGTCCAATTTCAATTGCTCCATATCGGATGGCACCGACGGAACTCGCTGAGTTGAAAGCTCAATTGGAAGATCTTTTATCAAAAAAGATTCATTCGACCAAGTGTTTCCCCGTGGGGAGCACCAGTTCTGTTAGTAAGAAAAAAGGATGGAGGGTCGAGACTCTGCGTGGATTTTCGACAACTCAATAAAGTGACGATCAAGAACAAATATCCTTTACCGCGTATAGATGATCTAATGGATCAACTAAGAGGAGCCGTTGTGTTCTCAAAGATCAATTTGAGAACAGGATATCATCAGATAAGGGTGAAGACAGAAGACATACCAAAAACTGCATTCAGAACTCGTTACGGACATTACGAATATCTTGTAATGCCTTTTGGAGTAACAAATGCACCTGCTATCTTCATGGACTACATGAATCGGATTTTTCGTCCGTTTCTGGATAAGTTCGTTGTCGTATTCATCGATGACATTCTCATTTATTCTAAGAATGATGAGGAACATGAAGAGCATTTACGACAAGTCCTGCAAATCCTACGTGAGAAGGTATTATACGCAAAACTATCTAAGTGTGAATTCTGGCTCGGAGAGGTGAAATTCTTGGGGCACGTGATTACTGAGGAAGGAATTGCTGTTGATCCTGCAAAAGTAGAAGCAGTACTTTCTTGGGAAAAACCAAAAACGAATGAGAGATTCGCAGCTTTGTGGGTCTGGCCGGTTACTATAGGAGGTTTATAGAGGGTTTTTCCAAGATAGTGGGACCGTTGACTCAACTGACAAGGAAGGACCAACCTTTTGTATGGACTGACAAGTGCGAGGAAAGTTTTCAAAAGATCAAGGAACGTCTGACAACATCGCCAATGTTGATACTTCCTGAATCGAATGAACCTTATGAAGTATATTGTGATGCTTCATATCAAGGTTTAGGTTGTGTATTAATGCAACATCGGAAAGTCGTAGCTTACGCATCACGACAGTTAAAGACACATGAGAAGAATTATCCGACGCATGATCTAGAATTGGCTGCTGTGGTTTTTGCACTAAAGATATGGAGACACCACCTGTATGGAGCCAAGTTTGATGTCTTTAGTGACCACAAGAGTCTGAAATATCTGTTTGATCAGAAGGAGCTCAACATGAGGCAGAGACGATGGATGGAGTTTATGAAAGATTATGACTTCACGTTACAATATCATCCTGGAAAAGCGAACGTCGTAGCAGATGCACTAAGCAGGAAGGCCATTCATATCTCAGCTATGATGGTGAAGGAATTAGAATTGATTGAAAAGTTCCGTGATCTCAACTTAATCATGGACGTAAGTCAAAAGAAAATTTGTGTAGGAATGATCAAGATCTCTAGTGGATTAATGGAAGAGATCAGAGAACAACAAGTCGCTGATACCTGTCTTCAAGAGAAGAAGAAGTTAATGGAACAAGGAAAAGCTACTGAGTTTAGATTGGGACCAGATAACATCATAAGGTGCAATGGACGAGTCTGTGTACCTGATAATCCTGAGATGAAAAAGATTATTCTAGATGAATCACACAAGAGTAAGTTGAGTATTCATCCGGGATTAACTAAGATGTATCAGGATTTGAAACAAAAGTTTTGGTGGCCAGGCATGAAAAAGCAAGTCGCGGAGTATGTTGCAGCATGTTTGATTTGTCAGAAAGCGAAGGTAGAACATCAACGACCAGGTGGAATGCTTACCTCGTTGGATGTACCGGAATGGAAGTGGGATAGCATATCGATGGATTTTGTGGTAAGTTTACCGCGAACTTCTAGAGGTTTTGATTCAATTTGGGTGATCGTTGACAGGCTAACGAAGTCCGCACACTTCTTACCTGTTAAGATCAACTACACTGTGGAAAAGCTGACTGAAGTTTATATCAGAGAAGTGATTAGACTTCATGGAGTACCATCGAGTATTGTTTCGGATAGAGACCCGAAGTTCACTTCACGTTTTTGGGGAAGTTTACATCAAGCGCTGGGAACTAAGTTACGCTTAAGTTCAGCTTATCATCCTCAAACTGATGGACAAACAGAGAGGACGATTCAATTGTTAGAAGACTTGCTGAGAGCATGTGTCTTAGAGAATCAAGGAAGTTGGGATGATCTTTTGCCACTTATCGAATTCACATACAACAACAGTTTTCACTCAAGTATAGGGATGGCACCCTATGAGGCCTTATACGGAAGGAAATGTCAAACACCTATGTGTTGGTATCAAGATGGAGAAAGCACGATTTTAGGACCAGAAATTGTACAGCAAACAACGGAAAAGGTTAAACAAATCCGTGAGAAGATGAGAACGGCACAAAGCAAAGGAAGAGTTACTCTGATCAGAAGAGACGACCCCTTGAATTCCAAGAAGGAGAACATGTATTTTTGAGAGTCACACCCACGACTGGGGTAGGTAGAGTTTTAAAATCCAGAAAACTCAATCCAAAATTTATCGGACCTTACCAAATTCTTCGCCGTATTGGTCCAGTAGCCTATCAAATTGCTTTACCACCTTTTCTTTCAAATATTCATAGTGTTTTTCATGTCTCACAATTGAGGAAGTATATTCTTGATCCCTCTCATATAATTGAACCCGATGAAGTACAATTAAAAGAAAACTTGTCTTACGAGACTTCACCGTGCATTTAATCGAGGATAAGAGGATTAAGCAGCTCAGGGGTAAACAAATTTCCTTAGTCAAGGTTATTTGGAATAAGACAACGGGAGAGGCAACATGGGAATCTGAGGACAAGATGAAGTTACAGTATCCTGATCTTTTTTCAGGTACGTAATTTCGAGGACGAAATTTTTTTTTTAGTGGGGTAGTAATGTAACACCCCGATTTCTGCTGTTTCTACTGTTTTCTGTGTCGATAAACAAACATTTGTTTATTATTATTTTTTTCTGAAACATAGAAAATGATTTTGGGAAAACCAAAGTCAAATTCATATCATACTTATTTTTATAAGTATACGGTGAAATTTTTGGTTGAAAATTCAGACGGAACCCGGTCTGCGTTTTCACTGACAGTAAGATTTTACTGATCAGAAAACCTAATTTTGACCCGTGAACGAAATAGATAGCGTTTATATATCATTTCCAACGATATAGGTTATTTTTAAAATTTTCAAAATAAATATGTTATTATACTCGATTCGGGCGTAAAACCTAAATCGGTAGAATAACGGAGTCGGAAACGGAACTACAGAGACTGAATCGGACACCGGGCCACCGAGGGACACATGTCACATGGTTGTGGTGAGTAGGGTGAGTCACCACTTATGACTCACCTTTGTCATGATTAATTTACAAAATATCTAGATATTTCTTTAAACTAGTGTAAAGACCGTTTTGCCCTTGGACGATTTTACCCTTGAACTTTCATCGAAATGACAAATTTGCCCCACAATTTGTGGACACAAATCAGCCACATCCTCACTCATTTCTCACCACATGTTGGTCATGATTGCTTTTTGGGAAATGACCATTTTGTCCTTATGTTGTCATAATACCACAAAAATGCCATTTTGTGAGATTACTACTTTGTCCTTGAAATTTTGCGTGTTGGACCCTTTTAACCCTCAAAGGCCACGACCCTAGGAAGCCAAGAGGCCCATTTTCACTTCTATAAAAGGCAATCTTCACCTTCTCCATCAAGCTTTGCCATTTTTGCCATTAAAGCTCTAAGTACCATAGCTTGATTTTGTGAAGGAAGTAGGTGATTCCTTGCCCATTTTTCATTTCCAAGAGGATTGTGTTAGTAGTTGTTGTTCGGAGTTCGTGGAGGAAACCGGACTTGAAACTCGAGACTTCGTTGAATCAGAACTTGAATCTTCAAAGGTAAGGGGAGTTTGCCTGAGGAGCTTCGATAACTATGTGTATAAATTGTTTGGTGTGTCTGTAATTAATGGTTATAGTTTGTGGTGTTTGTTTTAAAATTATTGCATAATATTCTGTGGTGCATGATTTATCTGTGAAAGCATGCTATAAATTGCGATGTGTGAATTTATTGTTGGTTGTGAAAGCATGTGATAAATTGTGTTGTATGAAATTTTTGTTGATTTTTATGATTGACTGGAAGCCTGACACCGGTTAGTGCTTATTGAAAAGTAAAGATAAAACGTTAAAAAAAAAATTTAAGGGAAATATAATATTTTTGAAAATTGGTGGATTTAGTTTTTATTTAAAAATAATAATATTTTAATGAGTTTTAATAAAAGAATAATTTAATGAGCAACCGCGCGTACGTAACCGTGAAAAAAAAATTTCACTTTCGCACTTGTTTCGAAAACGTCGGGAAAAATGGAAATCAAATCTTAATTTTAAGAAAATGTATTTTAAAAAGTGTTTTAAGATTGATAATAAATAATTTTTCAAGAAATAAGGGTTTTTGCTTACCTAACGGCAGTATGAGGAAAAATGCTCTTTTTACATGAGAAAAATGAATATAGGTGTTAGAAATGATTTTAAAAAGAATTAACATATTTTCAGAAATAAAAATAAAGGATTTAAGGGGAAAATGATTTTCGTTACGTTTTAAAACGAATTTCATCGGAAAAGGATTTTGTTGGAAAAGAATTTAAGAACAGCGAAAATTTTCGACAAACTTGGATAAGTTTTCGGAGTTTTGTTTTTGGTATTTGTGTTTCACTGAACGAAAATTCTTTGGGGAAAAATCAAGGAAAGTATAAGGACCTAGATTGCCGAGATGTCGGGCTAGTGTTCCTAAAAGGAAATCGTACTTGGAAAGGAAAGGAATTGGAATACCTAAGGAAGGGTAGTTGGGAGCTTTAAGTCTTGACAGAGCAAAAATAAACAACAAAGAACAATTACGATAACAAAGGATTTTACATGCATAGTATGGCAAACATGCCATATTTGGGCAGACATGCCTTGGGTATCGAGCTACAATTTCACAAAGGGTGAATTGGGTAAATTGGTTAGTTACGGACCAAAGATAAATTCTAGGGTCTTTGGGTCTTAGGGACATTCGGGCTTCGAAAATCCAGCGAATACTTGGGGCCTTGCAACCTCGGGTCGTGGAATTCGGTTACCCGGCACGAATGTACTCAATAGGGAACTATTCCAGTATTATTTTAGGTGCTCCATCGTGATATTCCCTGAACAATTGGAGCCGGACCTAAATTTAGAGGCCGATCTCATGAGACAATTGTGTTAAGGGTATCGCAGCCTAATCATTGCTCGAAGAAGGGAAGTTAGGAATCTCCGGAGAATAAAGGTCAAGAATCACAGGAATGGATATTGAAGTGTCATGCATTTTTGAAAATTTACTATTGGATGATCGGGTATGAATCCCATTGGTAGGAAATATTTATAATATTTATACATGATGGTTGTTTGAGTGTCGTGCATGTAGTTATCATGATGAAAACTCAATGATGGTATCTCACCCTTGCTTTATTTATTTTCATGTTGGGTTTCTACTATGCTTCAATATATATATATTCGAGTACAGATGAGCCAAATGAGTCTGCTATCGTACACGGGAATACGTTCCCTGCACTTTGATGAGGCTGATGACGGAAGCGTGTGGAGGACAAACCTGGGTACTTCATGCGGGAAGTCTCGGGAGGATTTCCCAATGGGGATTATTAAGTGTGACCAGCTGTAGGATTCGGATTTGGGTTTAATTTTGGAAAGTAATACCTCTACTATATAGATTTAGTTTATGTGTGTTTTCCTTATGCTATGGCTTAAATAAATGATTGTAATATAACAGGCCATATGTAAAACCTTATTGATGCATATATATGTATTCGGTTGTTTGTTAATTATAACAGTTTGGGTTGTATAGTTTGAGGAAAAGAAAAAGAAAAAAAAATTATCACTAATTTTCAAGAAAGTTATGAAATAGAGAAAATTATATTTTTCCAAAAGCAACCAGCGTAATTATTTTCAGTCTTTTAGTTTCAACATGTAGCACCAAGGGGGTGTTACACTTGCAACTTCCCTTCTTCCTTATACTCTCCTCCCCATCTCCTTTATTTCAGAAGAAGAGGAAACAAAGGGAGAAAAGTACTAAGGAACCTTTTCTCTCCCAAAACCTAACTCTTGGAAGATGAGGTAAGGGTTTAAATCTTAAATTACAAATTCCATTTGTTTGTGGTTTGTCATATTTGCATGTCTGAGAACTCAAAACAAAATTCAAAACACAAAATTTAAGCTTTAATCAGTGACAAAAACGTAACTATAATAAACTAAACTAAAAAAAAGAATGTTTCAAATGCTTTTTGGACGGGCAAAGCAAGTGTCACGATTCATGAAATCATCCAGACCTGGAATATACTCTGGTGTTTATACAAACACATAAAACTCACCCAGGATAATTGTTCTCTCTCATTTTTAACTCTCAAACTCACACAACACTTATAAAGGAAGAGAAGAAAATTTATGTTCTCATATTCTTGATTCATTCCATCATCAAATTGCCAACGTACAACCATGGCCTTTTATAGGCAACAGTTCATAATAAACTATTAAAATATAAACAAACTTAATTGATAAGAAAGGCTTAGGCGGTGGCACACAAAATATGACTATTCTACATGAATCATGATAACGATGCAAGTAGATAATGAGTTGTAAAAAGTTCCTTGTTTACTATGCATTGCGGCAGGTAGACTTCAATTTGGACTAATATGAGTTGTGTTAATTGTTGGTGATTAAAAAAAGGCTTGATTTAATTATCAAACACTCGCCATGAAAAAGATGAAAAAAAAAAGGTCTCAGATGAATAAAACATCTTTATATTGGTGCTGCTGGCAATTAACAGATGGGAAGTTTTTTGAAAATGTCATCAATAATTGCAATATGAATTAAAGCAATAGTTTTAAAGTTTTTAATAGTCCCAATAACATAGTTTGAAAAGAAAGCAGGAAGTTGAAAAGTGATGCATGCATGGGTCATTTGAATTAGTAAGTGGCATTGGGAATATTGCACACCTTAAGCTAACACAAACATGAAAACCTCCCAGTCACCACTGTGTTCACACCATCACAGACCACATCAAACACAGCTTCTCCCATTCATTTATATAAACACAAACACGAAAACATTTGTGAATGATAAAGAACTATTTAAAATCTGACATATCTAAAAACGAAAATTAAACATCAAAATCCAACCACAAACCACATAGCAAAAGCAAAACACACAGAGTTTTCAACAACAAATTTGTTACCTGTATTTTGTGAATCCGCACACAGCTAACGTATCTCCCCAGTCCCGAACTCGAAGCTCCTCGTTGTCACACCACAAAGTACTAACTCCACCTTCAACCAATCAACATGATAACCAATAAATCAAACAAACTCATATATGTTCTCTTTAGGCTAGGTTTGCCATTTAATTCAAATTAGAGTTAAGATTCTTTTCTCAACATAAGCCTTTGGATACTTAACACTTAGGTTCTAGGTAACTTAGATAAATTGCTATAACTTGAAAATATGGAATAAAAATCATCCAACCACTTAGGGTAGGTTTCGGCCTTGTATTACAAAATAGGCTAGGGTTTTCAAAACAACACAATTTCTTAGATCAACGATCTTAGAGTATTAAAGAGTATGAATCAATCATTAGATTTCACAAATCAATAAAAAACCTTTCACCCCTTTTATGTTAGGGGTTCGGCCTCTTTAGTATAAGTAGGCTAGAAATTTCCAACTTTCCAATCTGTTAGACTTAGCATCCAAATGTATTAAGAAGATCAAGTCCATGATCATATTGGAAAATGAAAACCAAACATCCCAAGTTCACAACCATCATAGGTTCGGCCATCATAGGAGAAATAGGCTAGAAATCTTTAAACTTTCCAATCTCTTAGACTTAGCATCCAAATATATTAAGGAGCTTAAGTCTATGATCATATTGGAAAATGAAAACAAATCATCCTAGGTTCACAACCATCATAGGTTCGATCATCATAGGATAAATAGGCTAGAAATCTTTAAACTTTCCAATCTCTTAGACTTAGCATCCAAATGTATTAAGGAGCTCAAGCCCATGATCGTATTGGAAAATGAAAACAAAACATCCTAGGGTCAAAACCATCATAGGTTCGTCCATCATAGGAGAAATATGCTAGAAATCTTTAAACTTTTCAATACTTTATATTTAAGATCAATAGGTATCTAGAAGCTCAAATACATGATCATCTTTCAAAAAGTTGAAACAAAACTTCCCAGGCCACTAATACATAGTTTCGGCCATCCTTGGAAAAATAGGTTAGAGATGTTTGTTTGATACAAGCTCTTAGTATGAAAGTGGAGATTAATAGAAGTCCATAGAAATTAGTTTAAACTCCAACGGAGTTTTCTACAATTTTCTAGAGATTTTAGAAGTTAAAAGAGCTTTAAGAATATTTTAAGAAGACATAAAGTAAATTCATGAAATAAGTGTAAAACTTGAAATAGAAGAGTATGAGAAGGTTACCCTTGAAACTAGAAAGAAAAAGTATGAAGAACTTGAAGCTTGAAACTAAGTAAAAATGGAAACTTTAAGTATTAGAAACTTAAAAATGAGAAAGTGAAGAAGTAGGAAAGTGATGAAGAGAAAATGAAATGGGTATTTATAGAGGAGAGGTGAGATGGGCGTGAAAGAGAAGGAAGGAGCAAGTCTTGATGGCCAAGTTTTGGCTTATGCCTTGTTTGGTTGAAGAAGAGAGAGAAAAATGGGTTTTTTTAGAATATAATATAATATGATATAATTTGAAAAGTGTGATTATTACACTTTTGGAGTGTGTCATAACCCATGTCCATCACATCCCATCAAGTCGCTTCACTTCTTTTGGGCTCCCTTTTCTGCTCCATTGCGTATCCGGTTTAAGTTTCCGATCGTATTTCGCTCGGAATAAATATTATATTTTATTTCCGAACTCAAAATTTCGAAAATTTCCAATATCATACAAACATCACAAAAACACTAACCGTTTCGTTCATGGTTCAAAATTAGGTTTTCTGCTCAGTAAACTTGTACTGTCAGCGAAAACGCAGACCGAGGTTCGTCCGAATTTTCAACCCGAACTTTTACTGTAACCTTCTACCATAAAGTAGACTATGAGTAAGATTTTATTTTATTCAAAAGCACTAACTCTCAGATTAAAATATAATTAATTATATTTTAACGGATTGAACAACATAATTAAAATCAGGCTGTTACAGGTTGCATCTAACTCTGCTATTAAGGTCACTAGTAATAGCAGTGAACAACCAATCGTGAAGGAAGGAGTAGAAGAGAAGAATGATGATAATGATTTTGGTTCTTGGATGGTTTTCAAGCGAAATCAAAGGAAAAAAAGCTCAGGGTAAGTCTAATGTTGATGCAAAGAAACAAGCCAAGGAAAGCAAGACCAAGAAGTCCAATGTTGAAGGTAGTAATCCGAAGAATAAAGATAAATCTGAGAGTTCCAAAGTGAATAAAGATCCAGGATCAAATGAGTCTAGGGGCCAAGGCCCGATTCCTGTGAAATATATGGATTCAGGTCAAGTCCAATGATCAACAAAGAGGAACCACTGCTTTAAGTACATCGAATCTTTAACTGAGCTTCTGTGGTAAATGACCATGTGATGGAACCAAAAAAGGGTCTCGAAAAGGAGGGACAAAACCAACAAATGTCATAGAGGAACCATTGAATCATGTTGAAATGGAGAAGCAGATGAGAGAGAAATATGCTTAGAGTAACGATTCCTCTCCGTCAATCATAGAAAAATTTGATGGACAATGGACTGAAGGATCAGATTTACAACATTAAAAAACTAAGGGGACCAAATGTGCTCGAAAAAAACTAGAGGGACCAAAATCACACATGGCTTATATATCTGTGTCATACTCAGCACTTTATTTTTTGGTTTAATAAATTTTTTTGTCCCTGAAAATATAGGCATTTTTTGTTTTAGTCCTAAAATTTTGTTTTCTTTTATTTCAGTAATTTTAAATTTTAGATTTTTGAAATAAGTCCCTGTCATCAACTTCCGCTGTTAACTGCTTACATATTTGACGGAAGTCCATGTCAGCAATGCTACATGGTTATTTTTTTCTAAATTTCTTATTCCACGTGGCATAACATAATAAAATATTAATTTTATTTTTCTTATTTAAATAAATTATTATTTATTTTTAATTTTTTTTTTCAAAAATAAATTTCTCAATCATTATCTTCTCTTCTTCGCTCTGTCAGACCCCTCTCCATCTGCAGGTTCATATAGGGCTTTTTGACTAAAGTAACCTACTTTTAGAAATATTTACAAAAATAACCTACTTTTTAAATAATTTGTCAAATTAATCTTGTTTTTGCCAAGCTGGAATTTTTGTTATTTTTTTATGTTGACTGTGTGGCGCCAATTTGACTGGCACCATTGATTGCCATGTGGTAGCCTTTCATTGGTCACTTTGTTTTACAAACAAAAATAAAAAAAAAAGTTGTATGGTGCCACGTGTCGAGTTCTGGTGAGTGACGTGAGGTGGAGCCCCCTCCACCCATTATTCCTACACTCTTTCTTAAAAAAATTTAACTAATAACATTTTAAAAAATTAAAACAATATTAAAAATACTAATAACACCAATAAAGAATATTAAAAAGATAAAAAACATAATTATAGCATAACATGAATAATTAAAGAATATTACTAAAATTTATGATTAATAGTAGCTAATAGTAATTTAAATAATTTGTAGTTTTAATGATTAATGTTATGTAAGAGAGTATTCAATAGTAATTTGTAGTTTTAATGATTATTGTTATATTATAATTAATAATAGTTTTAATTAATAATACTAATTTGTAATTTTAAGAGAGTAATTAATAATTATTGTTATATTATAACTATTGTTTTAATTTTTTTTTGACATCTTATTTGTGTTATTATCCTTTTTTTTAATATTTTTTAAGTATTGTTTTAATTTTTTAGTGTTATAGTTTCTTGAAGGGCGAGGTTAGGGGTGGCAAAATGGGTTGGACCCGATGGGCCAACCCGTTTAACTCGTCTTTTTTGGTGGGAGGTTACACTTTCAACCCACCAAGCCGTCCTGACCCGCTCCCGCCTAACCCGCCAAGAAAACGGGGCGGGACGGGTTGACCCCTCGGGCCATATTTCATTTTTTTTACATTCTTTTTTATTTTTTACATTAATTTAAATATTTTGTTTAAGCCTACATAAACATAACCATACATTATTTTTTTATCTATATTATTATTATGTTTATGATGCTTAAAATTTGTAACAATACTCAAATATTATTAATAAAATTCAAATAAATTATTAAAAATACATTTTTTCCAATATTATAATAGTAAAATCGTATAGAAAAGAAATTAATCACACAAACGAGGTGGGGTTTGATTTTCAATTTGGAACATGATTAATTTAAACATGTTTTAGGGACTTAAATATTTAATTTTTTTATTATTGGCGGGTCAACTCCGCCAACTCGCCGTTAAACGGGGCAGGGGTTGTAACACCCCCTTGGTGCTACATGGTTACTCGTTGCGGAATTATAAAACTAAAAATAAAAGCTGATTACTTTCGGAAAATAAAATTTTCTAATCACTTAACTTTGCTCGAAAGTAGTTAGGTATCTTTTTTTTTCTTTGATATAACCAAACATCATATATATATATATATATATATATATATATATATATGCATCATCATCACATTTACATCAAGACCTTTATAAATACAGGTCATTTACCCTAGTCATAATATAAGAGAATAAAAACATAACTATAATGTAGTGGTAAGTCTAGAACCACGACTCATAAAGAATGGCTCTCAGTAGCCAAATATATAGATTGATGAAATACCACTACCTCAAAAATGGAAACCAAAAAGTCCTACAGCTGGTCACACTAGTGGAAACCATTGAGAAGACCGTCATGGTCCTCTCCAACTATAGGGGTATCCTGTGGGGGTACCTCTACTCCCGCTTCTGCAGCGGGGTCCACCACACCATCATCCATAGGATGATACTCAGGAACATCCTCATCATCCTATGGATCCTCCTCTATCTCATCATCTACCCCTGGTACTAGAATCAGAGGGGCTGGAGGGGTAAGCGGTGCTGCATCCTGGAACTGCTGGACGGGTGGAGGCTGATGTACTAGATCACCCTGCTCCACTAGAGCTCCCAATAGTAACCACATCTGTGGTAGTGGAACCTCCATAGTCCGTGTAGTGTGGGTACGTCGTTGTGGTCCTGCGGGCTCCCAGGTTTATCACCCACACGCCTCCTTCATCTACGTCATCAAACATTAGGGACATAAACCCTAATATGATGGATTCCCCGTGTGGTTTATCTGTACTCGAATATATATAATACCACAATAGAAATCCAACAAGAAATATACAAGGGTGAGATACTTACAAATGAGTTTTATCATGATAACCACATGCGCGACACACAAATAACTGCATATACATACACACACACACACACACACACACACACACACACACACACACACACACACACACATACAGCACATAAATTCTCAAAATAATCATATGTTTAAACCAATGAGATTCATACCCGATAGTCATCACAATTTATAAAAATGCATGACATTTCAACATCCACCATCTAATTTTGATATTTATTCTCTGGAGATCCTAACTTCCCTTCGTCGAGCAGAATAGGCCGTAATAATCCCTATATCATAATTGTTTCGTGTTGGGTACATCTCTCATTTCAAATCCCCAATTGTTCTAGGATATTACGTCTCACCTAAAATAATATTGAATAGTTCCTTATTGAGTACTGATGAGTGTGATTTCACCTCATATTTCCTTTATCATACTGTATGCATTTTCATGTAGTTTAGGCATTTTTAATTTGATTTTTGTTAGCTTTTACCTTGGAACGGTTAAGGCGATTTTGCGGTTTTGTTGTGCAGGAATTGAAGATTAAAATATTCAAGATCAACCATGATGGAGCTTGCATGAAGATGGAGCTTGAAAAGTAAGAAAAATGAGCCAAACAGAGCCCATCACAGCCTAGCCGTGACAGCCATCACGGCCATGATCGAGCAAGGCTGAAAAGAAAAGAACGAAAAAGTCAGAACCTGTCACGGCCGTGACAAGCCATCAGTGCCAAGTTTTCCAAGACAGAATTTGTCACGGCCTGGCCGTGACAGGCATTACGGCCGTGACGCGCAATATCTGGAACTTTAAAACTTGATTTGATCTGATTTTGTAATTGCTTGGGATCCAAGTTAACCTACTCTATAAATAAGGCAATTAGGCTCGAAAATAGGATCCTTTGGGGGCTGCTACCTTAGGCAAAAACCATGATTTCTTTTCTTCTCCAATTTCATATCTTCTCTTAGGTTTTCTTTTATGCTTTTGTTAATCAAGCTTGCTATGAACATGGCAATGCTTGAGTAGTCTTTTTATTTCTAGGAATTGGGGCTATGCCCAAGATTTGTTTTATGTTATGATTTGACGTTTTACTTCTTGTTAATTTCAGTTTGCTTTCGATTTGATTCCTGTTGCATGAATTACTTATGAATCTGGTGCGCACTTATTTGCATGTCATAGATACTCTAAGGAGGAACCTAGCGGTGAACTTAGGTATTGGATTTATAGGGATCGAACATAGGACTTAAATCACGAGAGTTAGAAGAGGTTCTCCGAGGGTTCACGAATTGTCACAAAGCTTAAAGGGTTCAATTTAAATTCAATTACCACGAGAGTAGGGGTTGGTTTAATTGGGCACGGTTCTTGTATCCTGAGAGGGAACATTAACTTATTTAGGATAAATTCGCCTTCAAAGCAAATTTTGATAATTAACAAGAGGGGTAGTCAATTTTGTAACATGAACAGTCTTGTTGGTAACCCAATTCCTGGGAATCCCTTTTGATATTTTGAAATCTCATATTTGATCTACTTTCCTATTTTGTTCTTGATTTCGTTTTAATTGTAACTTTAAATTTGATTTGCTACTTGATTCAAAAATCAAATCTTTTCCAAATATTTATCTTTTATAGTCCAGTTTAATTGATGTAGTAATTAATTGTTATTTGAGATCACGGTCTCTGTGGGATCGATCTTTTTTTTACTTGACGACGAAGCCGTGCACTTGCGGATTCGAGCCACATCAAGTACCTCCGGGTAGTGTATCGAATTTCCACGACTCGAGGTTGCAAAGTCCCGGCCATATATGGGTTTTTTCGAACACGGATGTCCCTAAATACCCAAAGACATCTATTTGGCCAATAATTATCCAATTTGTCAATCCACCCTTTATGGATTGTGGCTCGATAATACATGACACATTGGCCAACAATACATGGCACCTTGGCCAACAATGGCACGTCTGCCCAACTATGCATGTAAAACATTTATTCTCATTACTTTTCTTTTTTGTTCATTCTTTTTTTATCGAGGCTCAAAGCTCACTCACACTTAACATATGACACGAAGTTCGAGTGCTCTATCACGAAACCAAAGACAGATGCACCAGTCCTAGTTTCGCAGATAAGGGACACGAAGTCCTCCATATCACATCAAAATACTCAAGTTCTCTATCGACAACACGAATCAATGATCTACGTGTTTTCCTCACAACACTAGAATTCCGACATCTTGGCTAAGAGGTTCACTTTTCTTTTTCAACATCGTTTTCGTTCTGTGAAACACAAATACCAAAATAAAACTCCGAAAAGTTATCCAAGTTTATCGAAAATATTTTCGCTGATTTAAAACTCTTTTGCAGAAAATCTTTTCCGCTGAAAATCATTTATAGAAATTCGTTTACAAAACATTAAATTGCAAAGAAATTCATTTTTTTCAAATTCATTTCTTTTTTAATTTTATTTTCCGAAAACACCTTAAATCTTTGAAAATAAATTTCTAACACGTTTTTGTCCTAAATAATAAAACTATTTCTCATAGTTTCGCTGTAAATTACTTTTCTAAATTATTTTTCATTTAGGATAAAATTATTTGTGAATCAAAAGACATTTTCTTTTTCAAAAAGTTTTTCACCATCAATATTAAACTTATTTTTGAAACTTAATTTATTTAATTACTATTCATTTTATTTATGAATTTATTTCGTAAAAATTAACGTAAGTGGAATTTTTTCACGGTTTCGCCTCACTATCACTCATTGATTTACTCTTTCACCAAAATATCATTAAATAATATTATTTTCCACATTTTCTTCCACTTCCATAATTAACATACATCACAGTTATAACATGCTTTCGCAGATAACATTAAAAATCACATTATACATACATCACAATTATAACATGCTTTCGCAGATAACATTAAAAATCACATAAACAAATACATAATAATTAAATCAAACACCACAAAATCACTACGAATAAATATACAGACAACTCATAGATAGCATGTAGCTATCAAAGCATAAAACAAGTTAAAAATTGAAACAAAAACCACCTAATCCAAAGCCAGGTTCGGTCAACACCAAAAAAAATTGGCTAGGGATCTCTAAAGTTTTCAAGCTCTTAAATCTATGATCCTAGAGTATTTGAAAGACAAGATCAATTGTCATACTTCAAAAATTTGTTTTCTATGATTTTCTAGAATTAAATGAAGAAAATCATGAAAAATGGAAACTTAGAGATCTTGACATGAACGAATGAAATTAATTAGAAAGAAGAATATCCATGATCATTAATCATGAGGATATACCTCTAATTTGATGAAAGAAGTGAAGAAAATGATCCAAAATAAAGCTTGTTTAACAATGGGGTCTTGGGTTTTTCTTGGAGAGAAAAGGCCTTGATGAGGGAAAATGAAAGACCAAGTGGTTTGTAGGGGAGGGCCGTGTAACATTGAGGGCATTTTGGTCCTAAATAATTTGGGACAAGCTTGGGAATAAAAGCAAAGTCCAAGGCAAAATGGACTCTTCACTAAAAGCCATCATTACAATACTCACCATGGTGACTGACTAAAATGAGTCATCCATGACTCACTATCCTCATCCATTAGCGGGTCTCTGCAGTTCTGTATCCGGCTCCGTCATTTACCAGATTTAAATTCTCTCGGTCGTTTTCTTTGAAAATTCGCCGAAATAAAATATAACATTTTATTTTTGACCAAAAATTTCCAAAATAATCAATATCGTTGAAAAAGTGCTATAAATCCAAACTGTTTCGTTCTCGGGTCAAAATTATGTTTTCTGATCAATAAAATCTTAATGTCAGTGAAAACGCATATCGGGTTATGTCTGAATTTTCAACCAAAATTTAACCGTAACATTCTACTATAAAGTAGAGTCTAAAAATGATTTTGGTTTATCCAAAATCATTTTCTAGGTCTCGGATAAAAATATAAACAGATATAATTCTACCGATAAAGAAAAACAGTAGAAATCAGGGTGTTACAAGGGTGATTTTCAACCCACTCTTAATATTAACTCGCTCGGCCCAGCCCCGTTTTAGGCGGGTTGACTCGTTTTGCCATCCCTGGGCGAGGTCGTTGACGAACTTGCAGTGAACATAGGGAAGGGTACTCTTGAGGTTGACAAAGTCGTCGGTGTCGTAAAGGCCGACGGAGCTATCGATAGTTGCGGAAATGAGGTTGCGGGGGAAGAGGAGGTCGAAAGGGTGTAGGAAAGGGCGGAAATGAGGTTGTGGAGGGAGCTGAGGGAGGAGGTGGTAGAGAGGTTGTAGAGGTGGATGGTGTCATCGGCACCGCTGGAGGCAATGGGAAGAAGAGAAGATGATGGTAGGGAAATCCATTTTTGAAAAATAGTTAAAAAATAAATAATTATTCATTTAAATAATAAAAATAAAAATAATATTTTATTACGTTTCTTGCAACGTTGAATATGAAATTAAAAAAGAAGCCACGTGACATTGCTGAAAGGTACTTCCGCTTAACACATCAGCAATTAAAAATGAGTTGACAACATGGATTTATTTCAAAAATTTAAAAGTTAAAGACAGTAAAATCAAATCAATCAAAAGATAGGGACTAAAACAAAAAGGATTTATATTTTTAGGGACCAAAAGTTTCATGAAACTTTATTTTTTTAATTTCACAACAATTGATCAATCAATTCTATGTAAGAGTTCAAGCCATCTAACATTCCATAAAAATCTATCCAAAGTACATATTCAAAGGCCATTTTGTGCTTTGAAAATGAAACCAACATTACCAGCAACATGCCTTCTGAACACCCAACTGGGGGCTCCTAACATAAGAAAATACGGGCATTTTACAACTCGAAATCATAAATTTATGTTTAAGACATACAAAGGAAAACATAGTCCAAACTTCAAGTTAAAATGGCAACATTTCAAAGAAACCAATCAGAGGCCATATGTTGATATACTATTTCTTGTGGAACTTCCAAACTGAAGCCATTATCCCACTGGTTGAAGATTTGGATTTGCCAGCACCTTGAACCTGCATTAGTATTACCACATCATAATTTAAATCCCAACAATGTAGTTAATTAGTTCCTATTAAAAAAAAAATAAAGCATTCTGTTAGGAGCTGAAATGGTGGAGGAGGCAGGTCGGACCAATCCATTTGCTATTATTCCAGTTCATACTCTATCACCAGCATACTTTATCATTCCATACCCCATCAAGACCAACCTTGTAATCAAGGTTGTAAAAAATTGACCCTAAAACAAATTTTTCTGGGTCCCACTGCTTGAATTGGGAACCGCCGTAGACATAGCCAAATGTCCATCGGGGTCCCATGACTGTCTTATTCCAATGCTTACTGAAAAAATCATATGTTGTTGTGACCCCGCTTGCATCAATTTTGCCTTAATGTCACAAATAATTAGCTCTCGGCACACATCTTGCATTGAGTTGCCTTCAGTGAGCTCTACTGCTTCAACATAATGAAATTAGCTTCCCTAGAACAATGAAAAGAATGAGAAAAATGGCTACAAAGTATCTCAATGACGTATTCACATTCCAGGAAAATAATTGGAAACCGTATCAATGAATTTTGCATTTGTATCAAAGCCTATTTGGTAATGGAATGGAATATCCTCCCTTCATTATTAAATTGGGCCGGATTAATAACAAAGGTTTGGGCCTGACCCATTAAGTTGGAAATGATGTCCACACTCCCTAGTACCCATTTCCCCCCTAATTGTCATCCCTTTCTTAACCTTATCAGCCGTAAGTAGCAAGAAAGGCTCCACCAAGGTATGCAACTTCCTCACCTCCGTCGCGGGCTCGCCCCTATCCGGTGAATCAGGCGGTTCTGGCGGTGGCAGGGGCTTGACCGAACTTCGGACCACCCACATCTGAGCTATTTCCACCCATTCCACCACCGTCCATGGCCACCATGGCGCCGAAGAATCTTGTAGGTGTCGTGTTCTACTATTCCGAGTGACCCACGGCCAGCCAGAAGCTGGTCCCGATGGTGGCTTCCTCGTCTGGACAGAGAGCCCCACCGGAGTCATTCTTGATCGAACTGAGGACGAAGGAAACGCACTTGATGGGGGTGTTTGCAGCGGAAATGGAGAAGACGAAGAAGCCACTAGCGCTCTCCTCAGCGATGCCGCGTTATCTTCCTTAGCCACCATAGGAGCATCCTTGTGCGACGACTCTGAGCTGATACCATCGGGATCAAAGCAGAACAGATCTATGGCAGGGAGATCCATGGAGCCAACGAAGCTCGTGGTGGCAAACGTGGCGATCATGAACTGTCTCTCAGTTGCCTTGACGAGAGTGAGCGAGTCTGGTACTGGCTAGCAGGTGAACCACGGCGGTGGCGACTCAATGTTTTCAAGGTGGTTGTGTAGATCGAAGGAGGTGGATTTTAGGGATGTTAGTGTCCATGGCAACTGAACCTTGCTCAGTTGTTCAGTGTTGAAGATCGTCGCCGCCAAGGGTTTGGCTACGGCCATGGCGACAGACCCATCGTAGGTTGGGTTCTGCTGAGGGTGTTGTTTGGGGTCTGAAACATGCTCTTTGGGGGTGGTGGAGTCGATTACTGGTAGAGGTGGGGGAGGATTGATGGTTTCGAAGGGTTTGGAGTTCCATTTTTAGAATTTCTATGGTTTGAAGGAATGATTCATGGTATAGATCTTGTGAGGTTTGGAGTTCAGTGAATGTAGTACTGAGGTCTTTGATGGATTCTTTGAGGTGGAGAAGGTTGGGGTGAGGAGGCATGGTTCAAGAATGAAAGCACCAAAATGTTAGGAGCTAAAATGGTGGAGGAGGCGGGTCGGAACAATTGTTAGGGATGGGGATATGATTCCTTGATATGGAGGACAAGGAAGAAACCTCTTAAGAAAACTAGAGGAAGAATCGATTGAATATTTTTCTCCTTGCCTTCTTTCATTCATAATTCAACTATATAAAGACATACAAAGTGTCAATGTTTGACTACCCATAAAATAAAGAAACAGACTCAATAACAAAATAACAAACTATGACAACTATGAAATGAGTCTCTTGATAATCCTTTTGCTATTATTTCAGCTTATACTCTATCACCAACCCATACTCTCTCACATTTACCTTGCACAACTCGAAAAATCTACACCCTACAATAGGAGCTTTAACAAATATTTTAGGAGCATTAAAAAGATGAATGCCTCGCTATTGAAAACAATATCAGATGGATCAATAATATTAAAATAAAAACATTAAAAGAATAATTTGTTTTAAAAATGATCCCAATCATGTCAAAAATGAAAAACCCTCATGCATATTAGAGATTAAAAAGATTGGATTTTTCGTATATAAATCTTGTTTTCAAATTTGTGGCTTCTATATATTTTCAAAATAATATCGAACTCATGATCTTTAGTCTTACCTTGTCCTTCATCCTTTGACCAGTTGACATTTTTGAATCTGCATGATGAATTTCTACACATCCCTTCAGCTGCTGGTCGTTCATGGTCTCTATCATATCAACCTATATATAAAATGCTTGTAAAAAAAAAAAACCTATATATAAAATAATAACTAATTGGGAAGGGAAACAAATTAATGAAGATGTATGACTCAGTTAATAGCGTAAGCTGAATTATATCAATCATATAGGTAGACTTTAGAGCTTGGTTTTTCGGATTGGTATTCTGCTCCTTTATAATATAATATTTGGATTTGTAAGAAAAAATACGATTATAGAACTAAAACGAAAAATATAAATGTACCCATGTTGTGAGTTCTTCTATACCCTTTCTCAATTCCTCTTCTTCTTTCTCTACCAGTTCTTTCTTCTCCTGCCATGTTATTGATACAGCCTTTCTCTGATCAGCTTCTGCTTTCTTGTTCCTTCTTCCTCCAACTGAGAGCATTTTATTTTCTGGGACTATACCAATACCTTCATGAAATAAATGGTTCAATCAATTGGAACAACTCACAAGGGAAAATGGCAACATAAAAATCCTTAAACAAAAAACTTACAGCCGATATATATGTCAATATATGTTTACGGAGGAAAGAAGATAGCACGTGAATGTGATGGAGGAATGGAATAAATTCTGGGCTTTATGCCAACTATAATATTGACTAATAAGTAGAGCTATTAATGCCTTGAGCTAGTCTATTCTAATCCAATTGACTGGCATTAAAATGATATTATTATTATTATTTGGTGAATTTATTATTATTATTATTACTATCATTATTATTTAGAGTAAATTAATTATTAAAATGATATTGTTATGAATATTTTACACTAGTGCAATAAGTGCTTTTTACGTCAGTTAAAATTGATTTTTTACATCAGAACACTGACTGACGTAAATACAGCTGACGTTAATAGTTAATATTTTAACGTCAGTTGAGAGCTGACGTTAAATATAAAACTATTAACGTCAGTTCTTTAACAAAACTGACGTTAATTTTGTAAAAATTAACGTCAGGTTTTTAAACAACTGACGTTAAACTAAAACTATTAACGTCAGTTCTTTAAGACAACGGACGTTGATTTTGTTAAAACTAACGTCAGTTGTTATAAAGAACTGACGTTAAAGGTTTAATTTTAACGTCAGTTGTAATAAACAACTGACGTTAATAGTATACTGTATATTTTATAAAATACTATTAACGTCAGTTGTTTGATACAACTGACGTTAATAGGTTTTTTTTTTAAAATTCAGTTTTAAAATATCACTCCCCTCAGTTATCCCTGCATTCAGTCCCAGTAACACACAATATCACATACATTACAGAATTGCAAAGGAAAATTGAACAATGGGGGGACTTAAAACCAAAACCCATGTATATATATAAATAAATTTTAGTTCCAATGTCTAAAAAACAAAACTATCTAAGGATATATATATATACATGTTATTAATTAGTTTCTAAAGTCTAACAAAAAAACTATTTATCTAAGTAGTGCGGAGGTATGTTGTCAATTCCTTTTTCAACCGCATACTTGAAGAAGAATTCAGCGAAGCGTATCCTCAAGTCTCTTAACTCATCTTCTTCAATAGGCGATTGGTCGATAAATGCCTAGACACGTTCAAGTAATAACAATAACATCAATGCAAGTCATCTTCAAAACTATAATATATAATTTAACAAGTTGTTTAAATATTACCTTCTTCCATCCATCCGTAATAGATGCGGAGACTATGTTCAGCATATGAAGCATCACATAATAGCCGCACGACCACCCGTCAGTTTGAAATCGAGACTACCAACAAAATTAATTTCAACATCAGTTGAATATACACATAAATTAGTAATTATAATATTAATTATTTGATAAATAAACTACCAAACCTTGAGGATGTTCCATACAGGATTTGCTTTAGCCTTAGAAGTCCTACTTCTCCCGTTGGCGCAACTTATGCTACTCGCCTTGAAAGACGCTATCATAAACAAATAATCATGTCGATCAATTAACAAACTCATATATCATGTGTGTAATAAACTAAAAACAACTGATATTAAAACTTAAATTAAATTTAAGATTAGTTACTTACATATTTATAGACTTCCACCACCTTCTGGTGGCGGATCTTGGTGGAGAGAGCAGAAGAATATGACAGTATGCCTAGACGGTTGAAGTACGAACAACTGCCAATGGCGTTCCATACAGTAGGGAGCCAGATATAATTCTTTCGGATTGTCTCCCAACAAGTTCCCTAAGTATTTACTCAATGCATTACCTGCAAAGAAATCGGGCAGAAGGATTGACGGATCTAAGAAACCGTAAACTGATGCAACTCCCTTATCAAGCTGAAGACGATGGAGATACCTAAGATATGAAAAGGTGTGGATGTTAATTATATAATATATATATTGAAATTAAAATAAATTATTAAATGGAAAAATACCAAAAATAAATAAGTTATAAAATTAAAATTAACTTACGTGCACCAGAGACTGATGACATTGCTGTTCATCCAGACATTATTTCTGCAGGCGTTCCCGATATCGTCACCAACGAAGGAAAATATCCTCTGTTGATCTGGGCGTGCCACCCATCCATCGTGATCCAATGGACATTCAAAAATCTCAAACGCATAATCCTCACCAAGTGAGAACAAACGAGTGATAGGTGACAGCGACACCGACGTCGACTTGGCCTTCAGTTTAGGAAAAATAAAATATATAAGTTTTTGATAATTAAAAAAAACACAAGTAATTATTTGACTAATTTGGACATTAATAATGAATAAATACCTTTGCTAACATTTCGAGCTCACGTCGTTTGGAGTCCAACTCAAGCTCACGCCTTTTCATTTCCAACTCATACTCATGGCGCTGGACTTCCAACTCCTGCTCCCTAGCTGCCAACTCATCGTCCTCCACATGTGCCATACTAAAACCCTCTTTTGTGCTCACATGTGAAGCGTTGGCAAGCCCTGCGGTGTCCTGGGATGTACCGACGGAGGAAAGCTCTTTGGCAAGCACCTGCTTGAATTCTGGGTTGGCTATTAAGCCTTGCATCAGATGTGTTGTAATATCTGGGTTGGACATGAGGTTCTGAGTAATGTCAGCCAAAATTGATGCTTCATTGACCACCCGCTTTCGTGAAGCAGACTTGTCATAATATTGTTTGATGGTCACGTTCCCAGGAACATCGAGAACCCGACCAGGATGGTCTTTCTTGCCTAGAGTAGTCATCAAGACGTCCTGCCGTCCGAAGGGGGGCGAATGCGCCCGGGAGGATTTTGCTTTAAGATCCATCTACAATGAAAAAAAATGAAAAAACGTGCAAGTGAAAAGTGTTGCAAATATCTATACAAATATCAATTGAAATCAAGTTAATTATTTACTTACAATCTTATCTGCCACTTCGCGAGTGGCATCAACTTTAAAAGATCCCGCCTTTGTCATGCGGCCGGCTAACCAGACATTTAGATTAGCATCGAAGGACACCTCAAGCTTCTGTCCGCTCTGCCTGTCCTTCTCTAATTTCTTCAACAAGGTGGCTCCTCTACCCCGTTTCCTATGAGCCTGTGATGTCTGTATGGACAAAAAAAATGATAAAATAGAGGGTTGTAACATTATAAACTTACATTAACAAGAAGGACTAAAGATAGTATATAACATGTAAACTTACAATAGAATCAGGCGTAGGCGTGATCGGGTCCTGCGAAACCCCCACAGTGTCCTCCCGTGCATGTGGGCTATCCGACTGATCCATATGTATGCCTGTTCAGAAACAATATATATGTATTAACATAGGTTATAACTCAAAATAAATACAGAAGTATAAATAAAAATAACTAGATAGGTCCTGTAGATATACAAAACATCTATATATCCAATATAAGGACAATACGGGAGATTGAAAACTATAGTTTTTGAAGATTGCCAAGCACTCGTCATGGCATGGCCGTGATGTCCATCACGGCCGTAACGTGCCAACCGAACTGCAGACCCTCATAGGCGAACCGATCACGGCCTAGCCGTGATGAGCATCACGACCGTGACAGATCAACCAGCAGAGTAACATGCACTCAAAACCAAAAATAGAGACATTCCAAACAACTCAAACTCACGATTTAAAGTTACAACTACTGAGACTACAGTTTCAACATACACTCAAAACCAAAAATAGAGACATTCCAAACAACTCAAACTCACAGTTTCAAGTTTCAACTACTGAGACTACAGTTTCAAACCAGCAGAGCAACATGCATGCACTCAAAACCAAAAATAAAAAAATGTGCCCTAATTAAAGACTCACCAGAAATAGGCGCTCGCATGGTGGTGGGTGAGAAGCTCGAGTGGTGGCCAACGTTCGATGTGGTTACTGAGAGCAGAGGGACAAGGAGAGTTAGTGCGCGGGAAGGGGAAAGAGAGATGTCAAGTTATTGCAAAGAATGAGCGGGAAAGACAGAGTTAGGGGTTAAGAGTGTACCTCACGGTGGTGGCGAAGAAGCCCTCGCTGTGGTTGCGGTGGAGATGAGCTCGCGATTAGGGCAGAGTGAGAGCGAGAGTGAGGGTTGAGCGTGATGAAAAGAGAAAAGACGTACAGAGAAGTGGAGAAGGCGTGCGGGGGTAAACGTTATAATTAAAATAAAACAATATTTTACGTCAGTTTTTAGTAAAACATGACATTAAAGATCATATATTTAACGTCAGTTGTCTTAAGAAACTGACGTTAAAAACTCTCACACTTATTACGTCAGTTGTTAGTAAAAACTGACGTTAAAGGTCATATATTTAACATAAGTTGTATTAAGAAACTGACGTTAAAAACACTCACAACTTCTTGCGTCAGTTGTATTACACAACGGACGTTAAAGGTTTATTAGTTTCTGCAAAAACATTCACTCCCTTGACTACTGTGCTACTTACCCATTCACCTTTGTACCTAATCCTCTTAATGAGCATTAACTTTATAGATAAGTTTTCAAGAAAATCAGAATAACTTAGTAACTTCATCCACTGCTCCTATAAATAGCTTCCTTCCATCCCTTTAATTAATTTTCTGCTTCACAATATGGCTCTGCCGTGGAGATTAACTTCATCACTCTTTCTTCCTATTCCTAGACTCAAAGGTCTTTGTCTTAATGGTCAAACAACTTCTGAGTTTGAGTAAATCACATTACATGGATATTAAGGTTGGGTGAATCACGTAATGTGATTCTCTCACTTTATTTCATCCCCGTCATCCCTTTCACTTTGCTTTGGAAGCAAGTGATTGTGGATTCAAGATGATGCATCAAGGAACTCCACTGAAGAAGAAAGATGCAAAGATCCATTTCACTTTGCTTTCGCTGCTAGTGACTGAGGATTTACTTTGCATCATGGAATTCAAGTGAGGGAGGTGATGCATCCATTGGAGTTTCTGATGACAGGACTGAGAAGAAAATGATGTTGCAGAATTTTTTTATCTTTTAATCATGTAATTTTAACTTATAAATCGCTTCAATGTCATACGATTTGATTATACATATAACTTGTTTTATGTTAAGTGTTTATTTATTTTAATTTGCACAAGAATTTGTTTACTAATTCAAGCTAATTAATAAAAATTAAAAATAAACTTGTATAAAAAAAAGGTTAAGAAATAAACTGCAGTACTATATGGAGTGATCTGCGTTAAGAGGGACAACAGGGACATGACAACCAATGAAATGAGTTTCATAATTATTTACGTTAGTTATTTATAGAACTGACACAAATAGTTTACAAACTGTCACCACCTCATTTTTAACGTCAACTTAATTTATGACTGCCAAGTTCTCGTATATTAATTACATTATTTCCAATATTCATTCTGCACGTTTATAATATATAGGATTATTTACGTCAGCTATTTATTTAACTGAAGTAAAAATCAAACTTTTAACTTCAGTTGTATAAAAATTTGACGTTAACAATAAATATTTTTTATTTGAAAAACACTTTTAGCGTCAGTTTTTTAAAAAAACTGACGTTAAAAGTGTATAGATATCTGCAAAAAACATTCATTCCTTTGACTGTACTGTGCTACTTACCCATGCACCTTGTAACTCAATCCTCTTAATGAGCATTAAGTTTATAGGTAAGTTTTCAAGAAAATCAGAATAGCTTAGTAACTTCATCCCCTGCTCCTATAAATAGCTTCCTTCCATCCTTTTAATTTTCTGCTTCACAATATGGCTCTGCCGTGGAGATTAACTTCATCACTCTTTCTTCCTATTCCTAGACTCAAAGGTCTTTGTCTTAATGGTCAAACAACTTTTGAGTTTGAGTAAATTACATTACATGGGTGATAAGTTTGAGTAAATTACATTATGTGAGTTGCTCACCTTATCACCTTCCGGAGAATCAGCTGCTGGAGGGCTAATCAGGTGCTCGGGGGTCACAGTTCCAAAACCTCAGCTTTGGCAGCAAGTGACCATCTTGGAAGTCTCTGGAACCACTGCCTTTGCTTGAAACAGATCTAGTGCACCTGTTTTTGCCTCTCTCTTGAGCTCTCTCATGCCCCCAGTTTTCTGAGGTCTTCGGAGTATAGTTTTCCCTTTGGCATATTTCATAAAACTCTATGATGGGATGTAGCTTTAATGTTTAGGATTTTAAACCCTTTCAATGTAACTTTTTATAGGATTTTAAACCCTTTCAATGTAACTTTTTATAGGATTTTAAACCCTTTCAATCTTCTGTATCAGTCTGTATTACACTTCATGAATGAGATCCGGTTTGGGTTATTGATTCAACTTATAGTTTTCAAAACAGAAACACAAAACATCAAAGCAATTCATGTGAAACTGAAACTTTGAGGAAGGCAATGCGGAAGGGATCGTATACTAGATAAAAAAATTATTAAAATAACCTTTAACGTCTGTTGATGTAAGGACTGACGTTAAAAGTGAAGTGACTGACTTTTAACGTCGGTTCTTTATAGAACTGACGTTAAAATCTTCGTTGTTAACGTCAATTTTTTATTGAACTGACGTTAAAAGTGAGTCACTTCACTTTTAACGTCAGTCATTAAAACAACTGACGTTAAAATTGAATTAATGAAGTCTGATATTTACAAAACTGCCACCGCCTCCTTTTTAACGTCTAGCTTTTGGTTAACTGACGTAAACCTTTACCGTCTAATGTATATTTTCCACTAGTGTTAGTGGATATCGATCTCCATTTTCCCAAGTCTTTTCAAATTTCCTAGGATGCTCTTATAACTCCCAAGAGTAAAAGGCTTCTCATAAGTTATTACCTTTAATTTTATATGTTAATGACACATTATGTTTGTCCTTTAATTGGCTTGTAAGTTACAAGACTTATGTCCTATAAATAGGACTCATATAACATTGTAAAGATTGCACCTTGAAGAGCATAATGCAAAGTCTCTTATTCTCTTCTCTCTTTCTCCCTTCTCTCCACTCTTCATTGTTTATAATATCTCGCTATTGTTTTGGTTCATTTCATAACACGTTATCAGCACGATCCTCTGTCATATGAGCAATGGTTTAATCAGTTTGGATATTGTATTGAAAGGATTCAATTCTTCTTATTCTCTGTCGATGATTGATAAATTCTGGAAGAATTTAATATTCAAGCATCCCTGTAGGATTGCACAAAACTATGATTTTGTATGAAGATTTGTGGTATAGTTCCTGAAGAACTAGACTTAGACCATATTTGTAACACCCCCTTGGACATTACCTGGTGAACATATGCGAAAATAAAACTTAAAATAAAACAGCTGGTTGCTTTCGGAAAATAATTTATATATTAACTACGTTCGAGAACAGCGTAAAAACTTTCTTCTTCGATATCCTCACCCATAAATCTATAACTAATGAAATACAACAAAATACTACACATGCCTCCATTCTTCATAGTAATGTCAAACACTTTGGATCATGACAACGTATGAGTTTTCTGAAAATAATTAATTATCCACAAGAAAAATCTTAAATATCCACTCAGAAGAAAAGTTCTTTGAGCCGTACGTATACATATATACTATCACCAAAACAATCACCTCTCAAAACCTAAGCTGGTCGTTATACCAAACATCCACCGAGAATGCCCTAAATGGTCATCTCATCTACGTAAGTCCTCTTCAAAGATCAGGACTAGTATCTCCAAGTGAAACCGGTAACTCCTCTTCATCATCTATACTCTCGTACCAAGGTACAACAACAAAACCACAAACACATATAATACAAGGGTGAGATGCTGACATATGAGTTTCAACAAGATAACCACATGCGCGACACACAAAACAACATATAGATAATATTCACAACATATGGAAATGATCCAAACGACATAATAATTTGTCAATGGGATTCATACCCGACAGTCATCGCGATTTATAAAAAATGCATGACACTTCAATACTCAGGCTTCAACTTTGATATCTAATCTCTGGAGATCCCAAACTTATTTTCGTTTGAGCAGATCAGGCTCTTTATATGGCTCATTGTCAATGAAAGAAACAATGTACAACACAATACATGGCACATTGTCCAACTCAAGGCACAATGGTCAACGCGATAAATGGAACATTGTCCATAAAGGCACATTGTCCCTCAAGGCACAACGGTCAACAACACATAGTACATTTTTCATTAAGGTACAATGATCAACTTTACATGGCACATTGTCCAATTAAGACACAATGGTCAACGCGATAAATGAAACATTGTCCATAAAGACACATTGTCCTTCAAGGCACAATGTGTAAGACTAAGCCCTCATTCATGTTTTGATGTATGACAAACAAAGTGTATTTTGCATAAGATTTTTGATTTTGACTATGTACTCATTACGTGTTAAGTTGCATGCAAGATCACTCAACGAACAAACAAGCAGACGTACAACAAAGCAAAACAAGCAGACGTCCAACAAAGCAAAACAAGCAGACGTCCAACAAAGCAAAACAAACAGACGTCCAACAAAGCAAAACAAACAGACGTCCAACAAAGCAAAACAAGCTGACGTCCAAACAAAGCAAAACAAGCGCTCATCCAACACTGGGATAATATAAGCACTCGTCCAATGAAGTGAACTAAGAAGAAGTCCAACAAAGTAAAACAAGCAGACGAAGGGATAAAAAGCTGACGTCCAATAAACTACTGAAGAGCTCGTCCACTAAAGTACCATTTGGAGCGTGTCCACTGAAGTACAACAAGAAGAGAGCATCCACTGAAAGTATAATATAAGAGCTCGTCTGCTGATGTGGCACATATAGCTCGTCTAACAAGAAGAGCGCGTCCACTGAAAGTAACAGAAGAGCTCGTCTGCTGACGTGGCACATGGAGCTCGTCTACTGAAGTAAAAAAAAAAAGGAGAGCTCGTCTACTAAAAGTGGCAAATAGAGCTCATCTACTAATGATACGCGCTGTGGACTTACTGAGATCTTAATGAGAAGCTCCGTCCACTAACACGGCATATGAAACTCGTCTACCTGTTGAAGCACGTCCAATAACTTGTGTTAGCACTCCCGTCTACTGATGTGGCAAAATGGATGCGGCTATTTGCTATTCTTTCAGATAGAAACGGATATTTTACTCTTCAATTAGACTTGGCTATCCTTTCAGATGGAAACGGTTATTTTTCAAGAAGGATGCAAACTCTACAAGAATCAACAGAATCTCATTTCAAGAACAAGAATCAAGAAAACATATTTTGTTAAATCAAATCCAAATCTGTTTTACTTGATCCCAACGACTATAATTTGTCTTCTATATAAAGAGGGATCAAAGTAACACTTTTCAACAAAAATAACAACAACCTAACTCATTCTGATTGTGAAACTACGAAAGATCCAAAAGTGCTTCATCTCTGAGAAAAGTGTGATATTAGTTAGAACTTCAATTTGTATAATTAGACTTTTAGAGTCTTTCTTCTACTCAATTATTTTCGTGAATTAGTGTGATTAAGAGAGGGTTTCTCTTAGGCTTGAACAAGGATAGAAGGGATCCTTGGGTATAGAAAAGCAAGTGTGCTTTATGGTGAATTCTTGAGCAAGGAGGTTATCCTTGTGTTGCTATAATTGGAATTTTGTAATTGCTGATTATAGTGGAGAAAACCACAGAGGTGTGGGACTGGATGTAGGCTTACCAGAGGAGGTAGCCGAACCAGGATAAATCGGTTTGCGTGTTCTTATCATCTCTAAACTCCATATACTTGTTATATGCACTTGTGTGTTGTGAATGAGTTTTAAGAATACTTGTTAACTTGAATATTTGATCTACAATCTGTGTTAAACTTGTTATTACTTCCTATAATGCTTCTTAAATTCATCACTTGTTTCATAACCCGATTATTGGGAATTAAAATTGAGTGAAAAGCAATTTTCTTTAAAGAAACACTGTTTTGCTTTAAATTGTTGAAAAAGTTTTCAATATCTCAAGTCACCCCCCCCCATTGAGATCGTAGCCATTACCAACAATTGGCATCAGGGCTAAAACTCTTGTTACAAAGCTTAATAGCTTCAAGATATGGCTATAAATGATATCCTGGGTGATGGGGCTTCACTCACTAGACCCCCTGCCTTTAATGGCTCCCAATACATGTATTGAAAAGAGAGAATGCTTATCTTTCTTGAGGCTGCAGGTTTAGATATATTAGATGCTGTTGAAAATGGTCCCTATGTTCCATTTATTCTTGATGCTAAGGGAAATAATCAAACTAAACCAAAAGATGACTGGAATGATGATGATAAAAGAATAGTTGGTTATAATGCTAAGGCAAAAAATATTATAACAGCTGCTTTGAATTATGATGAGTTTTTCAGGGTCTCCAATTGCAAAACGGCAAAGCAAATGTGGGATACTCTTCAACTCACTCATGAAGGAACCAACGATGTGAAAAGAGCAAGAATAAATGCACTAGTCCATGAATATGAACACTTTCACATGAAGAATGGTGAGGAGATAGATGAACTGCAAAAGAGGTTTACACACATTATGAACCAGCTAGAAGGACTCGGACATACAATCACAGATGAGAAAAAGATTAACAAGATAATGTGATGTTTGAGTCGTGAATAGCAGCCAAAAATTACTGCAATTGCTGAAGCAAAGGATCTAGACACCATGCAGATTACTACTTTATTTGGCAAGTTGAAAGAACACGAATTAGAACTCAATAGAGAGAAAAGTCATGAAGATAAGGAGAAAAAGAAGAAAGGACTCTCACTCAAGGCTCATATCTCCAAAGAATCAATAGAAAGTGATGAAGATGAACACCTTGATGAAAGTGAAGAATCCGAAGAAGAAGACATGGGATTGCTTGTGAGGAAATTTAGAAGATTCATAAAAAAGAATAGAAACAAGAAGCAATTCAGTTTTCCTACCAAAAAGAACACGAACAAAGGTGAAAGCTCTTCCTCAACAATCAAATGCTTTGAATGTGGAAAGCTTGGACACTACAAAAATGAATGTCCAAAGCTACAAAAGAAAGAAAAGTATGAGAAGAATGACAACAAAGAGAAGAAAGGAAGAAAGCCTAGAAGAGCATACATAGCTTGGGAAGAAAATGATATGGATTCCACTAGTAGTGAATCTAAAAATGAAGAAGTCAACCTATGTCTCATGGCAAATCAACAAAGTGATAGTGAAACCGAGGTAAATGATTCTTCTCCTAGAAGCTGAAAATTCAAAATTACTTACATCTAGTTCAATTTGCACCAAATGCACTACACTAGAAAATGAAGTTGAAAAACTGAATACAACTCTATCTAAGTTTACTTTGGGTAGAGATAACTTGAATGCCATATTAGGACAACAAAAGGGTGTGTATGACAAAGCTGGAATTGGATATAAGTCAATGGTACATGAAAAATCTTTTAAGAAGCTTTTTGTTGCACCTATTTCCTCAACTAGTCCTTTTGTTAAATGCTTTTATTGTCTAAAGAAAGGTCATACAGCTGCTACTTGTAGACTTAGAAAGAACATTCATGTTGGCATTAAACAAATTTGGGTTCCAAAAGGAACTTATGTTGCTACTAACACCAAAGGACCCAACCAGATTTTGGTACCTAAAGGAAAAGTATAAAAAATCTGTTTTGTAGGTGTGTTTGAAGGCCAAAACCTCAAGCTAGTTTTTAGATAGTGGCTGCTCCAAACACATGACCGGAGACATCACAAAATTTACATCTTTCACTCCCAAAGAAGGTGGAAACGTCACCTATGGAGACAACAACAAAGGAAGAATTCTTGGCGTTGGAACAATAGGAAAAAGTCCAGCAATCAAGATTGAGGATGTTCTCTATGTGGAAGGGCTCAAACACAATCTACTAAGTATAAGCCAATTATGTGATAAAGGCTACAAGGTAAACTTTAACTCAAATTTGTGTATGATCGAATCCATTCATGATAATAACATAAAATTGATTGGAAATAGAATCAATAACATCTATATGCTAAACTTAGACAATTTAATTTCCAATGATGCATGTTGCTTAATTTCCAAAGAAGATGAAAATTGGCTTTGGCATAGGACAATAGCTTACATTCATATGGATCACTTGAATAAATTGATTTCCAAAGAACTTGTAATTGGTTTACCAAATAAAAAGTTTGTTAAAGAAGGCTTATGTGATGCATGCCAAAAGGGTAAACAAGTGAAAACCTCATTTAAGGCTAAAAACACTGTTTCAACAAGTAGACCCTTACAATTGCTGCATATGGACCTTTTTGGACCTTCTAGGACGAAAAGCTTTGGTGAAAATCTTTATGCTCTTGTAATTGTTGATGACTTCTCTAGATTTACTTGGACCTATTTTTTAGCACAAAAGAATGAAGCTTTTAAAGCTTTTAAGAAAATGGCTAAGGTTGTTCAAAATGAGAAATACGTGAAAATTGTTTCAATTAGGAGTGACCATGGAGGAGAATTCCAAAATGAGGAGTTTGATAACTTTTGTGATGAACATGGTATAAAACACAATTTTTCTGCACCTAGAACTCCACAACAAAATGGAGTAGTTGAGAGGAAAAATATGTCACTTGAAGAAATTGCTAGAACCATGTTAAGTGACTCTAATTTACCAAAGTATTTTTGGGCTGATGTTGTGAGTACTGCATGTTATGTTTTAAATAGAGTTCTAATAAGGCCAATTTTGAAGAAAACTCCATATGAAGTTTACAAGGGAAGAAAACCTAACATTTCTCATTTTTAATAAGCGTACTTTATCAATGGAAGAATCTGTTCACATAACATTTGATGAGTCTAACCCCAAAAGGTTGAGAAAGGACATTTTTGATGATGCAGAAACTCTTGAGGATGAAGAGAAATCTGATGAAGGAAAAGAGAGCAACAAGAAAAAGGAAGATGAAGAGAGCAATAAAAAAAACCTCAAGAAGAACTTCAACAAGAAAATCTTCCTAAGGAGTGGCAAGTTTCAAAGAATCATCCCCTAGACAATATCATTGGTGAGATCACCAAAGGGGTAACCACTAGAAACTCTTTAAGGAATATTTGCAATACCATGGCGTTTGTATCTCAAATAGAACCAAAATGTGTTGATGATGCTATTAATGATGAAAAATGGATGATTACAATGCAAGAGGAGTTAAATCAATTTAAAAGGAACAAAGTTCGGGATTTAGTTCGAAAACCCAAAAGTAACCAAATAATCGGAACTAAATGGGTGTTTAGAAACAAAATGGATGAGAATGGAATAATAGTAAGAAACAAGGCTAGACTAGTAGCTAAGGGATATAATCAAGAAGAAGGAATTGATTATGATGAAACATATGCTCCCGTAGCTAGATTAGAAGCCATAAGAATGTTCTTAGCCTATGCGTGTATAATGAACTTTAAACTGTACCAAATGGATGTGAAAAGTTCTTTTTTAAATGGAATAATACAAGAGGAAGTATATGTAAGCCAACCCCCTGGCTTTGTTGATAGTGAGTTCTCAAATCATGTCTATAAACTGACTAAAGCACTCTATGGACTCAAGCAAGCTCCTAGAGCTTGGTATGAGATGTTAAGCAATTTTCTCCTAGAGAAAGGCTTTAAAAGAGAAAAAGTTGATACAACACTGTTTACTAAAACAAAAGCACACAACATCTTACTTGTTCAAATATATGTTGATGACATTATTTTTGGTGCTTCTAATGAGTCTTTATGCAAGGAATTTGGTGAACTAATGCAAAGTGAATTTGAAATGTCCATGATGGGAGAGCTTACCTTCTTTCTTGGACTTCAAATTAAACAATGTCAATATGGAACCTTCATAAGCCAAACAAAGAATTTCAAGGAACTACTAAAGAAGTTTGGAATCGAAAGCGCAAAGGAAATGGCAACACCAATAAGTCCAGCCTGCTACTTGGACAAAGATGAACATGGTAAATCTATAGATGTATCCAAGTATAGAGGTATTATCAGATCCTTACTTTATCTCACTGCAAGTAGGCCAGATATAATATTTAGTGTGTGTATGTGTGCAAGGTATCAAGTTAATCCTAAAGAATCACTTCTTACTGCAGTTAAAAGAATCATGAAGTATCTTTCAGGAACAAAAGAAATGGGGTTGTGGTATCCCAAAGGATCCACTTGCACATTAATAGGATATTCCGACTCTGACTTTGATGGATGCAAGTTAGATAGGAAGAGCACAAGTGGAACATGCCGTTTATTAGGAAATTCCCTAGTGTCCTGGTTTAGTAAAAAGCAAACTAGTGTGGCCTTATCCACAGCTGAAGCAGAATATGTTGCAGCTGGGAGTTGTTGTGCTCAAATCCTATGGATGAAACAACAATTAATTGACTATGGCATTTATCTGGATCATATGCCAATAAAGTGTGATAACACTAGTGCAATTAATCTAACAAAGAACCCAATTATGCACTCAAGAACCAAGTATATTGAAATTAGGCATCATTAGCAATTAGCTGATATATTCACCAAACCACTAAATAGGGAGAGTTTCTTCTTAATAAGAATGGAACTTGGCATAATTGATCCTCAAAGTAATTGATATCAGATGTTATTTTTGATAATATAGTCAATATGGCAAGCGAGGCAGCACAAGATGCTGAAAATTATGAAGGACATGGGCAAGATGCTTTTATCTAGTCTCAGTTCAGACTAAGTGCCCTTAAGTGTCTGTAATTCCTTTTTTTTTATTTTAGTGTTTTGGATGTTTTGATGTATTGCATAAGTTCTGAAATGATTTATTATCAATGAATGCAAGACTGTTTTTCAGTTTGATTTCAATATTCTCCATAGTTTCTTTTTGATAATGACAAAGGGGGAGAAAGATGAACCAGAAAGATGAACCATAAAGATGAACCATACAACTATTAATTCTGTCTTGCATTTGCTGTAAATTCTTTCTCTGATATGTATTTTTTTTTTCTCACTGATACCTAAGTATAAACCTCATTGAAAAGACATACTTGAATTTATAAATGCAAGATGATTTTTTTTTCATGATAATGATATGATAACACTTGATCTTTTGAAAGATATCAATGACACAGGGGGAGGATGAAAATGACTCAAGAACAATGCTTACTGAATAGATGTACTCTGATTTCTTAATAACTAAGGTTAAGTATGGTAAGGTTTGTCATAATCAAAAAGGGGGAGTTTGTAAGACTAAGCCCTCATTCATGTTTTGATGTATGACAAACAAAGTGTATTTTGCATAAGATTTTTGATTTTGACTATGTACTCATTACGTGTTAAGTTGTATGCAAGATCACTCATGAACAAAGAAGCAGACGTCCAACAAAGCAAAACAAGTAGACGTCCAACAAAGCAAAACAAGCAGACGTCCAACAAAGCAAAACAAGCAGACGTCCAACAAAGCAAAACAAACAGACGTCCAACAAAGCAAAACAAGCAGACGTCCAACAAAGTAAAAATAAAACAAGCAGACGTCTAACAAAGCAAAACAAACAGACGTCCAACAAAGCAAAACAAGCTGACGTCCAAACAAAGCAAAACAAGCGCTCGTCCAACAATGAGATAATATAAGCGCTCGTCCAATGAAGTGAACCAAGAAGACATCCAACAAAGTAAAACAAGCAGACGAAGGGATAAAAAGTTGACGTCCAATAAATTACTGAAGAGCTCGTCCACTAAAGTACCATTTGGAGCGCGTCCACAGAAGTACAACAAGAAGAGCGCGTCCACTGAAAGTATAACAGAAGAGCTCGTCTGCTGATGTGGCACATATAGCTCGTCTAACAAGAAGAGCGCGTCCACTGAAAGTAACAGAGGAGCTCGTCTGCTGACATGGCACATGGAGCTCGTCTACTGAAGTAAAAAAAAAAAAGGAGAGCTCGTCTACTAAAAGTGACAAATGGAGCTAGTCTACTAATGATACATGTTGTGGACTTACTAAGATCTTAATGAGAAGCTTTGTCCACTAACATGGCATATGAAACTCGTCTACCAGTTGAAGCACGCCCAATAACTTGTGTTAGCACTCCCGTCTACTGACGTGGCAAAATGGACGCGGTTATTTGCTATTCTTTCAAATAGAAACGGATATTTTACTCTTCAATTAGACTTGGCTATCCTTTCAGATGGACACGGTTATTTTTCAAGAAGGACGCAAACTCTACAAGAATCAACAGAATCTAATTTCAAGAACAAGAATCAAGAAAACAGATTTAGTTAAATCAGATCCAAATCTATTTTAATTGATCCCAACGACTATAATTTGTCTTCTATATAAAGAGGGATCAAAGGAACACTTTTCAACAAAAATAACAACAACCTAACTCATTCTGATTGTGAAACTACGAAAGATCCAAAAGTACTTCATCTCTGAGAAAAGTGTGATATTAGTTAGAACTTCAATTTTTATAATCAGACTTTTAGAGTCTTTCTTCTACTCAATTCTTTTCATGAATTAGTATGATTAAGAGAGGGTATCTCTTAGGCTTGAACAAGGATAGAAGGGATCCTTGGGTATAGAAAAGCAAGTGTGCTTTCTGGTGAATTCTTGATCAAGGAGGTTATCCTTGTGTTGCTGTAATTGGAATTTTGTAATTGCTGATTATGGTGGAGAAAACCACAAAGGTGTGGGACTGAATGTAGGCTTACCAGAGGAGGTAACCGAACCAGGATAAATCGATTTGCGTGTTCTTCTCATCTCTAAACTCCATATACTTGTTATATGCACTTGTGTGTTGTGAATGAGTTTTAAGAATACTTGTTAACTTGAATCTTTGATCTACAATCTGTGTTAAACTTGTTATTACTTCTTATAATTCTTCTTAACATCATCACTTGTTCCATAACCTGATTCTTGGGAATTAAAATTGAGTGAAAACCAATTTTCTTTAAAGAAACATTGTTTTGCTTTAAATTGTTGAAAAAGTTTTCAATATCTCAATTTCCCCCCCCCCCCCCCCCTTCCCCTCCTCTTGAGATCGTAGCCACTACCAACACAATGGTCAACAACTCATGGTACATTGTCCAACTCTAGGAACAATGGTCAACGCAGGCACGCCTGCCAAATAATGCATGTAAAACTTTTGTTCACGTCACTTTTCTTTTTCGTTCATTCTTTCCTTGTCGAGGCTTAAAAGCTCACGACCATGCTTAATTAATATTAAGTCTTTTAATTCTCAACTCAACATAGAACACACAGTTCGAGTTCTCAACTCAACACAGGACACACAATCTGAGTGCTCAATCACGAATCCCTAAACCGATGCACCAGTCTTAGGCTCGATGCTACAGGATACAAAGTTCACCACATCAATTACAGGACACAAAGTCCACAACATCTTTTACAGGACACAAAGTCCACAACAACTAACACGGATCCATGATCCTTGTGTTAACAGAACACTAGAATCCCAATGTCTTGGCTACTAGGTTCATTTTTCTTCTTTAACATCATTTTCATTCTGTGAAACATCAAATACAAAAAAACCTCCGCAACTTATCCAAGTTTGTTGGAAATATTTTCGCTGAGTAAAAACTTTTTTGCAGAAAATCTTTTCCGTTTGAAATTCATTTATAAAACGTTAAATCACAGAGAAATCCATTTTTCTCAAATCCGTTTTCTTTTGGAAATTTCTTTTTCCTAAACAACATCAAATCCTCGTAAAAATCATATCCAACCCATTTCTATCCGAAATAATAAAATTTTTCCTCATAGTTTTCACCGTAAAATACTTTTCTAAATTATTTTCCATTTAGAAATAAAGCCATTTATAAATCAAATGATTTTCTCTTTTACAAAAAGTTCTTCACCATCAATGTTAAAATATGTTTGACACTTAATTTCTTGTAATAACTTTTCATCTTATTTTTGAATTTATTTTGAAAAAGATAACGTAACTGAAATATTTTCATGATTTCGTCCTCGCTATTACTCATTAATCACTCTTTCACCGAAATATCATCAAATATTATTATTTTCAATATTTTATTCCACTTCCATAAATCAAAACCCTTAAGTTCCTCCTCAAGCTTTTAAAGTTTTATCCTTACTTATCATTAAACACTGACCACCGTCAGGCTTTCCATCAATCATTCAACCAAACAGATAATCCATACATTACAGATATAATCACGCTTTCACAGAAAACATTAAAAACCACATAACATATAACAGTTTAATTTAATACCCCACATCACAACAAATAAAATCACATACGACACACAGATAGCATGTAGCTATCAAAACCCCTCCGGTAAACTTCCCTTACCCTTGTAGACAAGAAAAAGAACCTCTTCTTAATGCTCCAACAATTTGTTTCCTTCTCAATGACGTCTCGGGTCCCTTTGACATTTCACAACACACACAGGCAAATTCGCGACAGCTCCATAAAGCAAAAGTTGCTCTCCCAAGTAAGCACAAACACAACCATCAACATAGGGAGAACGTCCAAGCACGTACAATAAAATCAAATAACATAACAATCAATTATCCTCCTCAAAACATAAAAACAAAGGAAACTATATATTTAATTTAATAAAATAGAATCGATTTCTCAATAAAATCAATTTGGGTAAAAAGGGTCCATCATTAAAAATTGGGGGAAATTTGATTTGATTTGAGAATCATGAAATTGAACTTATAAAACATATTTTAAAAGTCTTAATTGCACTAAAACAGAAACAATTTCATAATTGGAGTAAGATGGAAAAAATGGGGTTTAAGAGAAATTGGGGAAATGAGATTTACTCACAGAATCATTAAATTAGTTTAGGCAAACGTCAATTGATAGTCCCAATTGCATAAATACATAATTAATTTTACAATTACTTAATCAATTTCAAATAATATCAGATTGGGGCTTTAGAGTACATAACATACACTGGGGTAAATCAATTATCCAAAGAACAATGAAATTAGTTTAGGGAAACACTAATTCATAGTCCTAATTATATAAAACAAGGTTCAATTTAAAGATTGAAATCTGAATTCAAAAGGCTAGGGTTAGGATTTCAAAAATCAATTTGGGGTTTTTGAATCTGAGCAAAACAGATGAGATTTCACTCACCCAAGGAAGAAGATGAACTTGTGGTGGTACTATGGCGGCAGAATGGCGGGGCCGTGGCGGAGGGACGGCGGTGGTGTTTCTGAAACAACCAAGAGCCAAAAGAGAGAGAGGGAGAGTAAGTCCAAGGGAAGAAGAAGAAGCTTAAGATGAACATAAATGGTGGAAACCACCAAGGAAGCGGCGGCGCGACGCTTACCGCAGTGGAGAGCGTGTTTCACGCGGCGGCGGAGGGCGGACGCGTGCAAGAACCGAGGCGTGGTCGCCTCCCTTGTGTTGGCGAACGGCGAACGGCGAACGGCGGCTGGGCTGGGCGGCACGGGTCTGGACAGCAAGAGAGAGGGAGGAGCAACTTTTGAAAACCAAGGGAAGAGAGAAATGAAGTTCTGATGAAGGAGAAGAAAGTGATATAATGAAAATAGAAAGAAAAAAAAGAAAGGAAGAGGGGATAGAAATATGGAAGAGTGCTCAGCCAAGGAAAAAGACGTTTTCTAAAATGCTCCTTTATTTTTCTGATGCTAAAATTTTCTTTTAGAGACTATGAAAATAATTTTTCTTCAACCAAAATAATTTTAGATAGTATTTTTCTAAACAAAGATTAATAGGGTAATGCTATTGTCTAGCAAGCATGTATACCCTGTAACAACGCAATGTTAACGTACTCAGTAAAATATTTTTAAATGAGTAAATAACATTACTCAAACCAAACAACATAAAAATCAACAAATTAAACATCCATAAAATTAATCATTCCAAATAAAATAATATAACAGATATGTTTTACCGATATTGAAAAATAGTAAAAACCGAGGTGTTACAAGATTTGAAATTTAAAAGATCTAGTTGATCATAGTGTAATTTGAAACAAAAGAAAGTAAGAGAACGATCATTTATTTTTTATGTCACTCAAATATGCTCCTATTGTAGCAAAAAATAGAAAATACTTTGAAGAATACTTTGAACTATGTTCAAGCTTTATTGTGATTGAACTCTATTCCTAGAAGCGAATATTTCATACTATAATTTTGGGTATGACAAAGTTGTGGTTATGATAATTGATGTGGTAGAGATTACCATTGTCATGGAGATTTAAGATCATCATATGAGAGTATATCTCATGAATAGCACAACAATGAATAGTGTAACAAAGGAAAATATTGAATGTGTTATATGTGATGATTGAATATATTCATTAGGCATTAAAGGTGGTAAAACGCCATTAGTATAATTTTTGGCTATGGCCTCTACTATGCCTTTTTTTTTTAAGGGGACCTTTACTATTCCTAACAATGGAGTAGTAACTCATATACATTATGGATAAGTGTAATTCCCCCCACTACCTATGCTTGGAATTCAATATAAAGACATCATTTTCTGGAAGAAGGAATAAGAAGAATTGGTGGTATGCCTAGTTCCTAAAAAACTAGACTTTTTTGTGTTCTTATTTTCTTTATCCTAATATCGTTCTTATCTTCTATTTTCATGTTACCTTAATGTTATAACATGTATGAAATGATCATGAATCATATCTGTTATATGTCAAAATTTTGCTAAAATTTATAATTGAGTTTGAATCATGGTAAAAATAAATAAAGTTTTGTTTCCCAAATCCTAACGGAGGTAAGCTATGGGCTAATAGCTATGGGTTAACATTCAATTTTTCCTTATGAAATTATTAATTTGATCATGTTCTATTTGGTTAAATATTTTGGCAAAATTTTTATTATATTTGATTGACGATTTGAGTTGTTGAATTATTTTCTTGGAATTCATATGTTCTATTTCATATGTGTGTTTTTATGTGATTCTAGATGCACATGTACATAATTTCTTTTTCCTTTTTTTTCTTTAGTTTTCAAGTATTTAAATAAAATATGGTTTCTAGAGTTTATTATTGAAGGAAATTGTGTGTTCCTTATGCTTTATATATAAATTGTAATATTAAAGGTGCCATTATTAAGGATATAGTGGTTATGACATTTAGCATATTTTATTCTTTTGTAACTATTACACTTATTTTGTAACCATTGTTCATGATTGTGTATTATATTGAGAGGTGTAACCACCCTCCTTATTGATGTTTGGAATCCTATACAAGGACATGAGCTCTCATGGAGAAAATGGAGAAATTTAGACGTAGTTTGGTTCTGGACTTATTTTCTTAGTCTTATATCTTTATATTTCCTCTATTTTTAATGGTAAATCAAGTCTCTAGAATATCTACTATATTGTTTTCTTGGATAACGAAATTTTATAAATTGTTTATGCATTATCAACTCAAATAGATTTGAGTGCAATTGAAAGACGTGTTGATTGTAAACCATAAGTTTGCAATACACATATAAGCCAAAGTTACTATACCATTGTAAACTAGAAGTTTACGGATCATTATAAGTTATTGTTTGGCATGACCGAATAGGCCATGCCGGGTCTATAATGATGCGAATTTTTTTTTTGAAAAATTATGTGGACATTTATTGAAGATCCAGGAGATTTTTCAATCCAATATGTACTACTTGTACCCAAAGGTAGTTGATAATTTGCCAATCAACAACAAAAATTTGGGAGTGTGTAACACCCTCTCGACGCTTCATTTCTAACTCGTTGTGGAAATATAAAACGAAATTAAGCGCTGGTTAATTTCGGGAAATAATTTTAAATACTTAACTTTACTCGAAAAAACGGCCATACATTTTTTTTTCGTGGTAAATAAACATGACATCCATACATACTTCATAACTATATATACATCAAAGACCATCATAGCATACTTGTCATTCTTCAGAAAACATACACATAAGTAAAATACATAACTGTACAATAACTGAACTAAAAAGTCTAAGTTTGGATATACAAATATACAGACCATAAGAAGATGTCACTACCTCAAGAAAAGAACTAAAAGTCCTATGTTGAACGTACTAATGAAAACCATTAGGAAGACCTCCATGGTAATCCCTGTAACACCCCAATTTTTATTTTCAAGTTTGATTGTTACGTGGTTTATGGTAGAGCATAATTGGGTAAAACAACTTACTGTATAAATGTTTTAGTAACCTTCTTGATCCTTTGTATCCCTATAAACAATCAATTTTGAGGTTTCTTCTTTGTTTTGGCCCAGTAATCGATTATTTGGACCACCGTAATCGATTACAAGGCTTCTGGACTGAGTTCCTGAAGTTTAGAATCATCATAATCGATTATATGTCAACCCATAATCGATTATGAGCTGTCTGGAACAGAAAAACTTGAAAACAGAACATGGATAATCGATTATGAGGGGTTCCATAATCGATTATATCTCCCTATATAATCGATTATCTCATGGAAAATCTATATAAAGCCCCTTCTGACCGACCCAAACGTGAAAAATTGGAGTTCTAGTGCAAAAACCTCATAATTTTTAGAGAAAACCTCAAAGTTAATCACTCTAAAGCTCACTATTACTAAAGTTTGCTATCTTGTTGAAGATTCATCAAAGATCCTTCAATATTCTTCTTACATCTTCCTAACTTGAGGTAACTTGATCATGTTCTTCATGTTGAGTCCATCTATTTCTTTTCATGTTCATTTTTTTGGAAACCCATTTTTTATCTTCCATGAACATGAATCACAAGTTCTTGTATTAGAAAAATTCATGAAGCTTGATTTTTTATCTCATCTTCATAAGACTCTATCATGTTGTATTGAAGAGTATGAATGAAAATAAAAATCCAAACCCCACAAAACCCATTTGGCCGAATCTAGCCTATTATAGTTAAGGGCGATTTTTTTTTGATTAATTTGTTGTTGTGTTGTTTGATTGAAGGTGAACTTCGTAATTTGTAGTGTGATAACGAGCCGCTTCGAATTCGAGATTCCGGTGTCAACTCAAGTGGGAGAAAGAACCATTCCATCGCCGGAACTAATAAGTAGTACATAAATTATAATAATGGTGTAGGGCGACCTAAACCCTACTAGTGGTCGAGTAATCGACAATACCAAAATCGCATTGGAAACTTTTCCGCAATACCAATGCTGATTTGGGAATTGTAGGTTTATCGCCTTAGGTTAATTTTATAATACTTGAGGATGTTTGAATTATTTATTATTGACTGTTGTGATATGCTGGTTGAGGTATTTTACTGCATGTGACGTTTATTTTAGTGTTTGAATATTTTATTGAATAGTGTGTTATGCATGATCTGCCTGGTTTGATAAATTGATTAGTTGAGTTTTTAAGTAAAGATATATGTTGATTGGAGGTATTTTGTTTGGGTGAGAGCTTGAATATGAATTAGAGGTGCCTAGCCATTATTTTATAGAAGTGATGTAATATAGAATGTAACTGGAGGCTATGAAGAAAGCTTGAGACACTAGGTTGTTATTGATACGGGTCAATGAGGCTCGTGTGTATTGTTGTTCACAACTGTGTATTGGGAACACATGAGGTCCGAAGTTCTTGCGGGGCGGTCCCAATTTAAGTTTTAGATTGTGCAACTATAGTGTCATTGCTTTGCATGAGCACCCTTGAGAGAGAATCAGGGTGTGCATCGACTGTACTGTGCAGCTATAGTGTCATTGCTTTGCATGAGCATTCTCACCATGGATGAGTATGTGCACCAGTTTTAGAGGGGATGCATTGCTTGGACGACTGACTAACATCCCTCGGTGAAAAAGGGATGTGTGATATGATTGGGGGTGGCCACATCAGCATAAAGATTTAGGTTGCATGAGATTGAAGGTAGAGGAAAGTATTGTGAGTTAAAGATGATTGTTAATGATGAGTGTTGTTTGTCTGTGACCGCTATTATATTATATACTATAAGTCTTTTCCACTTATGATGATATAACTGTTTCTTATCTCCATGTTTCTGTATTTTTGTGTATGTGTACTTTATTACGTTAGAAGACCTGATGGAGGAATATGTTGCTGAGGAGTTGGATGGAACTCTGTATGAAACGGATGTTGTCGAGGAGTTAGATGGAACTCTGTATGAAGCGGATGCTGGAGGACAAGCAACAGAACCTAATAATATAATGTAGTAAGTTTAGTGCCAATGAGTCTTATAATATACTTTTATTTTCTGCTAGTTATAAACAATTGTATAATTAAGTACATGTGAGGGATCCTACTGAGAGTGTGTATAAGACATATGTGTGTATTCGTAATATAATTATGGTGTGGTGTTTGATTAATTGAAGTTGTATGCTTATTAACTTCAGTTTTAATTTTTTTTAAGTATTTTCAACGATAAGCGTGCGATTAAGTAAATAATTAATAAGGTTTTAATCTAATAATACAATGGGGCACAACAGGGTGTCTCATTTGGTGGTATCAGAGAGTTCGATTCTAATCAGACTGTGAGGTCTAGGATGTTGTTACTGGTTGTGTCTAGTTGAATCCACATCGGATATTGACTATGCTTAGAAGTTAGGTAATGTTTCCTAACCCGATGCGTTAACTAATATTGGTATGACATATGGTATTTATATACTTGTTTATGTAGTATTATATGTCATACTTATGAGAGCGGATGATTTCTTTTACAGAATCATGGCTCGTGGAAGAGGACGTTCGACCAATAGTGGTGACCGAACTCCTAAAAGAATCATTGGAGCTGTCAACAGTAACATTAACCATATTGAAAATGGAGGAGGGTCATATGCGACTCCTAATACCATGGAAATGATAGATGTTGCCTTCTTATTACAAACACAGTAGAATGCTGAGATGCTGCAGATGAACAAAGAGCAGCAGGAACTACAGAATCAAAGGAGAGCTGCAGCAGCTGAAGATGCCGGAATGTCTACTTTTCAGAAAGGGAAGACACCCCAATTATGAGGAGATTATGATCCCGAGAAGGCATAATGGCGGGTACAAGAGATATAAAAGATATTCGATACTATGCACTGCAGAGAGGATAGGAAAGTGACGTATGCTGCCTTCATGTTTACTGGAGGAGCAGAATCATGGTGGAGAGGCAAGTGAAGATTGCTGGAGGTTGAGGGCAGATTTAACAACCTGTACCTGTTTAGTGATTGCTTCTTTGAGAAGTATTTTCCACGTCTAGTTCAACGTGAGAAAGAGAGAGAATTCACTAGTCTTAAACAAGGCAACATGACGATAGGTGATTATGCATCATGATTTGAGGCTCTGATTAAGTATTCAAAATTTTATCATAGATTTCTAGATGAATATTGGCAGTGTAGGAGGTTTACGGAAGGACTCCGACATGAACTACAGAGGGCTATATTATCTCTTGACATTCAAAGTTTTCCGGACCTAGTTGAGAGATGTAGTGCTATAGAAAGTATAGATCAGAGGTTGGCTACGGAGCAGAAACAACTGAGGATTGGGGGTTCTACCCAACCGGTTTTCCTGAGGCGAGGAGGTAGTAATTCTCAATGGAGACAGAGACCGTATGCCCGACCAGTGCAGACACCTGCACCAACACCAGTGGTTATAGCAGGTCGGCAACAACAAGGCTATGCTTGTTTCAGATGCTGCGGACCGCATCATATTAGAGATTGAAGGGAGAGAACCAGTTGATTCAACATTGGGAAACCAGGTCACTTGGCTCGAGAATGCAGACATCAGGCTGTGCAGCAACCAGTAGCTCCGGGTAGAGGAGCTGGAGGCTAGAGATGTAGCTGGAAGAGGAGCCCTAGCAGCAGGACAACAAGTGGCTAGATCTCAGGCCACTGGAAGAGTATTTACCATGAGGGTAGCTGAATCCTCTCAATCTGCTGATCTTACACAAGGTATGTGTTTGATAGCTGGTAGACTCTCGTATGTGTTATTTGACTCAGGCGCTACACATTCATTTATTTCGTATGAGTGTGTGGATCATTTAAAATTAACTGTTTCTCAATTACCTTATACCCTTACAGTATCTACTCCAACTAGTAATCCTTTGACTACTATGTCTGTTTTTTTACAGTGACCTATAGTTGTTGAGAATAGGACATTAACTGTAGATCTTGTCTGTTTGCCTATGCAACAGATAGATATTATCATTGGCATGGATTGGCTTTCGGCTAACCATGTAATGCTAGATTGTTCTAGTAAGACCTTATCATTTCTTGAGTCTTCTAGTGTAGTCTTTGTCAATGAAGAAGTATCCATGAAGAGTGATTATTCTCGGCAGTACGTGATGTTGTTCGCGGTGGAAGCTAATGAGACTCCTAGTATAGATTCGATGGCTATTGTGAGGGAATTTCCTGAATTATTCCCTCCCGACGTTCCAGGTTTGCCACCAGAGCGAGAGTTGGAATTCACCATAGATCTTGTACTGGGGACATGACCTATATCTATAGCACCCTATCGGATGTCACCTGTAGAATTGGTGAAGTTAAAGAAACAGTTGGATGACATGTTAGGGAAAGAATTCATAAGACCGAGTGTTTCACCGTGGGGAGCTCCGGTGTTATTTGTGAGGAAAAAGGATGGAAACGCTAGGTTATGCACAGATTACAGACATTTGAATAAGGTAACAATTAAGAATAAGTATCTGTTGCCTAGGATAGATGATCTGATTCATCAATTGAAAGGAGTAGCAGTGTTTTCGAAGATTGATTTGAGGTCTGGATACCATCAGATTAGAGTAAGGAAGGAAGATATACTTAAAACAACTTTCAGGACGAGGTACGGGCATTATGAGTATTTAGTTATTCCTTTTGGGGTAACAAATGCTCCAGCAATATTCATGGATTACATGAACAGAATATTTAGATCGTTCCTCGATAACTTTGTTGTTGTGTTCATCGACGACATCCTTATCTATTCTCGTACATGGGAAGATCATGAGGAACATTTGAGAGTGGTGTTGCAAGTTTAGAAGGATAAGCAACTTTATGCTAAACTTTCCAAGTGTGAGTTTTGGATGGAAGAAGTCCAATTTCTTGGACATGTGATTAACAAGGAAGGTATAGCAGTAGATCCGGTTAAGGTTGAGGCAGTTCTTAAGTGGGAACAGCCTAAGTCAATAAGTGAAGTACAAAGTTTTCTAGGGATAGCTGGATATTATCGGAGGTTTATAGATGGTTTCTCGAAGATTGTGTTACCTATGATGCAGTTGACGAGGAAAAATACAGCTTTTGTATGGACGGACAAGTGTGAGCAGAGTTTCCAAAAGCTGAAGGACAGGTTGACTACATCACCTGTGTTGACTTTACCCGATCTGTTAGGACAGTTTGACGTATACTGTGATGCGTCATATCAGGGCTTAGGTTATGTTCTGATGCAAGAGGGAAGAGTTGTGGCTTATGCTTCCCGACAATTGAAAATTCATGAGAGGAACTATCCCACTCCTGATTTAGAGTTGGCAATCATAGTGTTCGCATTAAATATATGGCGACACTTTTTGTATGGAGCGAAGTTTAATGTTTACAGTGACCATAAAAGTCTGAAGTATCTGTTTGACCAAAAAGAGTTGAATATGAGACAGCGGAGATGGATGGAGTTTATCAAAGATTACTGTACCATCCTGGGAAGGCGAATGTTGTAGCGGATGCCTTGAGTAGGAAATCAGTGCATGTATCCGCGATGATGGTTAAAGAGTTGGAATTACTGGATCAGTTCAGAGATTTGAACTTAGGGGTGGAGTTGGTTGAAAATAAAGTTTGTTTAGGTATGATCACTAATAGTAGTGATTTTATGAGAGATCTTAAGGAGAAACATGTTCAGGATCTATATCTTCAGGAGATAAGTAAAGGAATAGATGAGGACAAAGTTTGAGTTTAGTAGAGGAACGGATGGTGTGTTAAGGTTTAGAGATAAAATCTATGTGCCCGAGGATTTAGAACTTAGGAAAATGATATTATAAGAAGCACATAAGAGTAAGTTAAGTTTTCATCCTGGATCCAATAAGATGTATCAGGATTTACAGAAAATGTTTTGGCGGACAAGGATGAAGAAAGAAGTAGTTGAGTATGTTTTATCTTGCCTGGTGTGTCAGAAGGCAAAGATCGAGCATCAGAAGCCGACAGGTTTATTACAATCATTAGATATTCTAGAGTGGAAATGGGATAGCATAGCTATGGATTTTGTGGTTGGATTACCACGAACTCCTAAGAAGCATGATGCGATTTGGGTTATCATTGATAGGTTGACGAAGTGTGCTCACTTCTTTCCTATTGGTGAAAGTTATAGTTTGGAGAAGTTGATCCAGATTTACATCAAAGAAGTTGTTAGATTGCATGGTGTGCCATCGAGCATTGTCTCAGACCTAGATCCTAGATTCACATCTAGATTTTGAAGACAACTGCGAAATGCTTTGGGGTCAAAGTTGAGAATGCTTTCTTCTTATCATCTCCAGACCGATGGACAGTCAGAAAGGACAATTCAGTCATTGGAAGATCTATTGAGAGCTTATGTGTTGAAGCACACTGGAAGTTGGGACGAGTTCTTGCCATTGATTGAATTTACCTATAACAATAGTTTTCACAGTAGTATTGGAATGGCACCATACAAAGCTTTGTATGGTAGGAAATGTAGGACCCCGTTATGTTGGTACAAGATTGGTGAAAACCAAGTCTTGGGTCCAGATGTGGTGCAACAAACTACGGAACACATTAGAAAGATAAGGCAAAAGATGAAGGAAGCACATGATAGGCAAATGAGCCACAGTAACAAGAGGAGGAGATCATTAGAATTCCTGGAAGGTGATCACGTGATTTTGAGAGTCACTCCAAAAACTGGAATTGGTAGAGCTATCAAATCTAGAAAACTTACTCCTCGGTTAATTGGACCTTTTCAGATTCTTCTACGAATTGGTCCAGTAGCTTACCATATCGCCTTACTACCTAATATTTCTAACCTTCATGACGTCTTTCATGTCTCTCAGTTTAGAAAGTACTATTATGATCCTTCACATGTTATTGAGTCTGATTCTATACAACTACGAGAGAATCTAGGGTATGAGGCTTTACCTGTAAGGATAGCAGATAGACGGATTAAGGAGCTTCGCAGTAGACAAATTCCTTTGGTAAAGGTCATATGGGATGAAACTACTGGAGATGCTACTTGGGAACGTGAGACGGAGATGCAACAATAATATCCACATCTTTTCTGAGGTACGTAAATTCCAAGGACGGAATTCTTTTTTAGAGGGGTACTGTTGTAAGACCCCAATTTTTCTTTTCAAGTTTGATTGTTACATGGTTTATGTTAGAGCATAATTGGGTAAAACAACTTACTGTATAAATGTTTTAGTAACCTTCTTGATCCTTTGTATCCCTATAAACAATCAATTTTGAGGTTTCTTCTTTGTTTTGGCCTAGTAATCGATTATTTGGACTACCATAATCGATTACAAGGCTTCTGGACTGAGTTCCTGAAGTTCAGAATCATCATAATCGATTATATGTCAACCCATAATCGATTATGAGCTGTCTGGAACTGAAAAACCTGAAAACATAACATGCATAATCGATTATGAGAAGTTCTATAATCGATTATGATATGTGTGATAGATTGTATCTCCCTATATAATCGATTATCTCATGGAAAATCTATATAAAGCCCCTCTTGACCGACCCAAACGTGAAAAATTGGAGTTCTAGTCCAAAAACCTCATTTTTTTTATAGAAAACCTCAAAGTTAATCACTCTAAAACTCACTATCACTAAAGTTTGCTATCTTGTAGAAGATTCATCAAAGATCCTTCAATCTTCTTCTTCCATCTTCCTAACTTGAGGTAACTTGATCATGTTCTTCCTCTTGAGTCCATCTTTTTCTTTTCATGTTCATTTTGTTAGAAACCCGTTTTATATCTTCCATGAACATGATTCACAAGTTCTTGTATTAGAAAAGTTCATGAAGCTTGATTCTTTATCTCATCTTCATAAGACTCTATCATGTTGTATTGAAGAGTATGAATGAAAATAAAAACCCAAACCCCACAAAACCCCTTTGGCCGAATCTAGCCTATTATAGTTAAGGGTGATTTTGTTTGATTAATTTGTTGTTGTGTTGTTTGATTGAAGGTGAACTTGGTAATTTGTGGTGTGATAACGAGCTGCTTCAAATTCGAGATTTCGGTGTCAACTCGGGTGGGAGAAAGAACCATTCCATTGTCGGAACTAATAAGTAGTATATAAATTATAATAATGGTGTAGGGTGACCTAAACCCTACTAGTGTTCGAGTAATCGATAATCCCAAAATTGTATTGGAAAATTTCCCGCAATACCATTGTAGGTTTGACAATACACTCTATGTTGATTGGGGGTATTTTGTTTGGGAGAGAGCTTGAATATGAATTAGGGTACCTAGCCATTATTTTATAGAAGCGATGTAATATAGAATGTCAGTGGAGACGATGAGGAAAGCTTGAGGCACTAGGTTGTTATTGTTACGAGTCAGCGAGGTTCATGTGTATTGTTGTTCACAACCATGTATTGGGAGCACACGAGGTCCGAAGTTCTTGTGGGGCGGTTCCAATTTTAGTTTTAGATTGTGCAGCTATTGTGTCATTGCTTTGCATGAGCACCCTTAAGAGAGAATCATGGTGTGCACCGACTGTACTGTGCAGTTATAGTGTCATTGCTTTGCATGAGCATTCTCACCAAGGATGAGTATGTGCACCGGTTTTAGAGGGGATACATCGCTTGGACGATTGACTAACATCCCTCGACGGGAAAGGGATGTGTGATATGATTGGAGGTGGCCACGTCAACATAAAGATTTAGGTTGCATGAGATTGAGGGTAGAGGAAAGTATTGAGTTAAAGATGATTGTTAATGATGAGTGTTGGTTGTCTGTGACCGCTATTATATTATATACTCTAAATGTGTGTTTGGATAAACTTTTGACAAACGTGATTTTGAGAAGAATTGATTTTGCAGAATTGATTTTGGTTAAAAGTGAGTTGACAGTGAAGTGATTTATGTTTGATGAAGAAAAGGATTTTATCAATTCTGTGTTTGGATAGTTGATCAAAATTGCTTTTGGGTGTGTAATTACCAAAATGGGTTTTAACTAGATTTCATTGCCATTTTATTTAATATATATATATATATATATATATATATATATATATATATATATATATATATATATATATATACCAACAAGTAGGATAAATATATTAAGAGAAGCTCTGAAGTCTGAACGTTAGTTCTCATTCACAGAGAATCGCCTTTCATAGGCAAAGTTTCACAACTGTGGAGACCTATTGTACATAAAGAATCTTAATTCTCATTCACAGAGAATTGCCCACATTCTTGATACAACATAGCATGAGTAGATTTTCTTATAAAAAAAAAAAAAGAGCATGAGTAGATAGGTGAATCCCATACAGTAAGCATCTTATTTCCAAATTCACCAGCAATCTTATTTTTTGGTTGAATTTGTAGCCTATAACAGTAAGCATGATATTACAAATGGAAAGATAAAATAATCTTCAATAACCCAATATCATGATTTCGATGGCATTAGCCTGTATAAAAAATATATATATATCAGAATAATATCACTAGTTAGCTAGTATGGCATAATATATAATATGGCTTTGTTTACTATTAAGGTATTTTGTCAAACACTTTGAAGAAACTCTTTACAGCTATTTTATACTCATGCAACTGAAACAGAGAAGAGCTACCATTTCAGACAAGTTGGGAAGAATGAAGAGTGTGATAATGGGAAAACAACAACCACAACATATAAGAAAAAAGTGGGCAGTAAATGAAGGCAAATTAATTCTATCAACCAAAGCAAATGACACTAGTAGCTAGCAGCTTCATGGTCAGCGACAGGTGAGGGCAATTATTCCATTGATCACAGGAAAGAAGCAACATATGAAGTGAGTTATTGAAGGGTAGAGTAGGGAGTTTTACCAGTGACTTGATAAATCTCAAAATCAATTTTCAACCCCAAAATTGAAAGCTACTTTGAGTTGCTTCACGTTAGAAGCGATTTTGGAAGGAAAATCACGTACACATACCTGAACCCAAACATCTTCATAGCTGGTCAAATCCGAGTTTGACCACGGCAAACGCACGTTTGAGGGAGTTGGACGTGTAACCAAACACGTACTAAGTCTTTTCCACTTATGATGATAGAACTGTTTCCTATCTCCCTGTTTCTGTAATTTTGTGTATGTATACTTTATTACGTTAGAAGACCCGATGATGTTGCTGAGAAGTTGGATGGAACTCTGTATGAAACGGATGTTGTCAAGGAGTTGGATGGAACTCCGTATAAAGCGGATGCTGGAGGACAAGCAACAGAACCTAATAATATAGTGTAGTAAGTTTAGAGCCAGTGAGTCGTATAATATACTTTTATTTTCTGCTAGTTATAAACAGTTGTATAATTAAGTACATGTGAGGGTTCCTACCGAGAGGATACCCTTAATAGTGTTCTGTATTATGTGTATAAGACATATGTGTGTATTTGTAATATAATTATGGTATGGTGTTTAATTAATTGAAGTTGTATGCTTATTAACTTAAGTTTTTATTTATTTATTTTTACGTATTTTCAACGATAAGTGTGCGATTAAGTAAATAATTAATAAGGTTTTAATCTAATAATACAATAGGGCACAACGGGTTGTCTCAATCCCCACCTGCAGAGGTCTCTGGTGAAACGACCTCTATTCTCGCGTCAGCTGCGGGATCTACGTCCTCATCATGTGGATGGTACTCAACACCCTTGTCATCCTCCTGAGCATCCTCCTCCATCTCATCATCCTCATCTGGAAAAAGAATCGGAGGAGCGGGAGGGGGAAACTCCAGTAAGGGGGAATAAGGTGTTGCTCCAGGAACTGGCTGAAGGTGTGGAGGCTCATTGTAGGTGTCCCCCTGGTCCACTAAAGCTCCCAGCAATAGCCACATAGGCGGTAGTGGAACCTCCACTGTCTTCACACTGTAGGTGCGTGTCATAGGTCCTGCCTCAGTGCCTTCAGTGGAAAGTAATGGCCCAGTATAAGTAGCGCTTCGGGCTCCCGGGTTAATCACCCAAGCGCCGCCATCATCGACATGATCAAATGACTGTGCTAAAAACCCCGAGTGCATCAGGAAACCCATATGATACATCTATACGCGCAAAACGAGATACCACAATAGAACTAAAACAAAAATAACGCAAGGATGAAATACCGACATGTAAGTTTAGCACAGTAGTCAGATACGCGACACACCAATCGACAACATATGATAACAACGACATGTAAAACAATATAAACCATAGTCATAATATCAATACTATTTAAACAATGGGATTTGTACCCGACAACCATTGTAGGCTTATAAAAATGCACGAGGCTTCAAAAATCCATTATCTATTTTGTAGTCTTCGGAGATCCTAACTTCCCTTCGTCGAGCAGGATAGGCCGCAATAATCCCCATAACACAGTTGTTTCACGTCAGGTCGGCCTCTCTTTTTAGGTCTGATCCCAAAATGTTCATGGGTATCACGTCAAACCTAAATAATATTGAATAGTTCCCTATTGAGCACATCCGTGCATGGCAGTCGATTTCCACGACTCAAGGTTGCAAAGCCCCGACCTTCTGTGGAGTTCGAACTCGGATGTCCCTAAAGACCCATCTTGGTCCATAACTATCCAATTTATCAATCCACTTATCGATTGTAGCTTGTTAATGTGGTGGCACGTCTGCTGGTTCATGCATATAAAACAGTTGGTTCGCTGTTTTTCTTTTTCGTCCTTTCTTGTCGAGGCTTAAAGTTCACGACTAATTTTATACAGGCATCAGGCCCATTCACACTTAACACAGGACATACAGTCCGAGTGCTCATTTACGAAATTCTAGGCCGATTCACCGATCACTAGATTCGTCTATTTTTGCAATAAAGTCAAGTGTGCCAACGCGACACAAGGAATTCATATTCCAAGTACTTACTCATAGGAACACTAGTCCGACGTCTCGGTCGCTAGGTCCTCATAACTTTCAAAACAACACAGTTTTTCGTTTTGTGAAAACTAACTTGAAAATCAAATACAATAGTTTAACAATGCTTGTCGGAAAACATTTTCACTCTTTTAAACAACATTTTGCAGAAATCCTTTTCCTTTAAAATTCATTTCAGAAAACATCAAATCATTAAAAATCATTTCTAAAACTTTTTGACTAAAACAATAAAATTATTATCAAGAATTTCATCACAATATATTTTTATAAATATTTTCATTTAGAATAAAATTTTCGTAAACCAAAAGCTTTTCTTTCAAAAGACTTTTTTTTTACTACATTTGAAACATTTTCATGATTTTTCTTCTTTCTTTTATTCTTTTTGGAACTTTTTCGGGTAAATTAATATAAGTGCAATTTGTAACGATTCGTCCTCACTAACACTTATTTCTTAAACGTTATTTTAAAATCATCTGTGGTTTCTCAAAATCGTAACTTTTAACAAAAATATACTTAAGTCACATTTTTTTTAAAGTTCTTCCACTTACGAAAATCAAAATCTTAAATTTTATGCTTAAGATTTTTAGTGTCTTAATCCTCATTATCAAGCTATGACCATTGTCATGCTCTCAACCAATACAATCAACAACAATCTCATGAATAAACATACATAAACAACTTTAAGACACAATTCACTTATCAATCCAATATTCATCACAAAACTAGAAATCATTAATTCAACATCACAAAATAGTTACAATTAATCACACATACCAAACAATTAAGTATATGACTACCAAACTCATTTAGGTAAAACTACCCTTACCTCTTGTGGTACACTTTCTCCTTGTTTTAGGTCTTGTAAAATATTTCCTTTTTCTCAAATAAGGTCACCACAATCAAACTACAAAGTACCTTTCACAAGATCAGCACAAAAAAAAAAAGATAAGCAACAGAACCCATTTTAGGTACTAAACACCTAGGGTTCGGCCTAGACAGAAAAATAGGGTTAGGGTTTTCCATTTTTTCAAGTTCTTGGATACATGATCCTAGGGTATTAGATAGAAGACAACAATTGTCATAACTCGCACTTAGATTGCTTTGCATACAACACCTTCTCATGTAGGATCTGTAGGACTTGTTGCAGATGTTCCTCATGTTCATCAAGACTCTTAGAGTAAATGAGGATGTCATCGATGAAAACCACAACGAACCTAACAAGAAACGGACGAAAAATCTGATTCATGTAGTCCATGAAGATAGCAGGTGCATTCGTCACTCCAAAAGGCATTACAAGATATTCGTAATGTCCATAACGAGTTCTGAATGCAGTCTTTGGTATATCTTCAGTCTTTACTCTTATCTGATGATAACTCGTCCTCAGGTCGATCTTTGAGAACACAACAGCTCCTAGCAGTTGATCCATCAGGTCATCTATGTCCAGAAGAGGGTACTTATTCTTGATCGTCACTTTGTTGAGTTGTCAAAAATCCATGCAGAGTCTCGAACCTCCGTCTTTCTTTATCACTAAAAGAACTGGTGCTCTCCATGGGGATACACTTGGTCTTATAAATTGATTTGAAAGCAGGTCTTCCAGTTGAGCTTTCCAACTCAGCAAGCTCTGTAGGCGACATCTGATACGGAGTGATAGAAATCGGACCGACTCCTGGAACTAGGTCGATGGAGAACTCGATATCTCTGACTGGTGGCAAACCCGGAACATCATTGGGAAACACATCCAAAAACGCTCTCACTACAGGTACTGTACTCAAGTCGATCTCCCCCTCAACTTCCAAGTTGGATAGACTCCTTCTTTCAAAGAAGTTCTTACTTGGTTGGCAGATAAAAATCCTGAAATCTCAGGATCAGGAAAAACTAAGGTCCTATGTGCACAATCGAAAAGGATATTGTTGGAAGATAATCAATCCATGCCTAGAATTACATCTAGTTGTGTTAAAGGTAAACATATTAGATTAACAAGAAAGAGTCTATCCTGAATAACGATAGGACAATTCAAGCATTTTGAATTTACTATAACTGGTTCAACAGTTGGAGTTAAAACAATCAAGCCATACGACAAGGAAGAAACAGGAAAACTCAATTGTCTCACACAATCCATCTTAATAAAAGAATGTGTTGCACCCGAATTGAAAATTACAGTTAAAAGATTACCAGCTATGTCGCAACTACCTTGTATGATATCATCGGATTTTGAAACTTCGGCACCACTCATGAAGTAAACTCTTCCCTTTGCCGTCGACCTATTGGTTTTTGAATTGTTGGTAACTGGCTCAGACCTCGGTGCAGTACAGTCCTTTTCTATGTGCCCTATATGTCCACAACTAAAGCATTTCATTCCTTTCAGTTGACAGTTCTTAGTAATGTGGCTCGTGTTCCTATATTTATAACATCTCGGACTTCGCCTTGATTTTGATTCCTTTGACTTCCACTACCATACGCAGAAGCAATGAGACGATATGGTTGTTGGTTCTGATTATTTCCTGGAGGTTGAAAATATGGCTTCTTCTGAGCATATTTACCCCGATTATCTCTCCCATTCCTCATCTGCTCCACTTTTAGACACTTTTCGACTAAAGCTTGAAAGTTGCGGATTTCAAGTGGTATCACGGACTCCTTGATCTTGTATCGTAGACCTCCTTCGAACCTCTCACATTTCCAACCCTTATAAATTTGAGGTTGGAAGAAATGAAAATACTTGGTGAATGATTCAAACTTTGCTGCATATTCCCCGACAGATAGTTCTCTCTGTTGCAGACGTAGAAACTCTTGTTCTTTCTCGACCCTAGCGCTTTGGGGAAAATACTTATCCAAAAATGTGTTGCGAAAAACTTTCCAAGTAATTTCCTGGTTGTCTGCTTCCAACAGTTGCTTAGTATCATTCTGTAGTGTTCTGCATTGCCTAAGAATAGGAAAGTAGCATATGGAACTTTCACTCCTTCAGGACTATAGATAAGTGTAACACCCTGATAAGCCTCTGGCTTATCTAGTTTTAAGACTAGATAAACTAGGGTTTATGTGCCAATTTATTCGAGTTTACTCTCGTTTTCGCCCAAATTTGCCTTGTTTTGTTCCTAAGTTGGACTTTGACTCGTTTTGCGTCTTTTGTGTAGTTTTTAGGTTATTTTGGAGAGAATTACGCTTGTGGTTGCTTGTGTTGTTTTCAGGTCCATAAGTGAGGCTCTAAGAATTAAGGAAAGTCAACAAATAGTGGAGATTGCCATTCTGGGGATTCTCGCCCCGCGAGAGGAGGCTCGCCCCGCGATAGTTTGAAGATCTGGGAAGACAGAGACCATCACGGCCTAGCCGTGATTGACATCACGGGCCGTGACAGGAAGGTTCGCGTCGCGAGACGTCCTTCGCGTCGCGAGTGTGTGAACTCCAGAAAAGTACCAGAATCGGAGACCATCACGGCCTAGCCGTGATGTATATCACGGCCGTGACCTAAAAGCCATACAAGTCAGAGACCATCACGGCCTAGCCGTGATGTATATCACGGCCGTGACCTAAAATCCACACAAGGCAGAGAACATCACGGCCTGGCCGTGATTGACATCACGGGCCGTGACAAGAAGACTCGCGTCGCGAGACATCCTTCGCGTCGCGAATGTTCAAATCCCAGAAGTGCGCCAGAGCGGCGAGTCCGCCACGGCCGGCCGTGATGACCGCCACGCTGCGGACGCGTGGCCTCCTTATAAATAGAGCAGATCAGAACAGAAAGGGGGACTTTTTTTGGATCAGAATTTTCAGAGACCTTCTGTAACCCTTATTCTGGGATTTCTTCTTCTCTTCTTTTCTCTTAATTCATAGGCTTAGGATGAATCCCGATTATACGTGCGTTGTTGTTACGGACATGAGGAACTAATCCTCTTGTCTAGGGGATCGATGAAGCCACCCATGGCGGCATAGTGTTCATGTAATGTAACTCTCTCTCCTTTAATTCAATTATGGTTTTCCAATTCTGTTTTCATTGTGTCGATTATATGCTAGCGTGATCGACTAGTTAAGCGTGTTGAGGCCTAGCGGCGATTCGCGTTTTAGAACTTGAATTGGGAACATCGGTCGAGTATTGCACGAGAGTGAGTAGGAGATCGATGCAACCTATAGGGAACAAGAATTAATAGAATTCGAGATTAGGGTTAAGAGACCTAGCAAGTAATTAACTCAAATCATCGAATACGTCCTAATGAGCACGGAAGTGGATTTAGGAGAATTTAGGGGTCCCGGTTGACATTAAAATTGAACGTAGGGAGGAGAATATCATCACTTGGGTACTTTGCATGATTGGGTAGGTGAATTCGAAACCTTAGATGCTTTTATTTCTGAATTTAATCACCGTAGCGTTATTTGAATCGATTCTTGAATTCGCAATCTCAATCTCTTTCTCTCAACCACCTTCTATTGCTTAACCAACGTATCGGATTTCTTGACAATTTAGTCGAATTGGTAACCCAATCCTTGTGTTCGACCTCGGTAGAATCTTACCGTGTTTTTATTACTTGCGACGACCCGGTACACTTGCCGGAGTCACAACACACCCTGTTTTCTCGATTAAGGAGTAAAACAATGATTATGGGTTCATGAGGGATTAATGTTGTTCGTTATGTGCTAATAAGTCATTATATAAAGTTTGAGGTTAATCGGATGTAAACCAGACTCGAGTAATCGAAACATGCAAAGCGGGTAATCGGCATCGCTGAGCATGCTCAAGAGTGGCACGGCTAATGCTCAAGCATTCTAGGAATCACATGGCTCCACTTTTCAGTTGCATGGACATGTGGCAGAAGAAGGGTTCCACGCTCATGCGTGGGGGAATCCACGCTCAAGTGTGGGGTGGCTTGCGCTCAAACGCCAGTGCCACCTAACCTCACTACATCATCTTCTTCCACTCATTGCGTGGATCACTTCCATAACACCCCCCATGGGCATTATATTGTAAACACATGCGGAAATAAATAAAAAAGTAATTTGTCTGGTTATTTTCAAAAAGTTGTTTTCTTTTGAAGTCAAAAACTGGGGTATAAAAATTTTCTTCTCTGGGATAACTCAAAAAAAAAAACCAAGATGCATACATCTAAACAAAGAAAATCACATTCATAACAAATTCTCCACGACATACAAATTCTCTAAAAAAGTTTCAATTTTCAAAAGAGAGAAAAAATTAAACCAAAGACTAATGTATAATACCACATTTACCGACCTTTCAAAAATACAACCTAACCAAGACTCCTAAGCTGATCTCTCTAAAAGACATTTATTAGAAGGACCCCCCGTGGTCATTCCACGATCAAATACATCCTCAGACCTCTAGATCTAAGTCTCCGAGTGACTTAGGAAAACAGATCTGCACCATCTGTACTAGAGTACCAAGGTGCAACAGCGTAACTAGAAGAATCTTGATATATTTATAAGGGTGAGACACCAATATATGGATTTAAACACGATAACCACATGCGTGACACAAAAAAAAACATATAGACATATAAAATCATATATCATAATTTCTCAGAAATAGACAAGTATTTTATCAATGGGTTTCATACCCGAAAGTCATCGTCATCTTAAAAAAATGCATGACACTTCAATATTCAGGCTCTAACTTAATCTCATGAGATCTCATCATCTTTCTATGAGTTGATCAAACTCAATTGCCATAATAAGGCATACGTGGTAAATTTTCCATAGCACACTATCCAGTACAAGATGCAGTGGTCAATCTTATGGATTCCATAGCACACTGTCCAATTTAGGATGCAGTGATCAATCTTATGGATTTTCATAGTACACTGTCCAATTTAGGATTCATTGATCAATCTTATGAATATTAATAGCACACTGTCCAATTTAGGATGCAGTGATCAATCTTATGAATTCATTGTCCATAAAGGCACAATGTTATCACGTGATGTGAATACCCGTCCATCAAGGAATCACTCCTAACAATGCTTGGTACATCTGCTAAAAATGCATGAAAAACAATTGTTCTCAACGTTTTCTTTGTGTTCATTCTTTCCTTGTCGAAGCTCAAAGGTTAACGACTATACATAAACTTCAACGTTTTAAGATTATTCATCATCAACACGGGACACAAAGTCCGAGTGCTCAATCACAACGCCCTAAACCGATGCACCAGTCTTAGGCTTGTGGTCATAGAAAACAACTTTTCACCTTTAACAACGTTTATCACAACGTGATTAGGACATCAAGTCCACAACAACGTGATTAGGACATCAAGTCCACAAAAACGTGATTAGGACCCAAAGTCCACAACAACGTGACACGGATCCAAGATCTACGTGTATATTACAGAACACTAGTATTCGACGTCTCGTATACTAGATTCATATTTCAACGTGTTTATTCTTTTTCGTTCAGTGAAACACAAATTCAAAACGAAACCTCCGCAACTTATCCAAGCTTGTCGGAATATTTTTGTTGAATAAAAGTATTTCACAGAAAATTCTTTCCAGTTGAAATTCATTTATAAAAGCTAAGTTATTGAGAAATTCCTGGTTTGTATCAAATCCATTTTCCTTTGAAATTCCTCCTTTTACGAAACAGCATCAATACTTTGTAAAATCCTTTTAAATCCATTTCTTACAGAAATAATACAAATTATTTCCTCCAAGGTTTTTCTTCAAAAACATATTTCCAAATGATTTTCATTTATACTAGAATGATTTATAAGTCAAATGATTTTCCTCTAACTTCAAAATATTTTAACACTTAGTTCTTAAAATGATTTTCCACTTCATTCTTGAAAATGATAACATACTAAAATGTATTTCTTTCTCAATTCCATTCTTATTCTTCTTCTTTCATCAAAAGAAATTGACACATAAATTTCTTAAAATAACTTTTCACCTACATTTTGAAAAATATAACGTACTGAAATATATTTACGATTTCATCCTTGTAATTATCCATTACTTTCTCTTTTATCAAAAAAAATCATCAACTAAACATTATCATTGTCAAAATTCCTCATAAGACTTTTTAAGGCTTTTATCTAAATAATTGATTGAGCATTGACGAATGTCGGGCTTCTCAAACAACAATCCACAACAGTATCATTTTCACATCAACATCATTTCAAATAATACAGTTCATGCCATATCTCAAAGATATAACACATTTCTACAAATAAATCATCAAGCTCGGATATGTAAAACATACAATTTTAACCACATAAGATAAACTCAGGAAATCACAATAAAATTTAAAACAACTTAACAAACCACAAATAATAGCATATAGCTATCAGGAAAAATCCCTCAGGTAAGCTCCCTTTACCTGATTCCAAAGCAAACAAAGTATTTCGTTCTTTGTTGAGTGCTACGATCTTCCTTGACTTGCTTTGCGACAGAAGTTTAAAGATTCCAACACATAACACAAGTTAAAAGCAACCAAAAAATCTAATCCCCCCTAGGCATAGATTCGGCCATGATGACAAAATAGGCTTTGAGATATCAAACTTTCACTAAGGAGTAATGATCCTTAAGTATTAGAGATTCATAATCAATGATCATTTAACAAAGATTGAATAAAAACTCCTCTAAGCCCCAAGCTTAGGGTTTCGGACAAGACACATAAAAAATAGGCTAGAAATTTTCAAACTTCTCGAGCTTTTAGATTTGACAACAAATGGTATTGAAGAGCTTAAATCAATGATCATATTTCAAAAATTAAAACAAAAACTTTCTTGCTCCAACACAACATAGATTCGGTCTCTTTAGGAAAATAGGGAAGGAAAATTTTGCTTGATGCATGCTCTTAGATAATGGTTATAGAGATCATTGTGAGTCTATAGAAATTAGTTTCAAGTCAAACGGATTTTTCTACTAATTTCTAGAGATTTTGGAAGTTATAGGTCTAAGAATGATAAATGGAAAAACATGTCATAAACTCAACAAGTAAGTGAAGGAAAGAACTTAGATGAGTAAGAGAATAAAGTATTACCCTTGAAGCTTGAATAAAAAGAGTATAGATGATGAACTCTTGAAAAAAATCAATGGAGTTTTTAAGTAGAAAACATGGTTTTTGAGAGTGTAAACCATGAATGAAAAATGAGGAGTGTATATATAGCCAAAGAAGGGTGTGAGGCCATGGAGGGAGAGAGAATGGAGTACTTGGGCTCCAAGTTTGGTTAAGGGTTGTTTGGTTGGAGAAAGTGAGAGAAAAATGAGTTTTGGATTAAAAATAGTAAATTTCAAAAACTGTAATGATGATTTATCTACGATGTGCCATAGACTTTAGTCCATCAAGTCACCTCAGTCTTCTCAGCTCTCCATTCTGCTCCATTGTTTACCCGATCAAAGTTTATGATCGTAACTTTCGAAGATTTCGTCGGATAGAATATTATATTTTATTCCCGAACGAAAATTTTCAAAAATAACCAGGATCATTGGAAACGCGACAAAAACACTAACCGCTTCGTTCACGGGTCCAAATTAGGTTTTCTGCTCAGTAAACTTTTTCTGTCAGTGAAAACGCAGAACGGTTTTCGTCTGAATTTTCAACCAAAAATTTAACCGTAACTCTCAACGGTAAGGTAGAGCATGTCAGTGATTTTGGTTTATCCAAAATCATTTTCTTGATTTTTAACTATATATATATATATAAACATATATTTACTGTTATTGAAAAATGGAAAAATCGGGGCGTTACAACTTCATCATTTTCTCATGCTCGAACCATAATTCTAGAGAGACTTCAAAACTGTTCTAGTGAGAGAAAGTCAAATTTCAGAGAGTTTTGATCATCCGTTTCTGATTCCGACTACATATATGCGTTCAAGGCGACGAGCTGGTCAAGTACTTACCTTTGATCCACGAAACGGTGGAGGTAATGCTCGAATCCCTAACTCATCGACATTTTCATTTATCTCGTTTTGTGAATCTTGCTTCGATTCTGGCTTTGTCTATCAAACTGTTGCAAGATTAGGGTTTATGACATTGTCAGGACTCTGTCCATGTGTTCAGGACGAAATTCAAAGCACCGAGGCGTTCGTTGTGAATGAGGCAGCAGCTGTGTTGGTGTGACACACGGATTTCAAGGCATTGACATTACGTTACGACTGTCTAAGGTGGGGAGAAAGTATCTGACACGCCGGGGAGGCAAGCATAGTATCGTATATTATACTGTATGCGTAGGGTGCCCCAGACCCTACTAGTTGTCGAGTAGCTTGCGATAATTAAATCCCTAGTGAAACTGATTTTAAAACTGTATATGGGATTTAGTTACGGCACACTTCTCCATGTTAGGATGGTTTATTGTTTTACGTGCATATGCCGAGGTTGTCTGTTTTACTGTTTATTGTTGTTGTTGACTTTTACGTGGCGAGCAGTGTGACAGGGAGTCATGCGAGGTTGGGGTACCCGGGTGCGGGTATGGGATGCTATGCGGGACGGTTCAGGGAACCTTAGGGATGTAGCTGGATTCGAATTGATCAACAATGCCCAATGGTTTGCACCCATTATGTCGTGGTCTCCGCTGGTACTCGAATATCTCGATGTCTGGCCCTGAGTGTTCCAATCTATGGTGGACGTTTCGAGGAGACCAAGATACCCATATTGGAGTTGAGCTCATAGGGGGAAGCACCCTTATTGGTCACGACGAGCAAAACTGTTACCAGGACAAACCAGCTGACATTCTCTGGAAGACGGATAGGCCCGAGAGAGAAAGAGAATGTCCGGGGGATCATTATCCATAGAGTTAGAGATCGACTAACATGCATAAGAGTGTGACTCCTTCGAGGATTGATCCTAGTTGGATAATCGAGGTTGACTGTGACAATATGATTCGGGAGATGTTTGATGCATGTGTTGATTGTTCTTTGATAGTATGTTGGACTATGTTTTCCCTTATCCCTGTTTTTATGGTGATGTCGAGTTTCTTATCTCCCATCTTCTTCTTCTTTTTCTTCCTCTTTCTGTGTATGTATCGTTTCGTCAGATGAGCAGCAGCCATACAACGATGGTGATAGGACCATAGCAGCGTTAGTTGCATTACCTACAGATGGTTCCGTCGAGGGTCCAGACCCTGGGGGAGATTGAGATCGTATATCATGATGGTCATGGGTAGCAGGTCAACCATTCACAATTCTTCATGAGTTACGTCAACCCTGTCAGTATCTACATCCATCTCTGAGGAGGACCTGAATTCACTATGCTCGGTTCTTATAGGATCTGTCATTGATTGCCCTTTGTTGGAACAAAGTGGTTTTGGATTAAATAATTTCTACGTTTTGATGTTAACAAAAGGATTGAATTTGCTTAGCAGAGTGTTAGTTGAGATCTAACATGTACTTTCAGTTATGCAGGAATATTTAAATATACATAATAGAAACTTGGGATAAGTTTTCATTGAAAAATACGCGTCCACCCTTGTAGACGGACTGCTCAATGTTTTGGTAAAAGTTATTTATTTATTTATTTGAGTAGACTGATTTTCTTAAGTAGACGAGGCTCTAAATGCTTACTAGACAGAAATCAAAATAACTTCTTATATACGGCAAGTCCAAAGACTTGATAGTAAACGTGTCTAGATTGCCACGTCAGCAGACGAAAGTAATTGGTAAAATTGAATGAACTGAAAAATAAAGTAATCAGGTAGACGAGCTCTATCTGCCACGTCACAAGACGGAGATCTTTATAACTCATTGAGGTATAGCAAATCCAAAGACTTGATAGACGAGAGGATATGCCATGTCATCAGACGAGCAAAATAAAATAATGAACAGACTTAGTCTCACATATAACTAAGTAGACGGAGTTTTTTTAAAAGTAGACTAGCTCCATCATGAATGAATAAGTGCAATATGAATCTCTTGAATTTATTTCAAATGATTGATATTTATTTCAATAGAATATTTGTTCTTCACATTTGTTTTATCTTCTTTAATGTTTTACCTTGTTGTAAAAGAAACATAGTACCATCAAAGAAATGCAAAAGCAGAATCGTACAATGAGAAACTGCAAAGCGATCTGTACGATGACAACTTTATGGCTGGAAAAAGCTGGATTGTACACAAAGGAGGAACAACAAGTTCTCAAGCTTCAATACTCAGAGCAGTGAGTCTTCATTTCATGCTATCAAGATAACCAAGAGTACTATTCAGCATTGCCACGATCAAGCTATCAGTCACAACGGATATCATGCATTAAATGTTATCTCTAAACGAGATTATTCAAAATAACCGTTGAAGAAATACAAGTGAAGAAGAAGGTCACTATAAATAGAAGACCTGAGATACTGAAGAACTACTCTTGCCTGCACAACCTTGCTAGCTCAACTTTTTGTCAATCGATAATCACTCATTTTAATATTCTTTCAAGAGCAAGAGTCTGTATTCTTTAGTTTGAATATTGTGAAAATATTCATCTGATCTTAAACTTTCATATCCTCACACATAGTGAGTTAAGAAGATCAAACGTTAAATCTCTTTGTTAGAGTTAGAGCCTGAAGAGGCTTGGTAAGAAAGAAATACTTGTAGCCTGGAGAGGTGTTTAATACTTGGTTGTAATCTATTTGGAAAATAGTGGAGAAAAACCTTCAAGTAGAAGGGACTGGACGTAGCTCTTGGTTGGAAGAGTGTGAACCAGGATAAAACATCTTGTGTGATTCTTTTATCTCTAAACTCTTACTGCCTTATTTGGTTTTACTGACTGAGGGTTTTTGATATTCCTTTTGTTAAAGTTTTCTTTTTAAAAAGATCTATTTCTGTGCTTGCTTCTGATTTAATCTTATTTTGTGCAAAAATAATTTTAAAGGTTGTTTTTCAAAAATTATTAACAAACACAATTCAACCCCCCTTCTTGTGTTTGCCCGTGCCAACTTCAGTTGGTATCAAAGCTCAGCCTCAAAAGGGTTGAGCAACTAACAAGTGCTGGGGGAGTATGATCCAACAACCATGGATGCAGAAGGACAAGCTATCAACATACCTCCTCTCTTTGATGGAACAGATTATGACTACTGGAAGAAGAGAATGATGGCCTTCTTGGATGCACAGAATGTAGATATTTGGGAGTTAATTGATACCGTCTACACTGAACCAAGAGATGAAGCTGGAGCTCCTGTTCCTAGACCACAATGGAATCAAGAGCAGAAAAACTAACATCAGCTGAATCTGAAGGCTAAGCACTATCTAATGTGTGCTATAACCAGATCTGAACATGACAAAGTTCACAGCTGCAATACTGCTAAAAAAATCTGGGATACTCTTGCCCTAGCTCATGAGGGTTCCTCACAAGTTAAGGAATCAAATATCAGCATGCTGGTTCATCAGTATGAGCTGTTCAAGATGGGTGAACATGAAACAATAGACCAAATGTTTGGAAGATTCCAAACCATCACCAACAGTCTCAGATCTCTAGGAAAAGTTTATGAAAATAGAGATCATGTCAGAAAAATCTTGAGAAGTCTATCCAAGCAATGGAGACCCAAAGTAACTGCTATTCAGGAAGCCAAAAACCTGAATACACTCTCTCTGGAAAAGCTTCTTGGATCTCTCAAGGTTCATGAACTTGAACTTAATGAAGAAGAAAATTTCATAAAAGGAAAATCTATTGCCCTAAAGGCAAAGAAAGCAAGTTCATCAAAAGTTCTCAAAGCTGCTGAGTCATCAGTTGAGTCTGAATCTTCTGATAATAATCAAGGATCGGATGAGGATGAATTGTCCTTCATCTCCAAGAAGATTCAACATGTGTGGAGAAAGAAAGGTGGTTTCAGAAGGAAGCAACTCAACAAAAAGTTTTCCAAGGAGAAGTCAGACTCCAAGGAAAAAGGTCCACCCTTGTGCTTTGAATGCAAGAAACCTGGTCATTTCAAAGGTGACTGCCCTGAGCTAAAGGATAAAAAGAAATTCTTCAAAAAGAAGAAACGCTTAATGGCTACATGGGAGGATCTTGATCTGTCTTCATCAAACGAAGAAAATGAAGATGAGGAAGAGGCAAATATCTGTCTCATGGCAGACAATGCATCAGAAAGTGAATACACTGATGCTGAGGTAATGGACTCTGACCCGTCCACTCTTCAAAATGCTTTTGATGAATTGTTGCATGAATCATCTATACTATCACGAGAATATAAGAGTCTCAAAAAGAAAATTTCTAAACTGACTAGAGAATATGATAGGGACTGCACTGAGAAACAAAACCTTAAGGATGAAAATGAAATACTAAAATCAGTGAATGTCAGTCTAGCTAACATAAGGGTGTGTGAACCTGATGTTTCTTGTGAAGTTGTAAAACTGAAACAAGATGTAACATATCTGAAAGATTCTCTATCAAAGCTTGTAAGTGGCTCAGATAAGCTTAGTCTCATTTTAAGGTACTCTAGGTCACCTCATGATAAATCTGGTCTTGGTTATGACAAAGAGAAGCAAGATGCATCTCACAAAATGTCAAAAACCACTTACACAGCATAGAGCTTCAAAAGTTCCAAATAAATATACTAAAGCTAGGTCTAGCTCGTCCAACACCTTTGCAAAGTGTGTGGAAAAAGTGGGTATATTACATCTAGATGCATACACAATAAACATGCTAAGCATACCCGTCCAGTGCATACTCATATGCATCCCACTTCCATATTGAAGAAGTTTAAGATGGATGATTGTAAGCCAATGAATACTCCTATGCACACCACTTCCATACTGAACAAAGATGATAAAGAGAAAAAGGTAGACCAAAAGGTATACAGAGGTATGATAGGACCTCTCTTATATCTTACTGCGTCTAGGCCTGATATTATGTTCAGTGTATGTTTGTGTGCTCGATTTCAATCTGATCCTAGAGAATCTCACTTCTCAGTAGTTAAGAGAATGTTTAGATATTTAAAAGGTACTACTAATCTTGGTATGTGCTTTAAGAAAAATGAAGATTACAGATTAGTTGGTTTCTGTGATGCTGACTATGCTGGAGATAGAATTGAAAGAAAAAAGCACTAGTGGAGGATGTCACTTCATTGGAGCTAATCTTGTCTCATGGTCAAGCAAAAGACAAAGTATCATTGCCATATCAACTGCTGAAGCTGAGTATATATCAGCTGCAAATAGCTGCTCACAACTTCTCTGGATCAAACATCAATTGGAGGACTACAATGTGTTTGTAAGTCGTATTCCACTTATGTGTGATAATACTGCTGCAATAAATCTATATAAGAATCCAATTTTGCATTCTAGAGCTAAGCACATAGAGATTAAACATCATTTTATTAGGGATTATGTGGAAAAAGGTGTATTTGATATTCAATTTGTAGATACTAACCATCAATAGGTAGATATCTTTACTAAACCACTTACAGAGGACAGATTTATCTTTATTAGGAAGCATCTTAACATGATATGTGTGGATTAATTTAGGCGTCCAGCATTGAGAAAAATTCGTTTTGAAAATCTTGCGTCTATTACATATGCACGTCTAATACCTATTAAAAGTTGTGCGTCTATTGCATGTTGTGTTACACGTCTACAATATGTCGCGTCTACTGGTATTGTTTAATGCGTTCATTGTGGAGTTTCAGACGAGTCCACATCTGCCTGCATCTAAGCATATTTTTTTAAAATGCATTTATTTTGTCTCAATGACAAATTTATCCTTTATTCTCTTTGCTGAGTCAATACTTTCATCAATCCCATCAAGACCTTTTTATTGTTCCAAGTTACCAACGTCGTTTTATCCATAATGACATGTCGTGTCAAAAGATTTTTTTGTTAAACCTTGGGGATTCAAAAATCTTTTAAAAGTAATATTTTCCCTCTGAGAAAAACTTTACACTTCCCTGGAACTCTCGAGCTCTTCTTCTCTCTGTTTTCCAAACCCTAACTCTTCTTACCAAAATGGCTTCTTCTTCAACCTTCAACGTGGACAAGCTTAACTTGGCAATTGAGCATCATTTCAACTTTGGAGTGTTGCAAGACTATAACTTAGACATAAGAAAGTAAGTTAATGCAGCTAGGTGGGGAGGACTCTTCACAGAGAAAGTCTCTATCTTTCCTAACCTGATTAATGATTTCTGGAGGAATGTTCAAGTGACTGATACTGACTTCTTCTCTACTGTGTTAAGAAAGAAGATTGTAGTCTCGGAGAAGACTATTGCTGATGCCATTTTCTGTGCTCAGGAAGGTTTGGTTTTTACTGAGTCATGGGAAGCTGATTTGGGTGGCTTCCAAGAATTCTGTATGGAAGATTTAGAGATGCTGTGATGAACAAGAAAAGACTCTCAACATTTCCCTATTTCCATCTTCTTTCTAAGATTTTCAAGGCTTAAGGAATTCATGAAATTCTTGCTGCAAGGACTCCTGAAGAGCAAGCTAGGATCTTAACTGAAAAACCAATGTCGGCTGCAGACTTTGGTAAAATGAATATAGCTAACATGAACCTCAGTACCTCTGTTGCTACTGCAATGGCCAAAACTAAGAAGTTGATGAAAATGAAAGAGGAGATGGTGGAACAAAACACTGCTGAGGCTATAGAGCCAAAGAAGAATATCAAGAAAAAGACCACTGCAGCACGGAAACCTGCCCCCAAGAGACCAGTTGGTGGCATTGTTATCAGGGAACCTTCTGATGCTCCTGCTGTGAAGAATCAAAGAAGAGTTATCTTCTCACACAATGAGGACGAGGAAGCTGATGAGGACAGAGTTCCTATCAGTACCATCCTGAAGAAGCAGAAAATTTTTGTTGCTGCTGCTGAGGCCGTTGTGCCTGTCTCAACAAAACCCAGAAGGCAACCAAAGAAGAAAGACCGGAACAACTAAGACTTCTAAGGTAACCATCTCTGCTAGTGATCCTGTTCAAATAGCAGTAGATGCCTTAGTGTCTAGTCTAGAAACAAGAGTTGATGTTGTTCCTATTACTGTTACCTCTAATGATAACATTGCTGTCTCTACTCCAAATGATGTGTTAAATCAAACCATAACTGATGATTTATACATTCCCACACCCCTCTTGCCCCAACCAACACAAATTGCCCAAACCACAAACTTTCCTACATCTTCACCTGCTCACTCACAAATAGCCACCTCATCCAGACCACAATTTCAACCAATTATCCCTGTCGATGATACCTGGTTTAATCAACTAGATGATGGCATTTCCCCAGGTGCTCCTTTCCCAAAACCCTTAAGAACCTTATTTCCCTTCACCCCAATTTCTGTTATTTATGATGGCAAATCTGAGGATTGGGCCAATGTAAAAAGACAATGGAGAGTTCTGTTTCTCACCACCAACCTGAACTTGACATATTCCTAACAGGTGGTACCCCCTACCAGAGTATGAGGAAGAAGTAGACCCACATGTTGAACCCTTCCATTTACCCCATCCTGACTGTAAACTAATCACTACAGTGTTGTTTTGGCTTCAACGACTCAAGAGGGGGGGGGGGGGTGAATTGAGTTTTCTTAAAATCTTTCCCTCGAAAAAAACTTTTGACAAAAACTTTACTTTTCAGAGTTGCGGATTTGTGGCCTCAGGATCTTTTACAAAATCAATGAAGGGTTTATATAAAATCTTGAATTGGAAGATGATGAAGATAAGAAAGATTAATTCATAATAGGTTCGGGTTCAAAACTCAATAATAACAAAATGCAGAAACTGATTAAACCTTTAAAGATCAAGTTATGCAAGTTTCAGATACAAGCATTAACAATCAAGAACAAACTTGCAGGTTTCAGTTTCAGTATTAGTTCAGTTTCAGCAATCAAGAATGGTTTTGATCAACACAGTTTTGAACGCAGATAACACAGTCTTGATTACAATCAAACTCAAGTTTCAATACAGTTTATACAGATCAAGAACAGAAGTTATATTGAACTTTAAACATCAAAATCGCAGGTTCTTGATCATAAACAGAAACTAAAGGAGTTTAAGTTTAGAGATACCACATAACCAGATTTATCCCGGTTCAGTCACCTCCACTATGACCTACATCCAGTCCCACACTCCACCTGTGGGATTTCACACACTAACACACAAACTTTACCAGGTAGCTTGAAAAACCTTTACACCACAGAGCACTCCTTCACCTCGAGATACCACACTCTTGTGAAGATCCTCAATGTTCAACCATAGGGATACCTCACCCTAATCACTCAGAGAGACTCCCTCTCTCTTTACAATCGAAAAGTAAAACAAAAATTGATTGCTAACTCTCGATAGTCAGATAAACAAATTGAAGCACTTGTGAGTATTGAAACACTCTTTTCATAATAAGCTCAAGAAAGATGATGAATGATTTTCACAATTGATTTCTCAAAATGATTTCGTAAAACTGTGATATGTTATGATATTCTGATGTATTGTTCGTTTTTATTTAAAAGTGTTCCTTTGATCCCTCTTTATATAGAAAACAAGTTATAGTCATTGGGATCAATCAAAACAAATTTGGATCTGATTTAACATAATCTGTTTTCTTGATTCTGGTTCTTGAAATAAGATTCTGATAATTCTTATAGAATTCGCGTCCATCTTGAAAATAACCACGTCTATATAGCCATTAAGATTTTACATTCGGACGGGCTAGTTGACGAGCTCCATATGCCACGTTAGCAGACGGGAGTACTAAAACACAAAGTAATTGGATGAGCTCCAATTAGTAGCTGAGCTCCATATGCCATGTCATTGAACGGAGCTTCTCATTAAGTACTTAGCAAGTCCAAAGACTTGTGTGGACGAGCGCTTCTGTAACTTTAGTGGACGAGCACTTCTGTCACATCAGTGGACTAGCGCTTCTGTCACTTTAGTGTTGGACGAGCGCTTGTATTACTTCAGTGTTGGACGAGCGCTTCTATTACTTCAGTGTTGGACGAGCGCTTTGTATTACTTCAGTGTTGGACGAGCGCTTGTATTACTTCAGTGTTGGACGAGTGCTTGGATTACTTCGGTGTTGGACGAGCGCTTCTATTACTTCAGTGTTGGACGAGCGCTTTGTATTACTTCAGTGTTGGACGAGTGCTTTGTATTTAAAAAATCTTATTTCCAAAAATCATTTTCATTAATGAAAACTTATTCCTTTTAATGCAGGTTATGAAAAATGATTTTGCAACTTTTTAATTGAGTTATTTTGTGAATAAGAGATTTCATCTCTTACAGATAATCTAAAACTTAAATCTAATTTCTCCTTTAAGCTCTTGTCTTGATGATTCCTTGATCTTTGTCTTCGCTCTTTTGATTCATGCAGCTCCTTGATTCCTTCAAGTTCTTCCTTGAATATTTTCCTTGTCTTTGCTCACTGAACTTGTTGATCACGGCTTGATACATGTCTTTACAATTTGACGCTAAAACACTTGCATACACATTAAGTTGTATTTGTCATATATCAAAATCTCTAATTCATTGAGTCTAACATACGATGCCTTCACAAATGCACAACAACATAGGACCCTTAATCACTCACTTGCTCCTAAACAAATCCCCCCCCCCACACACAGAAAAATCTATCCTAACCTTGTCAAAACTCCACCTCTCTTTACCCCTCACTGATGGAGTTGAGAGACATATAATACCTGTATGGAAAACAGACCCTAAAACAAAGAATCTTCCTACCATCCCTGAAAGAAGAGCAAGATAAAGCATGTTCCTTTAATTATGACCAGTGACACAAAATGGGTATCCTTTGAGCATCCCAGAGTCTATGGGAGGGCCTCTGATTTCTTCCTAGATCAGCTCATCTATGAAATGCTGAAGTTGGAATTCAGTCATTTTAGTTGATAGAGCTGTACATTTTGTCCCTCCATCCAGGCTGAGACATAGTGAAGCAACCAGAGTTGGAATCATGCCTTACAGAATCTGTCCAAGAATGTCGATGGTAGATCTGAATAAGGACAAGCACAGCAAGAACAGAAGATTCAAAGGAGTTATGCCAGAAGCTGAATCAGCAATGCTTGATCTGAATCCAGAAACTTTTGACTACTCCATGCTGGATTTCTATTTGCATTCTGAATCCATTGGGTTGATCAATGAACAACGTGCTGCAGATTTCTGGAAATCTCACATTATTCACTGCACACGAGAAGCATTTTCCTCCTGGGTCGACTCCAAGAAGAGAAGAAGGAAATTCCCAAAGTCGGAGGAAAGTGTGGTCTTTCTAACTTCCCAGGTACATGATCTACAAAGATCTTCTGGGGACTTCCCATAACAAGTCGTAATGTGGAATTCTCCTACCCCATCATATGGTCAAAGGAAGTATCAGTGACCCCTTTACCCCTTCTAGTGATTAATCCTGGTTCGTCTTCACCTCCTTCTGAGCTTCTTGAAGATGATATTATTGTTGAAGGACCTGGCATGGATGCCACTGTTGCTGGTTTAGATGCTCCTGAAGAAGAAACTGTTGAGTCCATCTCCAAACAAAGCTCATCTGGAAAGCACTCTTCTCAACCACTAGCTTTGGCTGTGATGCACCCTTCAGATCATCCTGAACACTCCAGAGCATTAAGCACCTTTCAAGAATCTACTAAAAGTTCAAGACAACATGCTCTGCCACACAAGCTTGAAGAGATACTTGGCAAAATAGTTGATGACAGAGTTGGCAAGATAGTTGATGAAAAGGTTGAAAAGATGACTGAGAAAATTAAGGAGGATGTCCAACAACAAGTTCAAACATCAATGGCTCCAACCTTAGAAGTTGTCAACAAAATGCTAGAATTCCTGATGGATTTCAAGAAAAGCCAGACTCAGAACCCTCCACCTCCATCGCCTCCTCCAGCCTAACCTGAATTTTATTATATATACTGACAATGATGGTCCATTCCTTTTACCTTTTTGGTTGATGACAAAAGGGGGGAGAAAGGAAAGAAAAAAGATTATACATACATACATATATATATATATATATATATATATATATATATATATATATATATATATATATAAAGCCAATTTCTGAAAAGCTCATATTTGTCTGCATATGCATATTCTGTTTTCTACTTGATAACTGCTCTGATACTTATGTTTGCCTATTTGCTCTGATATCTGCTAACTATGCTAATTTATTCCTTCATATATACTCTAAGTTTGATAAGCTGTTACACTTATCTATTAGCTTATATGAAGTTTGTCTCATATGCTTTTACTGATTATTTATCTGAATGCTTTGTCATAGGGGGAGCCCTGCAGGCTCTCTTAGACTTTACTTTTAAAATTTAATTAGTTTTTGTCTTTATCAAAAAGGGGGAGATTGTTGGAACCAAAGTGGTTTTGGACTAAATAATCTCTACATTTTGATGTTAACAAAATGATTAAATTTGCTTGGCAAAGTGTTAGTTGAGATCTAACATGTGCTTTCAGTTATGCAGGAATATTTAAATATACGTAATAGAAACTTGGGATAAGTTTTCATTGAAAAATAAGCGTCCACCCTTGTAGACGGGCTGCTCAATATTTTGGTAAAAGTTATTTATTTATTTATTTTAGTAGACTGGTTTTCTTAAGTAGACGAGACTTTAAATGCTTACTAGACGGAAATCAAAATAACTTCTTAGATACAGCAAGTCCAAAGACTTGATAGTAAACGTGTCTAGATTGCCACGTCAGCAAACGAAAGTAATTAGTAAAATTGAATGAACTGAAAAATAAAGTAATCAGGTAGACGAGCTCTATCTACCACATCACTAGACGGAGATCTTTATAACTCATTGAGGTATAGTAAATTCAAAGACTTGATAGATGAGAGGATATGCCATGTAATCAAACGAGCAAAATAAAATAATGAATAGACTTAGTCTCACATATAACTAAGTAGACAGAGTTTTTTTTAAAGTAGACGAGCTCCATCTTGGAATGAATAAATGCAATCCGAATCTCTTGAATTTATTTCAAATGATTGATATTTATTTCAATAGAATATCTGTTCTTCACATTTGTTTTATCTGCTTTAATGTTTTACCTTGTTGTAAAAGAAACATAGTACTATCAAGAAATGCAAAAAGCAGAATCGTACAATGAGGTACTGCAAAACGATCTGTATGATGACAACTTTATGGCTGAAAAAGTTGGATTGTACACAAAGGAGGAACAACAAGTTCTCAAGCTGCAATACTCAGAGCAGTGAGCCTCCAATTTCATGTTGTCTCGATAACCAATAGTAATATTCAGCATTGCCACGATCAAGCTATCAGTCATAACGGATATCCTACATTAAATACTATCTCTAAACGGGATTATTCAAAATAACCGTTGAAGAAATACAAGTGAAGAAGAAGGTCACTATAAATAGAAGACCTAAGATACTGAACAACTACTCTTTCCTGCACAACCTTGCTAGCTCTACTTTTTGCCAATCGATAATCACTCATTCTAATATTCTTTCAAGAGCATGAGTCTGTATTCTTTAGTTTGAATATTGTAAAAATATTCATCTGATCTTAAACTTTCATATCCTCACACATACTGAGTTAAGAAGATCAAACGTTAAATCTCTTTGTTAGAGTTAGAGCCTGAAGAGACTTGGTAAGAAAGAAGTACTTGTAGCCTGGAGAGGTATTGAATACTTAGTTGTAATCTATTTGGAAAATAGTGGAGAAAAACCTTCAAGTAAAAGGGACTGGACGTAGCTCTTGGTTGGAAGAGAGTGAACCAGGATAAAACATCTTGTGAGATTCTTTTATCTCTAAACTCTTACTGCCTTATTTGTCTTTACTGACTGAGGGGTTTTGATATTGCTTTTGTTAAAGCTTTCTTTTAAAAAAGATCTATTTCTCTGTGCTTGCTTCTGATTTAATCTTCTTGTGTGCAAAAATAATTTTAAAGGTTGTTTTTCGAAAATTATTAACAAACACAATTCAACCCCCCTTCTTGTGTTTGCTTGTGTCAACTTCACCCTTCACAGAGATGTGGTATCTGCCATTTCAGCCCGAGTTCCCGGATGACGAGTGGAACAGGATGGAGCAGTCCGTGGTGCAGGACAAAGTTGGCATAGTCTACAGAGGCAGGAGGAGGAGAAGTACGAAGACGTTGCTTCGCTATTAGTGTTGTATGGTTGTTATCAGCAGTGACCAGTCTATGTGGGTGCCCCGGATTCATACCAGGGATGCCCGAGATTATCGTCGTGCTTTTGGCGTGTGTGAGGGTAGTTCCAGACGCCCATATCGTCTGTGATATGGTTCGTCGGTAGCGTCTTCTAGGGAGAGCCTCAGTGAGCATAGTCTTCTTTGGACCTTTTGATGTATTTTGTGAGAGGCGGGCGGGTAGATGATGTTTGTATTAGGTTTTATGAAGCTTTTCTCTGTGACTAGTTTCCGTTTACTGTTTCTTTTCTCAGTTTGTATAGACGGTAGGTTTCCGATCCCTCTGTTGGGATCGATGGTACTGGATGGACATGATGCATTGATTATGTATATATCTGTTGTTTTATCTTTCTTCCACCGTGTATGTTTTAAGTTTTAATTTTTTATGTTTCCGCAAACTTATAATATTTTCGAATGTATATCTGTGCCAATGCTAATAAAACAGATTAAGGGTTAGTTAATTAGTATTGTTCTTTAATGGGACGTCAGGGCATCTCAATAAGTTCAAAGATCTTTTCCAGCTCTTGTATCCATAGATCAGCTTTCTCGGGATCAGCATCCCCATGAAATTGCACCGGATTTTGGCGTCAAAAGTTAACTAGACCTCTGGCCTTAGTGACTTGCTAGGTTCGAATCTGATCTTGTTGGTTTTGTGCAGCCATAGTAGCTGTTTGTTTGTTGTGCAATAGCAGCTGCAACATTTGCCATAGCTTGTATTGCTTGATTCATCTCACAAGCACCATCATTGTTATCTCCTATAATACCACGACCGCCTCTACAGCCAACTCTACGGCCGCCCGCATGTCCACCTTCTGGTTCCATAACTGACCTATAAGACAAAATAAGTTAGACTGCAACCAGAAACTGAAACGTATGTTCATGTGTTAACGTACATTGCTCCAAAGAAGCAATTCAAACAAGGTACAATCAGAGATCACATAACACAACACACCTATTCCCAAAGATTCCCGAAAGACTCGACCAACTCTGATACCACTAATGTAACACCCCCTCGGCGCTACATTTCTAACTCGTTGTGGAAATATAAAACAAAATTAAACGCTGATTACTTTCGGAAAATAATTTTAAATACTTAACTTTATTCGAAAAACAGGTGTATATTTTTTTGTTGTAAATAAATATGACTTCCATACATACTTCATTACTAAATATACATCAAAGAGCATCATAGCATACTAATCATTTTTTAGAAAACATACACATAAGTAAAATACATAACTGTACAATAACTGAACTAAAAAGTCTAAGTTTGGTACCACTACTCTAAAAAGAATGGCTCTCAGTAGCCAGATATACAGACCATAAGAAGATGTCACTACCTAAAAAAAAAACTAAAAGTCCTATGCTAGTCGTTCTAATGAAAACCATTGGGAAGACCTCCGTGGTCATCCCCACCTGTAGAGGTCTCTGGTGAAACTACCTTTATTCCCGCATCAGTTGCGTTATCTAGGTCTTCGTCGAGTGGATGGTACTCGACACCCTCATCATCCTCCTGAGGATCCTCCTCCATCTCATCATCCTCATCTGGAACAAGAATCAGAGGAACGGGAGGGGGAAACTCCGGTAAAGGGGACACTCCACGGTCTTCACATTGTGGGTGCGTGTTATAGGTCCTGCCCAGTGCCCTCAGTGGCAAAAAATGGCCTGGTGTAAGTAGCACTCCGGGCTCCCGAGTTAATCACCCAAGCGCCACCATCATCAACGTGATCAAAGGACAGGGTTAAAAACCCCGGGTGCATTAGGTGACCCTGGTGATACATCTGTACACGCAATCCGAGATACCACAATAGAACCAAAACAGAAATAACGCAAGGGTGAAATACCGACATGTAAGTTTAGCACAGTAGTCACATACGTGACACACCAATCGACAACATATGACAACAGCGACATGTTAAACAATATATACCATAGTCATAATATCAATACTATTTAAACAAGGGGATTCATACCCGACAACCATCGTAGGTTTCTAAAAATGCATGACACTTCAAAAAAACCACTATCTATTGTTAGAACCAAAGTGGTTTTGGCTTAATAATCTCTTAAGTTTTGATGTTAACAAAAAGGTTAAATTTGTATGGCACAATATTGTCAAAGTTCTAACTTGTTTATTCTAGCTTGCAGAATTGCTTTAGCTCTTTTGGATAAGGAAACATACTTGTAGCTTCTCAGTTTGACTGAAAATCGGTATAGGGTCTAAGTTCTCAATCTCTAGACGAGTCTTCAAAACCTTGGTAAAATTTCTGAGCTTATAAGGTTATCGCTAGACGAGGCTTTAAAAATTGGCTAAGAAAAATGACACTAGACGAGCATCTAAGTCTAAGTGTAAAATGAGTAGTAGACGAGCCAATAAATAACTTCTAGAAAAACACCAAGTCCAAAGACTTGGATCTAGACGAGAAGTTATACTAGATGCCACATCAGCAAACGAGCTATTAAGAATCAGTCAGGAAAATAGCAAGTCCAAACACTTGGAACTAGACGAGAGTTATATAGACACGGTATCAGTAGACGAGCCAACTTTATAGATAAGTTAAAACTGCGCGTCCAAAGACCTGCGTATCCACTAGCTACTGAAATTGAACCTGTCTATTATAAGCGAATTTATTTCAAATGATTGAATATTTAATTCAAAGGAATATATGTCTCCTTCCCTTACTGATTCGTTTGTTTACTCTTTGTTTCTTGAGATTAGAAACATAGTACCATCGAAAACATAAACCTTTGTACTCTGTCACCTATATTTCTGTAAAGTTTAAACCAAGTACAAAGAAGGAAAGTCATAAAGCAACCTTCAGTACAACAGGGAAGTGACAGTTCTACTTTGAGCATTCCTCTGATAAACAAGAGCACTTCTCCATGAAGCATATCAAGTTATCAGTCTCAACGGATCCTAGCATTTAATGCTATGTCTAAACGGATACGATTTGAAGATCGTTGAAGAAGTTCAAGACAGCAAAGAACTCCATCTATAAATACTGGACGAACCCCAGTAAAGAATATATAGAAGCTCTCATATTAAAAGTACAAAAACTCTACTGAAATTTCTTGAACAAATTCATTTGTAACCTTAACTAATCTTAAACTTTCATTCTCTCACACTTAGTGAGTTCTTAGATCAAAACCTATAACTCTCTTTGTTAGAGTTGGAGCTAGAAGAGGCTTGGTAGAGAAAGAATATATGTAGCTTGAAGAGGTGTTGAATACTGGACATAGCACTTGGTTGGAAGAGAGTGAACCAGGATAAGTCTCTTGTGCGAATCTTATTTCCCTACCTTTTATAGTATTTGTTTCTAGTAACTGTGGGGACTTGAATCAGCGTTTGTTGACTCTTAAAAAAGGTTTTCTTGTTTCTGTGTACTTATATTGTTTTGCTTGCAAAAAGGTATGAGAAAAGGGCTTTTTCGAAAAATTGTTAAGAAACACAATTCAACCCCCCTTCTTGTGTTTCCCTATGTCAACTTCATCTATTTCGTAGTCTCCGGAGATCCTAACTTCCCTTCGTCGAGTAGGATAGGATGCAATAATCCCCATAACACAATTGTTTCATGTGAGGTCGACCTCTTATTTTAGGTCTGATCCCCAATTGTTCAAGGGTATCACGTCAAACCTAAATAATATTAAATAGTTCCCTATTGAGCACATTCGTGCATGGCATTCGATTTCCACGACTCGAGGTTACAAAGCCCCGACTTTCTGTGGAGTTCGAACCCAGATGTCCCTAAAGACCCGTCTTGGTCCATAACTATCAAATTTATCAATCCACTTATGGATTGTAGCTCGTTAACGTGGTGGAACGTCTATCGGTTCATGCATGTAAAACAGTTGGTTCGTTGTTTTTCTTTTTTGTTCGTTCTTTCTTATCGAGGCTTAAAGCTAATGACTAATTTTATATAGGCATCAAGCCCATTCACACTTAACAAAGGACACGTAGTCCGAGTGATCATTTACGAAATTCTAGGCCGATTCACCGGTCACTAGATTCATCTATTTTTGACATAAAATCAAGTGTGCTAACACGACATAAGGAATTCATATTCCAAGTACTTACTCATAGGAACTCTAGCCCGACGTCTCGATCGCTACATCCTCATAACTTTCAAAACAACACAGTTTTTCGTTCTGTGAAAACTAACTTGAAAATCAAATACAACAGTTTAACATCATTTGTCAGAAAACATTTTCTCTCTTTTAAACAACATTTTGCAGAAATCATTTTCCTTTAAAATTCATTTCGAAAAACGTCAAATCATTAAAAATCATTTCTAAAACTTTTTGACTAAAACAATAAAATTATTATCAAGAATTTCGTCATAAGATATTTTTCTAAATATTTTCATTTAGAATAAAATTTTCGTAAATCAAAAGCTTTTCTTTCAAAAGACTTTCATTTGAAACATTTTCATGATTTTTGTCACGATCCATCCTCACTAACACTCATTTCATAAACGTTATTTTAAAATCATCCGTGATTTCTCAAAAACGTAATTGTTAACAAAAATATACTTAAGTAACATTATTTTTATTTTTAAAAGTTCTTCCACTTACGAAAATCAAAATCTTTAATTTTCTGCTTAAGATTTTTAGTGTCTTAATCCTCGTTATCAAGCTATGACTATTGTCATGCTCTTAACCAATACAATCAACAACAATATCATGAATAAACATATATAAACAACTATAAGACACAATTCACTTATCAATCCAATATTCATCACAAAACTAGAAATCTTTAAATCGTAGTCTCCGGAGATCCTAACTTCCCTTCGTCGACCAGGATAGGCTGCAATAATCCCCATAACACAATTGTTTCATGTGAGGTCGACCTCTTATTTTAGGTCTGATCCCCAATTGTTCAAGGGTATCACGTCAAACCTAAATAATATTAAATAGTTCCCTATTGAGCACATCCGTGCATGGCATTCGATTTCCATGACCCGAGGTTACAAAGCCCCGACCTTCTGTGGAGTTCGAACCCAGATCTCCCTAAAGACCTATCTTAGTCCATAACTATCAGATTTATCAATCCACTTATGGATTGTAGCTCGTTAACGTGGTGGAACGTCTGTCGGTTCATGCATGTAAAACAGTTGGTTCGTTGTTTTTCTTTTTTGTTCGTTCTTTCTTATCGAGGCTTAAAGCTAATGACTAATTTTATATAGGCATCAAGCCCATTCACACTTAACAAAGGACACGTAGTCCGAGTGATCATTTACGAAATTCTAGGCCGATTCACCGGTCACTAGATTCATCTATTTTTGACATAAAATCAAGTGTGCTAACACGACATAAGGAATTCATATTCCAAGTACTTACTCATAGGAACTCTAGCCCGACGTCTCGATCGCTACATCCTCATAACTTTCAAAACAACACAGTTTTTCGTTCTGTGAAAACTAACTTGAAAATCAAATACAACAGTTTAACATCATTTGTCGAAAAACATTTTCTCTCTTTTAAACAACATTTTGCAGAAATCATTTTCCTTTAAAATTCATTTCGAAAAACGTCAAATCATTAAAAATCATTTCTAAAACTTTTTGACTAAAACAATAAAATTATTATCAAGAATTTCGTCATAAGATATTTTTCTAAATATTTTCATTTAGAATAAAATTTTCGTAAATCAAAAGCTTTTCTTTCAAAAGACTTTCATTTGAAACATTTTCATGATTTTTGTCACGATCCATCCTCACTAACACTCATTTCATAAACGTTATTTTAAAATCATCCGTGATTTCTCAAAAACGTAATTGTTAACAAAAATATACTTAAGTAACATTATTTTTATTTTTAAAAGTTCTTCCACTTACGAAAATCAAAATCTTTAATTTTCTCGCTTAAGATTTTTAGTGTCTTAATCCTCGTTATCAAGCTATGACTATTGTCATGCTCTTAACCAATACAATCAACAACAATATCATGAATAAACATATATAAACAACTATAAGACACAATTCACTTATCAATCCAATATTCATCACAAAACTAGAAATCTTTAAATCGTAGTCTCCTGGAGATCCTAACTTCCCTTCGTCGACCAGGATAGGCTGCAATAATCCCCATAACACAATTGTTTCATGTGAGGTCGACCTCTTATTTTAGGTCTGATCCCCAATTGTTCAAGGGTATCACGTCAAACCTAAATAATATTAAATAGTTCCCTATTGAGCACATCCGTGCATGGCATTCGATTTCCATGACCCGAGGTTACAAAGCCCCGACCTTCTGTGGAGTTCGAACCCAGATCTCCCTAAAGACCTATCTTAGTCCATAACTATCAGATTTATCAATCCACTTATGGATTGTAGCTCGTTAACGTGGTGGAACGTCTGTCGGTTCATGCATGTAAAACAGTTGGTTCGTTGTTTTTCTTTTTTTGTTCGCTCTTTCTTATCGAGGCTTAAAGCTAATGACTAATTTTATATAGGCATCAAGCCCATTCACACTTAACAAAGGACACGTAGTCCGAGTGATCATTTACGAAATTCTAGGCCGATTCACCGGTCACTAGATTCATCTATTTTTGACATAAAATCAAGTGTGCTAACACGACATAAGGAATTCATATTCCAAGTACTTACTCATAGGAACTCTAGCCCGACGTCTCGATCGCTACATCCTCATAACTTTCAAAACAACACAGTTTTTCGTTCTGTGAAAACTAACTTGAAAATCAAATACAACAGCTTTAACATCATTTGTCGAAAAACATTTTCTCTCTTTTAAACAACATTTTGCAGAAATCATTTTCCTTTAAAATTCATTTCGAAAAACGTCAAATCATTAAAAATCATTTCTAAAACTTTTTGACTAAAACAATAAAATTATTATCAAGAATTTCGTCATAAGATATTTTTCTAAATATTTTCATTTAGAATAAAATTTTCGTAAATCAAAAGCTTTTCTTTCAAAAGACTTTCATTTGAAACATTTTCATGATTTTTGTCACGATCCATCCTCACTAACACTCATTTCATAAACGTTATTTTAAAATCATCCGTGATTTCTCAAAAACGTAATTGTTAACAAAAATATACTTAAGTAACATTATTTTTATTTTTAAAAGTTCTTCCACTTACGAAAATCAAAATCTTTAATTTTCTGCTTAAGATTTTTAGTGTCTTAATCCTCGTTATCAAGCTATGACTACTGTCATGCTCTTAACCAATACAATCAACAACAATCTCATGAATAAACATATATAAACAACTATAAGACACAATTCACTTATCAATCCAATATTCATCACAAAACTAGAAATCTTTAAATCGTAGTCTCCGGAGATCCTAACTTCCTTTCGACCGACCGGATAGGCTGCAATAATCCCCATAACACAATTGTTTCATGTGAGGTCGACCTCTTATTTTAGGTCTGATCCCCAATTGTTCAAGGGTATCACGTCAAACCTAAATAATATTAAATAGTTCCCTATTGAGCACATCCGTGCATGGCATTCGATTTCCATGACCCGAGGTTACAAAGCCCCGACCTTCTGTGGAGTTTGAACCCAGATCTCCCTAAAGACCTGTCTTGGTCCATAACTATCAGATTTATCAATCCACTTATGGATTGTAGCTCGTTAACGTGGTGGAACGTCTGTCGGTTCATGCATGTAAAACAGTTGGTTCGTTGTTTTTCTTTTTTGTTCGTTCTTTCTTATCGAGGCTTAAAGCTAATGACTAATTTTATATAGGCATCAAGCCCATTCACACTTAACAAAGGACACGTAGTCCGAGTGATCATTTACGAAATTCTAGGCCGATTCACCGGTCACTAGATTCATCTATTTTTGACATAAAATCAAGTGTGCTAACATGACATAAGGAATTCATATTCCAAGTACTTACTCATAGGAACTCTAGCCCGACGTCTCGATCGCTACATCCTCATAACTTTCAAAACAACACAGTTTTTCGTTCTGTGAAAACTAACTTGAAAATCAAATACAACAGTTTAACATCATTTGTCAGAAAACATTTTCTCTCTTTTAAACAACATTTTGCAGAAATCATTTTCCTTTGAAATTCATTTCGAAAAACGTCAAATCATTAAAAATCATTTCTAAAACTTTTTGACTAAAACAATAAAATTATTATCAAGAATTTCGTCATAAGATATTTTTCTAAATATTTTCATTTAGAATAAAATTTTCTTCAATCAAAAGCTTTTCTTTCAAAAGACTTTCATTTGAAACATTTTCATGATTTTTGTCACGATCCATCCTCACTAACACTCATTTCATAAACGTTATTTTAAAATCATCCGTGATTTCTCAAAAACGTAATTGTTAACAAAAATATACTTAAGTAACATTATTTTTATTTTTAAAAGTTCTTCCACTTACGAAAATCAAAATCTTTAATTTTCTGCTTAAGATTTTTAGTGTCTTAATCCTCGTTATCAAGCTATGACTATTGTCATGCTCTTAACCAATACAATCAACAACAATATCATGAATAAACATATATAAACAACTATAAGACACAATTCACTTATCAATCCAATATTCATCACAAAACTAGAAATCTTTAAATCGTAGTCTCCGGAGATCCTAACTTCCCTTCGTCGACCAGGATAGGCTGCAATAATCCCCATAACACAATTGTTTCATGTGAGGTCGACCTCTTATTTTAGGTCTGATCCCCAATTGTTCAAGGGTATCACGTCAAACCTAAATAATATTAAATAGTTCCCTATTGAGCACATCCGTGCATGGCATTCGATTTCCATGACCCGAGGTTACAAAGCCCCGACCTTCTGTGGAGTTTGAACCCAGATCTCCCTAAAGACCTGTCTTGGTCCATAACTATCAGATTTATCAATCCACTTATGGATTGTAGCTCGTTAACGTGGTGGAACGCTCCGGCTGGTTCATGCATGTAAAACAGTTGGTTCGTTGTTTTTCTTTTTTGTTCGTTCTTTCTTATCGAGGCTTAAAGCTAATGACTAATTTTATATAGGCATCAAGCCCATTCACACTTAACAAAGGACACGTAGTCCGAGTGATCATTTACGAAATTCTAGGCCGATTCACCGGTCACTAGATTCATCTATTTTTGACATAAAATCAAGTGTGCTAACATGACATAAGGAATTCATATTCCAAGTACTTACTCATAGGAACTCTAGCCCGACGTCTCGATCGCTACATCCTCATAACTTTCAAAACAACACAGTTTTTCGTTCTGTGAAAAGTAACTTGAAAATCAAATACAACAGTTTAACATCATTTGTCAGAAAACATTTTCTCTCTTTTAAACAACATTTTGCAGAAATCATTTTCCTTTAAAATTCATTTCGAAAAACGTCAAATCATTAAAAATCATTTCTAAAACTTTTTGACTAAAACAATAAAATTATTATCAAGAATTTCGTCATAAGATATTTTTCTAAATATTTTCATTTAGAATAAAATTTTCGTAAATCAAAAGCTTTTCTTTCAAAAGACTTTCATTTGAAACATTTTCATGATTTTTGTCACGATCCATCCTCACTAACACTCATTTCATAAACGTTATTTTAAAATCATCCGTGATTTCTCAAAAACGTAATTGTTAACAAAAATATACTTAAGTAACATTATTTTTATTTTTAAAAGTTCTTCCACTTACGAAAATCAAAATCTTTAATTTTCTCGCTTAAGATTTTTAGTGTCTTAATCCTCGTTATCTAGCTATGACTATTGTCATGCTCTTAACCAATACAATCAACAACAATCTCATGAATAAACATATATAAACAACTATAAGACACAATTCACTTATCAATCCAATATTCATCACAAAACTAGAAATCTTTAAATCGTAGTCTCCGGAGATCCTAACTTCCCTTCGTCGACCAGGATAGGCTGCAATAATCCCCATAACACAATTGTTTCATGTGAGGTCGACCTCTTATTTTAGGTCTGATCCCCAATTGTTCAAGGGTATCACGTCAAACCTAAATAATATTAAATAGTTCCCTATTGAGCACATCCGTGCATGGCATTCGATTTCCATGACCCGAGGTTACAAAGCCCCGACCTTCTGTGGAGTTTGAACCCAGATCTCCCTAAAGACCTGTCTTGGTCCATAACTATCAGATTTATCAATCCACTTATGGATTGTAGCTCGTTAACGTGGTGGAACGTCTGTCGGTTCATGCATGTAAAACAGTTGGTTCGTTGTTTTTCTTTTTTGTTCGTTCTTTCTTATCGAGGCTTAAAGCTAATGACTAATTTTATATAGGCATCAAGCCCATTCACACTTAACAAAGGACACGTAGTCCGAGTGATCATTTACGAAATTCTAGGCCGATTCGCCGGTCACTAGATTCATCTATTTTTGACATAAAATCAAGTGTGCTAACACGACATAAGGAATTCATATTCCAAGTACTTACTCATAGGAACTCTAGCCCGACGTCTCGATCGCTACATCCTCATAACTTTCAAAACAACACGCTTTTCGTTCAGGAAAACTAACTTGAAAATCAAATACAACAGTTTAACATCATTTGTCAGAAAACATTTTCTCTCTTTTAAACAACATTTTGCAGAAATCATTTTCCTTTGAAATTCATTTCGAAAAACGTCAAATCATTAAAAATCATTTCTAAAACTTTTTGACTAAAACAATAAAATTATTATCAAGAATTTCGTCATAAGATATTTTTCTAAATATTTTCATTTAGAATAAAATTTTCTTCAATCAAAAGCTTTTCTTTCAAAAGACTTTCATTTGAAACATTTTCATGATTTTTGTCACGATCCATCCTCACTAACACTCATTTCATAAACGTTATTTTAAAATCATCCGTGATTTCTCAAAAACGTAATTGTTAACAAAAATATACTTAAGTAACATTATTTTTATTTTTAAAAGTTCTTCCACTTACGAAAATCAAAATCTTTAATTTTCTGCTTAAGATTTTTAGTGTCTTAATCCTCGTTATCAAGCTATGACTACTGTCATGCTCTTAACCAATACAATCAACAACAATCTCATGAATAAACATATATAAACAACTATAAGACACAATTCACTTATCAATCCAATATTCATCACAAAACTAGAAATCTTTAAATCGTAGTCTCCGGAGATCCTAACTTCCCTTCGTCGACCAGGATAGGCTGCAATAATCCCCATAACACAATTGTTTCATGTGAGGTCGACCTCTTATTTTAGGTCTGATCCCCAATTGTTCAAGGGTATCACGTCAAACCTAAATAATATTAAATAGTTCCCTATTGAGCACATCCGTGCATGGCATTCGATTTCCACGACCCGAGGTTACAAAGCCCCGTCCTTCTGTGGAGTTCGAACCCAGATCTCCCTAAAGACCTGTCTTACTCCATAACTATCAGATTTATCAATCCACTTATGGATTGTAGCTCGTTAACGTGGTGGAACGCCTGCTTGCTTCATGCATGTAAAACAGTTGGTTCGTTGTTTTTCTTTTTTGTTCGTTCTTTCTTATCGAGGCTTAAAGCTAATGACTAATTTTATATAGGCATCAAGCCCATTCACACTTAACAAAGGACACGTAGTCCGAGTGATCATTTACGAAATTCTAGGCCGATTCGCCGGTCACTAGATTCATCTATTTTTGACATAAAATCAAGTGTGCTAACACGACATAAGGAATTCATATTCCAAGTACTTACTCATAGGAACTCTAGCCCGACGTCTCGATCGCTACATCCTCATAACTTTCAAAACAACACAGTTTTTCGTTCTGTGAAAACTAACTTGAAAATCAAATACAACAGTTTAACATCATTTGTCAGAAAACATTTTCTCTCTTTTAAACAACATTTTGCAGAAATCATTTTCCTTTGAAATTCATTTCGAAAAACGTCAAATCATTAAAAATCATTTCTAAAACTTTTTGACTAAAATAATAAAATTATTATCAAGAATTTCGTCATAAGATATTTTTCTAAATATTTTCATTTAGAATAAAATTTTCTTCAATCAAAAGCTTTTCTTTCAAAAGACTTTCATTTGAAACATCTTCATGATTTTTGTCACGATCCATCCTCACTAACACTCATTTCATAAACGTTATTTTAAAATCATCCGTGATTTCTCAAAAACGTAATTGTTAACAAAAATATACTTAAGTAACATTATTTTTATTTTTAAAAGTTCTTCCACTTACGAAAATCAAAATCTTTAATTTTCTACTTAAGATTTTTAGTGTCTTAATCCTCGTTATCAAGCTATGACTATTGTCATGCTCTTAACCAATACAATCAACAACAATCTCATGAATAAACATATATAAACAACTATAAGACACAATTCACTTATCAATCCAATATTCATCACAAAACTAGAAATCTTTAAATCGTAGTCTCCGGAGATCCTAACTTCCCTTTGTCGACCAGGATAGGCTGCAATAATCCCCATAACACAATTGTTTCATGTGAGGTCGACCTCTTATTTTAGGTCTGATCCCCAATTGTTCAAGGGTATCACGTCAAACCTAAATAATATTAAATAGTTCCCTATTGAGCACATCCGTGCATGGCATTCGATTTCCACGACCCGAGGTTACAAAGCCCCGACCTTCTGTGGAGTTCGAACCCAGATCTCCCTAAAGACCTGTCTTAGTCCATAACTATCACATTTATCAATCCACTTATGGATTGTAGCTCGTTAACGTGGTGGAACGTCTGTCGGTTCATGCATGTAAAACAGTTGGTTCGTTGTTTTTCTTTTTTGTTCGTTCTTTCTTATCGAGGCTTAAAGCTAATGACTAATTTTATATAGACATCAAGCCCATTCACACTTAACAAAGGACACGTAGTCTGAGTGATCATTTACGAAATTCTAGGCCGATTCACCGGTCACTAGATTCATCTATTTTTGACATAAAATCAAGTGTGCGAACACGACATAAGGAATTCATATTCCAAGTACTTACTCATAGGAACTCTAGCCCGAAGTCTCGATCGCTACATCCTCATAACTTTCAAAACAACACAGTTTTTCGTTCTGTGAAAAATAACTTGAAAATCAAATACAATACTTTAACATCGTTTGTCGGAAAACATTTTTTTCTCTTTTAAACAACATTTTGCAGAAATCATTTTCCTTTAAAATTCATTTCGGAAAACGTCAAATCATTAAAAATCGTTTCTAAAACTTTTTGACTAAAACAATAAAATTACTATCAAGAATTTCGTGATAAGATATTTTTCTAAATATTTTCTTTTAGAATAAAATTTTCGTAATCCAAAAGCTTTTCTTTCAAAAGACTTTTATTTGAAACATTTTCATGATTTTTGTCACGATCCATCCTCACTAACACTCATTTATTAAACGTTATTTTAAAATCATTCGTGATTTCTCAAAAACGTAACTGTTAAAAAAAATATACTTAAGTAACATTATTTTTATTTTTAAAAGTTCTTCCAGTTACGAAAATCAAAATCTTAAATTTTCAGCTTAAGATTTTTAGTGTCTTAATCCTCGTTATCAAGCTATGACTATTGTCATGCTCTACCCCAATATAATCAACAACAATCTCATGAATAAACATATATAAACAACTATAAGACACAATTCACTTATCAATCCAATATTCATCACAAAACTAGAAATATTTAAATCGTAGTCTCCGGTGATCCTTACTTCCCTTCGTCGAGCAGGATAGGCTGCAATAATCCCCGTAACACAATTGTTTCATGTGAGGTCGACCTCTTATTTTAGGTCTGATCCCCAATTGTTCAAGGGTATCACGTCAAACCTAAATAATATTAAATAGTTGCCTATTGAGCACATTCGTGCATGGCATTCGATTTCCACGACCCGAGTACAAAGCCCCGGCCTTCTGTGGAGTTCAAACCCATATGTCCCTAAAGACCTGTCTTGGTCCATAACTATCAAATTTATCAATCTACTTATGGATTGTAGCTCGTTAACGTGGTGGAACGTCTGTCGGTTCATGCTTGTAAAATAGTTGGTTCGTTGTTTTTCTTTTTTGTTCGTTCTTTCTTGTCGAGGCTTAAAGCTCATGACTAATTTTATATAGGCATCAAGTCCATTCACACTTAACAAAGGACACGTAGTCCAGGTGCTCATTTACGAAATTCTAGGCCGATTCACCGGTCACTAGATTCATCTATTTTTGACATAAAATCAAGTGTGCCAACACGACACAAGGAATTCATATTCCAAATACTTACTCACAGGAACTCTAGCCCGACGTCTCGATCGCTACGTCCTCATAACTTTCAAAACCACACAGTTTTTCGTTCTGTGAAAACTAACTTGAAAATCAAATACAATAGTTTAACATCGTTTGTCGGAAAACATTTTTTCTCTTTTAAACAATATTTTGCAGAAATCCTTTTCCTTTAAAATTCATTTTGGAAAACGTCAAATCATTAAAAATCATTTCTAAAACTTTAATGTTGCTCATCTGTATAGCCTTCAAAATTGTGAAGAGGTGACGCCATATTTAGAGTAAGTTTCTACAATGTCTTTTATAAGTTCAATTGACATTTATGATTATTAATCGTCCTGCTGTTAATCTCCCATATGTAGGATGTACGGCAATTTTCTAAAGGATCTCCAACCTGACATTTCAAACGATCAGGTTGATCGAGAAATTACTTCTCACTTTGCTACGTGGTTCAGTAAATATGCAGGTTAAGTATCTTCATTTGTTGAAAGACATTTTATCTCCTTAAATATATAGCATGTATAAGAATAATATAATATTTGATTTTTTAGGTACTAGATCCAGAAAACAATGTTCAAAATCCATTGTTGACAAATTTGGCATGGGGGACTAACAGATGGGTTACATCATGGAATACTTATATTGTAAATGGATATAAATTTAACACAAAAACTTGGAATGAAGGAATGCAGACGTGTAACTATGGTGTTTGCGTCCGAGCCACTGATGGCAATGTAGATGATGATTTCTATGGGGTTCTAAATGACATCCTTGAACTCGATTATACCGGTTTCCCCGTGATGAAGTTAGTTATCTTCAAGTGTGATTGGTTTGATCCTACTCTTGACGTAGGGACAAAAATAGATAAAAAATATGGTATTGTTCAAGTTAGGCTGTCTCGAAGGTATAATAAGGCGTACGACCCATTCATTTTTTCACAACAGGCAGAGCAGGTTTATTATTCGCCGTATCCCGAAGGACATCATGGCTGGTTGGGTGTTATTAAGATAAAGGCTCGCAGTATAATTACTGATAATGTAATCAACCAGCCCGAAAAAGATGCTCCGTACCAAGATGATGAGTTTTCAAGACCCCACGTACTGTTGCAAATTACGCCGGACATTATTGTTAATTCTCTGGCGGACATTTCCGGAAATAGGGAAGAATTTAAAAGAGAGTTAATGGATCAATCCGAGTTGGACGCATATAGCGAAGGTACATTCCAATCAAGTGATACTGATGAGAGTAAGGGTGAATTTAGTGACGGAGATTCTACTTAGGTAATTTATTTTTGTCATAATTCATTGTGTAAATGTCATTCTACTTAGGTAATTTACTTTTGTATTATTTACACTGTTGTGTAATCATCTTGTCATTTTTTTCACAGATGGCAGATTCCTCTAGAGGTAGGGGTCGTCGTGGGGGTCGTCGTGGAGGTCGTGCTGCGAGAGTCCCTTCGTCGACCGACCCACAGCCTTCAGATCGAGACCACCCTACCAGCACCTCTGTGGACGGGACACCTCACGGTGATGGACTTGCACCCCCTACCCAGCCTCATGTGGTCGGGACACAGGCTGCACCCTCATCATCCACACCTACGATGACAGGACCATCATCATCATCGGGACAGGAGAGTCGTGGTCCATCCGACAGGAGGATTCTTCTTATCCCCAGGGGGGATAACGAGTATGCTAATTTAATTTTTTTAATATATATAAAGTATCGTTAATTTCTATTTACTTGTTTTTTAAATTTATTTATAACATTTATCAATGCTCTAATTTTGCTGCAGTTTTCTACCCGCGAAGGGCCCTTCTGATTCGATATCAAAGATCCTGCGACGCAAGTTTGATGGTCCATGGCCTACATGGAAGGCCATCCCAGAGGGCCATAGGGATCGGTTGTTTCTAGAGTTTAAGGTAACAATTTATTAAGTTGTTTAAATTAAATTTACATTATATATATGTACACACGAATTTCCTAACAACTGTAAGTTGCAGAAAGAGTATAGGTGGGACTTAGCTTTAGAGGCTCTCGTCAGGGACATATTTAAGCATAAAGGCTCACTGGTCATGAGGAATCTGACGAATAAGCTGAGGAAGGGTCAGAATAAGGGGAAGTGGGTGGATCCTGAGATCAGGAGGCAGTTGGACCAATCTTGGGCTGCTAGAGAAGTTTCGGAGATCCGAGGCCACGGCTCGGCGTGTCGAGCTTCTGATGGTGGCGCATGTGCTTGGACCGGTGGGTCTAAATCAGCCGCCGCCCACTACGACGAGCTGGTAATACATTAAACTTTTGACTTAATATACTATTTAATTAATTAGTTTTCATTTTTAATTATTCTTATGAATTTAAGATTATATTTTTCTGCGCAGAAAGCACAGAAACAGCGGGTCCCGCATTGCTATGGAGTTGGTGGAGAGGACGAAGAAGTTGAAGTCGGAGACATGGGTCAACGACAAGGCCCGTAACTATGCTGTAAGCAAAAAAATAATTTAGTGTTTACTTGTAATTTCTTATAAATGATTTGTTAATATTGGATATAATTTTAACTAAATCTCTTCAACTATACTTTGTAGGTGGGCTTCAACGAGAAGAAGGACGATGCCATATCACGTGCCTCACATTCACAAGATGAGGCTTTGACTGGTGATGGGCCCTGCTCTCCTATCTCCGTCGACGATAATGCCATTTATTTGGAGGTCGTCGGGGGCAGGAACAAGAAGGGGCACGTGTATGGCCTCGGACACCTGGGAGGCGAGTTTATCGCTTCATCATCCAGCACGCCTGCTCCTTCATACGCCGATACCGTCCCTCAGGAGCAGTTCCACCAAATGCAGGACACCATCACGCAGCTGAATGTGGAGCTTAGGGAGAAGAGCGAGAGAGAGCAGCAGATGGCGAACAGTTACACGATTGGCTTCGAGGCACACGGCCGGCGTGATGCGGCGAGCATCGAGCGGGGCGGATCACACGCGGGTGTGTTTGAGCAGATGAGGATCCAGACTCCGATTGCTCGGTGATGCTCGGCGGCGGTTGTGCGCCTCTCGCCGCTCCTCCGATTCGCTGCCAGCTCACGATCTTGATACTCCAGAGGACGATCAGCTAGCAGACGTCGATGGTACGGACGCTGAGGATGATTGGATTCCTCCATCTCCCCCTCATCATGACTGATTTTTTTTTCTTCATATTTTTTACTTTAAACGATTCTTGTACGACATTTTGGATTAATTTTTTTATATATATTTATTATTTCTTATGATTGTATATTTCATAAGTGATTTGGTGTGTTTTATTAGTAATTTTGCTAACGTTTAAAGAAAAACAGAAAAAAAATTTTATTTTAAAAATTTAAATTAAAAAAAATTAATAATAACCAGTTTAACGACCGAATTAGAAACCAATAATTCGGTCGCTAAACTTTATTTAACATTTACAGATGCGGTATAGCGACCGAAAATCCGTCGCTAATATAGGTTAACAGTAACCAAAATTAGCGACCGAACTAGCAACCGATTATCGGTCGCTAGAAATGGTTACCTAAAAAATGCGACCAACCTAATAGCGACCATTTTTCACTACAAAAAAACAATGGTTTAGCGACCGTAATTTTCGGTCGCTAAATCATGTAAATCGGTCGCTATTTATTTTAGCGACCGAATCAGCGACCGATTTATGGTGGTGGCTGATTAGCGACCGAATTAATATTTCGGTCGCTAATTAGCGACCGTAAATTCGGTGGCTAAATAATAATAAACGGTCGCTATTAGGTTGGTCGTATTTTTGGGGTAACCATTTCTAGTGACCGATAATCGGTTGCTAATTCGGTCGCTAATTTTGGTTATTGTTAACCTATATTAGCGATGGATTTTCGGTCGCTATACCTCATCTGTAAATGTTAAATAAAGTTTAGCGACCGAATTATTGGTTTCCAATTCGGTCGCTAAACTGGTTACTATGTTTTAAAAAAAATTAAATTTTTAAAATAAAATTTTTTTTCTGGTTTTCTTTAAACGTTAGCAAACTTACTAATAAAACACACCAAATTACTTATGAAATATACAATCATAAGAAAGAAAAAATATATATAAAAAGAATAATCCAAAATGTCGTACAAGAATCGTTTAAAGTCAAAAATATGGAGAAAAAAAAATCAGTCATAATGAGGGGGAGATGGAGGAATCCAATCATCCTCAGCGTCCGTACCACCGAGTCTGCTAGTTGATCTTCCTCTCGGGAGTAGCGATATCGTAGCCGGCGCGGCGAATCGAGGAGCGGCAGCAGCGGCACAACCGCCGAGCAGCATCATCTCGAGCAATCGGAGTCTGATCTCATCTCGCTCCAACACCAGCCGCAGATGTCCGCCCTGGCGTGCTGCTCGCCGCATCGGCGCCGTGTGCCTGAGCCAATCTGGCAACTGCTCGCCATCTGCTACTCTCTCTCGCTCTTCTCCCGAAGCCCGCTCAGCTGCGTGATGGTGTCCTCGCATTTGGTGGAACTGCTCCCCGAGGGACGATGATCGGCGCAGCAAGGAGCAAAGGCGTGCGATGAAGATGAAGCGATGAACTCGGCTCCCAGTGTCCGAGGCCATACATGTGCCCCTTCTTGTTCCCTGCCCCGACGACCTCCAAATAAATGGCATTATCGTCGACGGAGACAGGAGAGCAGGGCCATCACCGATCAAAGCCTCATCTTGTGACTGTGAGGCACGTGATATGGCATCGCCCTTCTTCTCGTTGAAGCCCACCTACAAAGTATAGTTGAAGAGATTTAGTTAAAATTATATCCAATATTAACAAATCATTTATAATAAATTACAAGTAAACACTAAATTATTTTTTTGCTTACAGATAGTTACGGGCCTTGTCGTTGACCCATGTCCCCGACTTCAACTTCTTCGTCCCCTCCACCAACTCCATAGCAAGTCGAGGCTCACTGTTTCGTGCTTTCTGCACAGAAAAATATAATATTAAATTCATAAGAATAATTAAAAATGAAAACTAATTAATTAAATAGTATATTAAGTCAAAAGTTTAATGTATTACCAGCTCGTCGTAGTGGGCGGCGGCGATTTAGACCCACCTGCCTAAGCACATGCGCCACCATCGAAGCTCGACACGCCAAGCCGTGGCCTGGATCTCCTGGAACTTCTAAGTAGCCCAAGATCGGGTCCAGCTGCCTCTTGATCTCAGGATCCACCCACCTCCCCTTATTCTGACCCTTCCTCAGCTTGTTCATCAGATTCTTCATGACCAGTGAGCCTTTATGATCAAATATGTCCCTGAAGAGAGCCTCTAAAGCTAAGTCCCACCTATACTCTTTCTGCAACTTACAGTTGTTAGGAAATTCGTGTGTACATATATATAATGTAAATTTAATTTAAAAAACTTAATAAATTGTTACCTTAAACTCTAGAAACAACTGATCCCTATGGCCCAGTGGGATGGCCTTCCATGTAGGCCATGGACCATCAAACTTGCGTCGCAGGATCTTCGATATCGAATCAGAAGGGCCCTTCGCGGGCAGAAAGCTGCAGCAAAATTAGAGCATTAATAAATGTTATAATTAAATTTAAAAACAAGTAAATAGAAATTAACGATACTTTATATATATTAAAAAATTAAATTAGCATACTCGTTATCCCCCCTGGGGATAAGAAGAATCCTCCTGTCGGATGGACCACGACTCTCCTATCCCGATGATGATGATGGTCCTATCGTCGTAGGTGTGGATGATGAGGGTGCAGCCTGTGTCCCGACCACATGAGGCTGGGTGGGGGTGCAACTCCATCACCCTAAGGTGTCCCTTCCACAGAGGTGCTGGTAGGGTGGTCTCGATTTGAAGGTTGTGGGTCGGCCAGCGAAGGGACTCTCGCAGCACGACCTCCACGACGACCCCTACCTCTAGAGGAATCTACCATCTGTGAAAAAAATGAAAAGATGATTACACAACAGTGTAAATAATACAAAAATAAATTACCTAATAAGCAGAATGACATTCACACAATGAATTATGACATAAATAAATTAACTAAGTAGAATCTCCGTCACTAAATTCACCCTCACTCTCATCAGTATCACTTGATCGGAATGTACCTTCGCTAGATGCGTCCAACTCGGATTGATCCATTAACTCTCTTTCAACTTCTTCCCCATTTCCGGAAATGTCCGCCAGAGAATTAACAATAATGTCCGGCGTAATTTACAACAGTACGTGGGGTCTTGAAAACTCATCATCTTGGTACGGAGCATCTTTTTCAGGCTGGTTGATTACATTATCGCGAATTATACTCGCGAGCCTTTATCTTAATAACACCCAACCAGCCATGATGTCCTTCGGGATATGGCGAGTAATAAACCCGCTCCGCTGTTGTGAAAAAAATGAATGGGTCGTACGCCTTATTATACCTTCGAGACAACCTAACTTGAACAATACCATAATTTTTATCTATTTTTGTCCCTACGTCAAGAGTAGGATAAAACCAATCACACTTGAAGATAACTAATTTCATCACGGGGAAACCGGTATAATCGATTTCAAGGATGTCAGTTAGAACCCCATATAAATCATCCTCTACATTGCCATCAGTGGCTCGCACACAAACACCATAGTTACAAGTCTGCATTCCTTCATTCCATGTTTTTGTGTTAAATTTATATCCATTTACAATATAAGTATTCCATGATGTAACCCATCTGTTAGGCCCCCATGCCAAATTTGTCAACAATGGATTTTGAACATTGTTTTCTGGATCTAGTACCTAAAAAATCAAATATTATATTATTCTTATACATGCTATATATTTAAGGAGATAAAATGTATTTCAACAAATGAAGATGCTTAACCTACATATTTACTGAACCACGTAGCAAAGTGAGAAGTAATTTCTCGATCAACCTGATCATTTGAAATGTCAGGTTGGAGATCCCTTAGAAAATTGTCGTACATCCTACATATGGGAGATTAACAGCAGGACATTTAATAATCATAAATGTCAATTGAACTTATTAAAGACGTTGTAGAAACTTACTCTAAATATGGCGTCACCTCTTCACAATTTTGAAGGATATACAGATGAGCAGCATTAATGTCACGCTGCTCCAAGAAATATCCTTTTGATTTGCCACTAAATCTGCCCGGATAGTTGAATATTGATATAGGAGGACTAGTTGAACATCCTTCGCCCGAATCAACGTTTCTAGGCATCCTTGTCCTTCTCGTGTTAGCTTCGTCCGGATAGTAATAAGAGGCAAAAGTGGAAGTCTCCTCTACTAAGTATGCTTCACAAATGGAACCCTCCACTCATGCCTTGTTCTTGACTTTGTGTTTAAGGGAGTGCAGGAACCTATTACAGAGGGATACATACAAATAACTACTAGTTTTAGGGAAAGCTAAACTACGCTCTCGTGTTCGTGAATTTCATATGTATTAAGTAAAATAGTTGATGTTGTTTACCTCTCAAATGGATACATCCAGCGGTATTGGACTGGGCCACCAACTCTTGCTTCGTAAGGTAGATGAACTGGCAGGTGTTCCATGGAATCAAAGAAACTCGGCGGGAAGATTTGCTCCAGCTTACATAACAAAACGGGTATCTTGACTTCCATATCCTTTAATTGATTCACATTTAGTGTTGTCGATGTAAGCTCCCTAAAAAAGTGGCTAAGCTCAACAAGTGGGTTCCAAATTTGCTTCGGTAATGCGTCGAACGCAATTGGAAGCAACCGTTGCATGAACACGTGGCAATCATGACTCTTCATTCCATGTAACTTTGCTTCCTTAATGTCAACACATCTACCCATATTGGAAGCATACCCATCTGGTAACTTTAGTTCTTTAACCCACTTACAGACGGCCAATTTCTGTGCTTTGCTTAGTGTATAACTTGCCTTCGGTTTGATAAGTCTGCCACGACCACCGTCCTGCAACTCAAGCTCCTTCCGATTACAACTGTCAGCCAGGTCCAATCGGGCTTTATTTGTATCCTTTGTCCTCCCCTTGATGTCCATCACAGTGTCAAACACATTCAAAAACACATTCCTCTCAGTATGCATGACATCAATGTTGTGACGGAGTAGCTGCGTCCTCCAATACGGCAACCTCCAAAATATACTTTGTTTTGTCCGATTATGGTTGACGCCATAATCAGGAATATGTTCTCCTTAGGTTTCATGGACGAGCGGTAAGTACTGTACTCTGCGCCATACATTAGGACCAGTCAAACGTGGTGGAGGCGATGTTCTCTCCGCACAACGCTTCTTGAATGCATTCTTGTTCCTCCTATAAGGATGATCTTCTGGAAGGAATTGACGATGACAATCAAAATATGAGATCTTTCGACTGTTTTTAAGCGTGAATGCCTTCGATCGATCCATACATATTGGGCATCCAAGCTTCCCCGCGGTCATCCAACCCGACATCATCCCATAAGCAGGAAAGTCGTTGATCGTCCACATTAAAGCTGCTTTCATGATGAAATTCTGCCTCAGAGATACGTCATATGTCAACACACCATCATTCCACAGCATTGTCAACTCATCTATCAGCAGCTGCAAGTACACATCAATCTTACCTTTTGGATTAGACGGACCCAGAATTATGACTCTTAGGAACATAAACTCCCGCTTCATGCACATCCCCGGGGGAAGATTGTACGGAGTCAGGATAACCGGCCAACAAGAGTATGCTTTTCCAGACTTCCCAAAAGGATTAAATCCATCAGCAGATAACCCCAATCGGACATTGCGAGGGTCCTGCGAAAATGCCATATGAACCCTATCAAAATGCTTCCAAGTTTCTCCATCAGATGGATGACACAAGATATCTTGCTCCCTCTCATGCTCACTATGCCACCTCATGTGAGCTGCAGTGGCCATCGAAGAGTACAATCTTGTAAGTCTTGGCACGAGCGGAAAGTACCATATCTTTTTTAGCGACCTCTTCTTCTCAATGCCCATCCTAGTGGTTGTCTTATACCGATCCGCACCACAAAATCGACAACATGTTATGCTTTCCGCTGAATCATACTTATAATACAACATACATCCATTCGGGCAACAATCAATTTTCAAACACCCCAGACCCAAATTTTCCACGGACTTCTTAGCATGATAAAAACTTGTAGGCATCTGATTGCCTTCTGGCAACGCCTTGGACACTGACCTGGTGAGGCGATTAAAACAGCCTTCTTGCATATTGTAGTCAGATTTGATACTCAACCATTCCATGCACATCGACAACTCCGTGTACTCCCGACATCCTTCCCACAATGGAAATCGTGCAGCACTCAGCATATCATAGAATCTTTGAGCTTCGGGATTCGGATTCTCTTCTATGTATTGGGAACCCATTCCACCATCTTCTCCCCCATCTTCTTCTAGTACAACACCAACCGATGGTCCAAAGATGATCCATTATCATCTGCTCGTATGGATTCAATTCTTCCCTCCCGTCACCACTTCCATAGTACGAACCTTCACCACAATCGGGTTTAAGTCGGGCAACGTCTCACCATGGTTACTCCACCAATAGTAATCGTGGCATGAAGCCCTTCTCATAAAGATCGGCTACAACTCCATCCACGCTTTTGAAAGATTGACACTTGCATCTTTTGCAAGGACACCTCAATTGATCACCGCCCAGCTGTATAAATCTCTCCTGGCTAACAACAAACTCTATAAACTCACCCACTCCAACTCTATACTCTTCCCTAAGACGTTTATTCCGATCCAACCTACGATACATCCATTTCCGATTCTCCGGAATATCCATTGCTGGCAATTAAATAGCCTGACCAATCCTACAATAACACTTATATATTTCGGTGCATTCCAATAACTCCATCAATCTCATTCTTATGACAAGGTATGAACCTATCCCATTCGAGAAGAAACCTTTGTCACACTCGGCTACTAATAGTTATTCCCATATTCAAATACCTTATACTAGACAAAATTTCAGCAAAGATTTCCCATAGGTCTCCAAGTTACACGACTCGAGCACGGTCAGAATCACCGCGATCAAGTATGCACCAGGAGAACAAAAGGAAATGCATCAGACCGAGATTTCAACAAGTATATAAGGCATTTGAACATTGAAATGACTATTGCACGAGTGTGAAAAAGGTTTTTTCCCAAACTGTCCCACTTGGACAATTCAAGATTCAATACAATGAGCATGCATACCCTGATAAGTTACGCATGCTCATTAATATTGAATCTCAAATAGGAAACAAAGGCTTTCGTAAATTAATTATTAACTCTAACAGAAAATAAAACCATTAACCTATAAATATTGCAACATTGTTGAGCTTATATAAATTGCAGCATAAATCAATACAAACTTAGATTAAATATTGTAGCAAACATCCTATTGAGCTCCGCTCTCCACTAACAAGTAGCAGTTAATTGTCAAACACATGCATAATTTCTAAATTATCAGCACACAACCAGCATCCCGCCTTTCGGGCAGGATCACATCCTATTGATCTCCGCTCTCCACTAACAAACAACACATATTGACAAACACATGCATAAACATTAAATTATCAGCATACAATCAGACAAGATCACATCCTATTGAGCTCCGCTCTCCACTAACAAACAACACATATTGACAAACACATGCATAAACATTAAATTACTGGCAGTTTGGAAATTGAAGTGTTTCGCCAAATACCCCAAACTTAAACTTTGCTTGTCCCCAAGCAAACTAAAACTCAAAAACTTAAAACGACTCAAGACATGGCAAGCTTAAGAGATTCAATCAACCTTGCACAAATTTCAAGCAATTCAACAAAATAATTTTTCCTCAATGTTCCCCCCTTTCAAACAAATCAATCCCCACAATCATTCATTCCAAACAATTGAAAATTTCATCAGTCAAACAATCATTAATCTAAGCAGGGGATCTAAGTTGCACACAAAAGAGAGATCACCAAATTCAAACAACTGCCTTCCTCACAAGGGCAATTTGTGTTTCACTCAATCGCTCAGTTTGTGTCTAGGCTATTAACATTTCTCTCAATTTCACTTTTAAGAGCACTTCCCATAAATTTGGTTTTCATCTCAAAATGATTCCCACAGAAAACATGCAAGCAACATCAGAAGGTCTTTTATGGGTTGTAATGGGGCCTGGCTAAGGGTAGGATATACAAAAGGAACTAGGCTGAGGACCCTAGGAACTAAGAGAGCATGAAACTTTTTACACTTTGAAATTAAACTCAAGTTCCTTTCTTCATTTTTTTCTTTATGCTTCTGGGTGACTACAGCCTCTTTTTTTTTCTAATACTTTTGTTTTTAATATTTTTACACTTTTCTCTCTCTCTTTTTTTTCATTCATTTTTTTTTCCAATCCCAAATAACACATTGCACCTTGTAGTCACCCCAAACTTAGTTTCTTGCAACCACTCTCTTGCTAAAATTCCATGCTCTCCTAATCCTAAGATCGGGTTAACATGGTTTTTCAAATTTTAGGCTCATAACATTAGGTCATCAAGAATTAACAGGCTAATCAGGCTCAATGGGGCTAACTAAGGAACATGCATTAAGGGTGGTTATTTTTAGGCTAAGTAGCTATTTACAAAGAAAATGCCTAAATCATTTGAAACAAACACATAAACATGCAAACCAAAAAGAGATTCAAGCAAATTCAGGAAAGTGCAACTTGAAAATGATTTCACACAGTCAAAAACATGTTGGAGGCTCAAAACCTCACCTGGACATTATTTGCAAATTGTTTGATTGAGATTCTATCCCTAGTGTGTGCTTCCTATCACCCCAAACTTATCATAAATCATGTCATCATAACAAAATCTCAAAGTTCAGTTTTCAATCATATGGGGATCAAAATTCAATTTTTCAAGACCTAGGGGGAAAACAGTCAACACATGACATGCAATCAATCTATGCAAAATCAATAAAATCCAATAAACTTGCCAATACCAGACTCACACAACTCCTGAGCTTCTCAAATTATTCAGGAGCTTTATTGAAAACAAAACAGAAATAAAGTAAGGAAAAGAAAATTAAAAAGAAGCAAGGTTCAAAAAACTCATTGGGGCCGGTTCCACCAGGATCCCATTGCTTGTAACATAAGGCCCACGTGATAGCCAAAGAGTGGGAGTTCATTCCATGCTTCCATAACTTGCAGCCTTGATGTGGGGGTGAGCACTTGATAATTACGATGACTCCTTCCAGTGCGGCGGACTTCTCACTCCCTCTTGGGTCAAAGATGACCGCTTTCTCAACAAAATCCTCCGAATAAAATTGGGGTTCAACCACTTGGACTGGCCATGGTGCAAGATCCAAAGGCTTAAACTCCATGACTGGTGGCTCCTCAGGGGGAGGTGGCAAACAGTTAGCTGGGGTTACTGGTGCTGCTTCATTTTCTGCACTTTCTTCATTCACTGCACTAACAAAGTTATCACCTGCTATACCTGCAGAAATTTCAGCACACACCACACAAAGGTTAGTGTTAGTAGAGTCAATACATATATCACAATAAACTGAATCAGTAAAGTTCTGAATGTCTAGAAATTCGGCAATTAGTTCATCCATCACACCACTCTTAACACATGCATTTGATTTAATTGAATCATCTACTTCCAAAGGTTCTTCATCATCCTCAAGCACGGGGAAGCAGATATCCTCCGGATCCTCCTGATCCTCATTTTCTGTATGAACATGCCCCTCAACCTCATCTGTCTCCTGTTCTATATGGATGCTTTGCTCAACATACCTTTCAACAAAACAGTCTATACACAAAGCAGTGTCAGTACAATAACAATCAGCACATACATTAGAATCAGGGGATTCAACACACAGTTCATCAACAGAAATATTATCAAAATCATCATCAGAAGAATCTTCAAGAATAACTTGTGACTCTGTATGTTCTTCAAGGGGCTGTGGAGTTAGCGGTGCAGCTGAGTTGGCGACTATTTGATCAATTAGAATGGACAACTTCTGAGATTCAGCTTCACTCTTCTGGTATTCAAGATTACTTGCCTCCATCCTCTGTTGGAATTCAAGATTTTGTTGTGCCATCCGTTGATTGTTCTCTTCCATTTGTGCAGTTATCTGTTTGAACAGGTCCTCTAGTGAAGGTTCGGAAGGTGCAGAGGTGGTCGCTTGGGGAGGATTCTGGGGTGGTGCCAGTGGTAACATCAGTTGTGAGTCCCCATACCAAGGGTTTGGATGGTTTCCCCAGCTCGGGTGGTACTCATAAGTGTAAGGGTCAGGAATGTTGTGCCTAATTGATGCAGCTCTGAAAACAGGAGAATATCTCCTCAGGAAGGCTTCCTTCAAATCAAACCAGCTGAAGATGGAATTCGCCTCAAGATTATACAACCAATCCCTTGCAGCGCCTTCAAGTGAGAGACGGAAAGCTCCCATCTTGATGTGATCTTCTTTTAGTTCTTCAGGTCTCAACATTATAGAACAAACAGCCTGGAATTTCTTGGGATGCTCCCGGGGATTTTCACCGCAAGACCACTAAATCTTGGCAACCAGTGCCTTAAACCAGCAAAATCAGGATAAGATATGCATGGTGGTGGTTCATAGTAAACATTAGGCATGTACCCACACATGTAATTCTCCATGGGAGTACTAAAATTCACAACCAGACAATGCAGACAAAACTAATTCAGCAAATAGATTTTTTTTTTTCCTGCTAATAACAACAACAAGAGTCCCCAGCAACGGCGCCAATTTTTGGTCGCGCTGTCGCCACGCGCCAAAAAGAACGAGTGTTTACAAAAATAATGTAGATAGGGAAGCGACAACTCGAGTATCGTCTCTCAAGGACTCTTAGGTTGCTATTATTAACAGAAAATTAGTTTTGGGGGTTTTGGAATGAATGCAAACAAAATAAAGAAAACAAACAAAAGCAGAGCAATGAAAACAAGCAGTTTAAGAGATTAACAAATAAACTAAAGATGATCAACCTACTGTTCTCGGTTTCCCACTATCATTGGTTCATATAAATCCAAGCCCTAAGCAGATTCTAATCCCCTCCCGGTTGTAGCAACAATTTACAAGCGAAACCACTACTACAGATATATGTCCCTATTCCCGAATTAAGCAAACGGGGTGAAGCACTCATGAACTAAGCGAACATGATTGAACACACGCGAATTAAGCAAACGCGATTATATATAGGAACATAACATCACCGAAACAAATCAACACAACACTATACATTCCTGAATTAAGCAAACAGAAATATATAGCATAGTATTGAAAAGAGAAAAGCAGACAAAACAGGAATTACATAACCTCAAGTGTGGTAATGGAAACCAATCCCAGTAGATTAACCAAGGAGACTAGTTCTCCATTACATAAATAAACACAAAAGAAAATAAGTAAACTACTGAACTACAACTACTGACTAACTAAAACTAGCTAGCCACCAGCCAACCCTTCAGTTCTGTCTAAAACTGACTTATATACAACTTCTGGACTACGCGGACTCACGAGGCGAGCACACATTAGCGAGGCGAATAATGCGAACAGTCTGCAACTTTTGATCTTCTCGCGAGGCGAGCATATCATTCGCGAGGTGAGACTCTTCAGATTCCAAACTGTAACGCCCGTGACCTTCAACATGCGCAAGCCGTGATGGCTTCTGGTCTTCCAAGGTTGGATTACTCGCGAGGCGAGTCAAGTGTTCGCGGGGCGAGACAGAATGGTTGGCAATTTCTGGAACAGTCACCTTCTGGTTCGCGAGGCGAATGAACTTTCGCGTGGTGAGACATTCCAGAATTATTCCTTTTTATTACCTGAAAACAAGAAATAACAGAAAGTACTTTATTCGACTCTAAATTAGCTAAATTAACCTAAAAACACTTTACAGACTCGAAATACTGCTTAAAGACAATCAAGTCTAATTTGGGTGAAAATGATATAAAATTAGCAGAAAGCCAAGGTTTTTATTAGTTATAAAACCAGTCAACCAGAGGCTCATCAATCTCCGCTCTCCACTAACAAACAACACATATTGACAAACACATGCATAAACATTAAATTATCAGTATACAATCAGACAAGATCACATCCTATTGAGCTCCGCTCTCCACTAACAAACAACACATATTGACAAACACATGCATAAACATTAAATTATCAGCATACAATCACACAAGATCGCATCCTATTGAGCTTAGCTCTCCACTACCAAACAAGACGATAATTCACATAATACATTACACTGAGTGTTCAGAGAACTGACCTGAGAGAGAAAACACAACCGAGCAAGGATAAGGGGAGGAGCCGGAGCCAACAGAGAGTAGAAGAATATGACAACAAGGACCTATCGTGCATAAATGAAATTATTCATTTCAAATCAAATCATTATTCTATATATACAGAATCCAGTACAACTATTTATAAGACTAGAAACACATAAATTAATATAAAATAGAATCTACAATATACGGTTACAAATTTATAACAACTTGCAAAGGTGAAACAACATACATTATTAAAATAAATAAAAATAAATAAATTTATATCTAATCAAATATAAATTACCTAAGCGACAAAATCTACCAAGATGAATTTTTTCATCTACTATGTTAAATTGTTATACCTAAACAATTTATCTCATGAATATCTAGTGGTAAAGCATGTGCTCACGAAAAAATAATCAATGAAGCATAAAAAATAATAAGAAAACGTATGATTATATTTCCCTGAATCAATAGTAAATTATCAAACATCATAGGGCATACCAATTATTCTCCAACGTTAAAATCATTCAAATTAATATAATGGCTGCAGAATGGTGTAGTAGATCCTACACTGGATAATTGCAATTTAACTTCCAATCTGAAAAGAAGATTCCTATTTTCTTTCCCATGTGAAAATTTCAACACTAAAAGTTAGGAACTGCAATCCGAATATACCATTTAGTGTAGGCCATTTAGTGTACCATACTTTAAGACAATGAATGAAAGATTGATCTACTTTTCACATTGGCTTTTATGCAAGATATAGTTTGGAATCAATGTAATTTGGATCTTGTATTTTGGGGTTATTATGATACTTTTAATAAATTGGTTTGTTTAAGGTTTTTAGTCATTTAGGATTTCTTGGTTATCAAGTTGGTTTTGCCTATTTAAGGATTGATAAGTACTTAGAGAAAGAGAGATGATTTATGAATTGAATTTGTTCCTGAGGTTGTATTTCTCCCTTCTCAGTCCTCATTGGTACTACTTCCTCTTATTTTTATATACATCTCTGCCTCTCAGACCCCCGCTTCCTTAAATACTTCTTTCCTTCCATTTTCCCCTCATATGTTCCACATCTCTACTAAACAAAAATAACTAAATTCGAAATGGCCTATAATCCAAATTACCTAGACTATTTTACAGTTAAGCGACTAGCAAGAATATAGAAAGCAATTTACCGGATCGCAAACATTATTTACCAAAAACCATCACCCTACAATGCCATTCACATAACAGCTACATGACATGCCAACAAGTTTGAAAAGAACAAGTCAGGTGGGACATAATAGTGAGAAGAAACAACAACTGAAACAAGACAAAACTAACAGAAATGGTAGAGATAGAGAAAAAGAAAATGAAGGCATTGGTCTATAAATGGTAGTGAGACAGAGAGAGAGATGCGAGAGAAACAGAGACAGAGAGAGAGATGGAGTAGAGGAGAGCTTACCTGAGCAGAGGGGATGATGGTGGTGACAGGAGGTGTCTTGTGGTGGCGGAGCGCGCGGCTAGGAAGAGAGAAACAGTGAGACAGAGAGAGATATATGCGAGAGAAACAGAGACAGAGAGATGGAGTAGAGGAGAGCTTACCTGAGCAGAGGGGAGATGACGGTGGTGACCGGAGGTGTCTTGGGGTGTTGAGGTGGCCGGAGCGCGCGCCGTAGAAGAGAGAAACAGTGGGTGGGAGAGAGAAATGACACGGAAAAAATGAGGAAGAAGGAGGTTCTGTCGAATTTAGGGATTTCAGTTTTAGCGACCGAATTAATTCGGTCGCTATTCGGTCGCTAATATGGTTTGTTTTAATTTGAATTTGTAATTGTAGCGACCGATTTAAATTTCGGTCGCTAACATGCGCAATTTTATTTTATTATTTTAACGCGCCTTTTAGCTACCGAATTAATATCGGTCGCAAATATAAATAAAGTTTAAAGTGTGAATTCATAAATTTAGCGACGGATTTCTAAATCGGTCGCTAATATAAACACAGTTTGACCATTGCATTTAATTCGGTCGCCATTTCGATCGCTAACAATTCATAAATTTCTGGCTTTTACTTTCCTTTGTTTAGCGAATCGATATCTCTCGCTTACGCCTATTTCGGTCGCTATTTCGGTCGCAGAATCAACTCTAACCAGTGTTTCATGTAGATCCTACAATCGGTCGCTATTTCGGTCGCAAAAAGGAACCTAAAAATTCGGTCACTATTTTCGGTCGCTAAATGACCTTTTTTGTAGTGTTTTATTATTTAGCGACCGTAATTTCGGTCGCTAAATGGAGACCGAAATATTAATTCGGTCGCTAAACCCTTAGCAACCACGTATTCAGTCACCACCATTAATCGGTCGCTAATTCGGTCGTTAAATTAAAAAGCGATCGATTTACAATGTTTAGCGACCGAATATTACGGTCGCTAAACAGTTGTTTTTTTTGTAGTGATTGTTGATCGTTGATTTGATTTTATTACCTTTATTGAATTGATTTTGTGCGATGTTGATGATATTGGAATATTTTGATTGATATTGTGCTATGCATGATCTACCTGGTTTGTATTATTATGCTTAGTGGTTTTTAAGCATATATGTGTGTGTGTGTGTGTGTGTGTTGTCTAAGAGATGATTGTTTTGGGTGTCAGGATAATAATGATTTAGAAATGCCTAACCTAGATGATGTAAGTTAAAGAGGTGTTATGACATAGAATATGTGTCAAGTTCTAATGGAAGGTTAAGGCACTAGGATGTTGTTAAAACGGGTTGGTGAGATTCAAGTATAGGTGTTGTTGTTCACAACCGTGTATTGGTAATATAGTATACAATGACATCTGTGTATTGATAATATAATACACACGTAAAACACTTATGTGTTTTGGTAATATAATACACCGTGTACTGGTAATATACACGTAAAATCAAGAGTTCTCGTGAGACCACTTCCACCTTAGGGAATAGGTGTGCAACTATGGTGTCTTTGAGTAGCATGAGATTGAGGGTAGAGGATGATATATTAATTTGAGGATGATTTGTTACTTAGGTGTATTGATTGTCTGTTACAATTATTGTATAATTTACTATGACTCTTTTCCGCTTTTGATGATAGAACTATTTCTTATCCCCTGTATATTTCTGTATTTTTTTTTATCTTTGATGGGTCCGTGCGTGAAGACCCTGTGAATGAGCTGATCTGAGAGGAGTTGGATGGAACTCCCTATGAACCGGAATCCGGAGGACGAGCTCTGACCCCTGGTGATTAGGGTCTAGTTAGTTATGTTCAGTGCGTCTCGTGAAGTGTATTTTTAATATGTTTTCCATTGTTTAACACTTTATCTAAGTATATGTCAGTGAGGGATCCTACTGATAGAATATCGTCAACAGTATTTTGTAATATGCATAATATACTTATATTGTGATATGTCATTATATATGAAAAGTTGTATACTTTATAAGTTAAGTTTTAATTTTTGCGTATTTTCACGTTAAGCGTGCGATTAATAAATAAATTAAAAAGGATTTTAATCTAATGACACAAAGGGGCACAGCAAGGTATGTCTCACTACCTTCTCTTTAGAATTAGACTTGCTATTCGAAACCAAAGATTCTGAGCATTGATCTTTTTTGTGCCCATATTTGTCACAATTAAAACAAATGGAATGAAGACCTTCATATTCCAACAACAATTTATGACCACGAGAATGAATGGAAGTTAGTTTATCCACCTTTAGCATATTTCCCAGTGAAGCGTCAATTCGCCAAAGAAAACTCGCATTGTACAGTTCTAATGGCAACCGAGGGTTCTGAATCAAACTGTAACTTTCTTTGATATTTCTACACTTTGGAGGAACATTGGTTTCCTTCTTTACACAATTAGGTAGTGATCTGCCACTCTCCACGAGCCTTTGTAGTGTGCATAGTTATAGTCCTCATTCGCTGAGAAGAGCACCAAGAAATACCTTTCAGCCATGTCTATGAGAGTGATGCTGCTTTTCTTGGTCCATTTTCTTTTTAGATTGCTTTCCAAAGCCTTCAAGTTAACATCTTTGCCAAGAATCTTTACAACAACGGTCTTTCTCCAAGGGGCAGACCGTTGTTCCCATTATCCATGATCACTTTACCTTCAGCACCTTCTTCTGGCCTGGCCTTGCGATTGCTACGTTGAAGAAGATCAGTTTCTTCTTGAGATTTCTGACTTCCCATAGAAGAAACTCCAAGAACCCTAGAAGAGCTTACCAAACAGTTTCTATCCTTCAAGTTTTGGACTTTGTGACATAATCTCAAAGGGACAAATTATAAGAGGACTGTCACTACACCAAAATTGAATTGTAGTGGCAACTATTTAGCGGCAATAAGGTAATTGCCACTAGTTCATTAGATAAATTGAAACTTTAGTGACTAATAGATTTAATTAGTTAAAATTGCCGGTACAAATAAAATAAAACTTACCTTTGCTCTGGGTAAGATTGGATCTTCTTTCTAACAAGCATTACATGTATACTAGATTTTTTACCCGTGTGATGCACGTAAGAAATATGTGTAAAGAGAAATATTTAATTTATTATGAAAGGATATTGATACTTAAATATAAAAAACAATAAATTAAAATAGCAACAAATAAGTATTTGTGTAATAGATAAAAGACAGATAGATAGATAAAAAAAATGAATAAGTTTATTAATGTTTCATTATAAATAAATACTCTATAAATTTGATTCTATTTACTGATACAAAAAAATGATCTCTTTAGTATAAAAATGAATTTATCATCTGTTGTTGCATGAATATTTTTGTAACTTTGCTTGTAGAAGAGTCACTCATTTAGAATAATTATTTCATAAGCTATTCTTTTCCCTACAAAAGAAATAACTTTTTAAAATAATAAAAATGATCGATGACAAAGTAAAAAGTACGTAAATTTCAAAAATTCATTTGCAATGTAAAAAGGCACAATAGTCTAATTTTATATATAAACATCATTACTATAAATTAAGTTCATATAATAAATAAAATAAAATTTAAATGCATGCATTTAAATAAATTATAATTATCGTTCATATAACATGACAACCGATATAACAATTAAATCAAATATGAATTCTGAAAAAAAAAAAATAACACATAAATCCTCAAGGTGACATTTGTTAAAAAATTTAAACATATTCATGTAAGATTTTCCACCATATGTATTATAAATATAAATATAAATACAAAATACACAAATGTAAAAGTGATGTCATATTATGCTTCAAGGACATAAAAGTTACTTGATTAAGATTGAGATAACAAAAAATAGAAAGTAAAAAAAAACATAAAATAAAAAAACTAATGAAACATACTTGACAACAAAGACTTAACCATCACTAACCATTATAATATATATATATATATATATATATATATATATATATATATTTTAATCAAGAACATACCACCATAATTTTAATAAGGTAACAAACATTGAAATCACAAGGCAGTTCAGAATTATACAATTGAATTGAAAAATGAAAACAACGGTAAGCTTAGTCAGCAATATCATGTGATCAAAATTAAGCAACTGCTTGTTGTTGAGCAGCAAGCCTCTTGGTAACATCCGCAATGATAGACAACTTGTTGGGAAGAGTTGTCCCTTTGCGTTGTCAATAATGAAGAGTGAAGACATTACCCATTCGAGTTTCAAATTCATGACCAGTTGCATCCTGGATATGTGGATGGTCTCAAAACTCCCCTTATGCTTCTCCCTGTTCTTGATGACACCAACACAACCTCTGCTCCTTCCTCCAGTAACCATAACAACATTCCTCACATCAGCTTGACCGCCATCAGAATACTTCAATGATTCAATCACGCCTAAAGATCTTGAATGCATTCATTTCCGCTATAGGAGAAAGTACTTGATAAAGATAGTGTGTTTACTCCACCCCTAGCATGTGCAGGAAAGAATCTTTATCCATCCAGCCATGTGAAGAAAAAGAATAAACCGACCAAAGTAATACAAGAAAATAAACATTCCTCGAAGCCTTTCATAAGTAGCAAAGATGGTTAGTTATTATAGATCAAAATAATACAAGAGATGGTGAGGAACATTATATATCACCAATCACTATATTAACTCAGTATAAATTTAAACTTCAGTTGCATCATAGCCTCTGAAACAGGTTTTACAATTGGAGAGCAGTTACCTGTTTGCGAAGCTTGGAGGCTTCAGGCTTGTTTTCTAATAGCTTCCCTTCATGAGCTCACCACACAGTTGGAGAATAAAAATCAAAAGGAAAGAAGATGAAGCTTTTGCAAGAGTAGGAAAATGCATCATTTGACGACAGAAAAAACAAAATGTTTTTAAAGCTATATAACGTTAAAGGTGAGTTCTTCCCTACCCCTTAAAATTCGGATGTAGTTTACCCTGTATACATGACCAAATCAGAGTTGATCAATTAATGCCACCTCACTTAAAATATGACACCACATTCATCCTTTGATCAAATATCTTGAAGGGCATAATTATAAATTACAATTTGACCCTTACACTCTAATCTCATTATCTGAAAGTCTTTCACAAATTGTTAAACTGGTCCTGCGATGGCGGCGATGGTTCACGGCTGGACACGACTCTACGCATGGGCGGCGTTGACGCGGTGGAGAGGGCGTCGGGCGGTGGATCTGGGCGTGAGCATGGATGCTTGATCTGGTGCGTTTCATAGCTACAAAACTGTTCTTGTGGAAAAACGTTTTGACACCTGCAAAACGTCTGGATGCTGGAGGTTGAAGACGGACACGACTTTTGGTTTTGTTTTCTGAGCACATTAGTTTTAACATTCAAATAATAAAATGTATGACAAGCTGCTAATTGTTATTAAGTGGTTCATCGGTAAGTGAACTTCAGTTCCCCCTGTTCGTCCCGTGTTCGATCCCTATCTTTTGATGACTTCGATTTTTTTATTTTATTCTGTTATTCTGGTAATTATTTGAGAATTAAAACCAAAAAATTGTGCTGAATATGGTTTGAACGCACAACCAAATACTAATGCTGTAATGGGCAGGAACGTAGGAGCAAAAAATAAGAGAAAAAAAATGATAAGCTATAAACTCAAACACTACTTTAATTAGCATCTGGAAGAAACGCTATAAGCTATCGAAAAAGTGTTATAAACTAATTAGAAAATTGATTATCAAACATAACTACTTTTTCATCCGCTATAAGTTAGCGGATTGACCTTGCAAATAAACATTTAAAATCCTTGTCCCATTGTGAATCAAACAAAAAAAGTATCATTTCTTTCCCTTCCATTAAAATTTCTTCCCTTAACCAAACATACCCTAAAAATAAATTATAATAAATGAAAAATACAAGCATTTTATATATCTCATGTATTTAATAATTTTTCACTTTAAGTAATTTGAATGAATGAAAAGTGTTATGTTTAATTTCTTACCACGTATAAAATTCTATAATATTCAATGTTTTTTATTTTAAAATAAGCTTTGCATATGCAAAACTATAAAAAAAAATTGTAAAATGTGAATAAAATTTCATAAAATATCATAAGTTTGTTAAATATTTATCATTATTATAATTATAATGATAATATTATGTTGTATATAACGAGGGATTTAATTAAAATAATTTGGATGAAATGGGAGAAAAATGATAAGCTATAAGCAATAAGTTCAAATACTACTTTAATTACATTCGAAAGAAACACTATAAGCTAATGAAAATGTGCTATAAACTAATTTGAAAAATCATTATTAAACATGGCTGCTTTTACATCCGGTAGAAGCTAACGGATTGACCTTGCCAAAACCAAACAAAAGGAGTGTCATTTTATTATGAGATAGATATCCTAAGCTTAAGCCTACTAATTATGACTTATGAGATAATCAATATATCATTTTATTACGTGATAATTAATATATTTAGTTAATCCATTAATAGTTTTAAATATTTATATAAAGCATTTTTTTTTGTTATCATGACATAGGTGCGAAGTATCCATCGGCTTCGTCGTGACTAATCTTCGCTGGGGAACTTGGCTGGCCACCTTTAGTGGGGTCTCCCCTCCCAACCACATTTTTTCCATCCACAAGGCTCGAACTCGAGACCTTACTTAAAGGATCCGAGTCCAATTCCACTCTGATCAACGTAATGTTGGTTATATATAAAGCATATTGACGTTCAATTGTGTATATTGATTAATAATTAATTATTTAATTGATTCTTCCAATGAGCGTCTGCTTAGTATGAAACCATAAAATATCCATTATCACGTTCAGAGGCGGACCTTCGTTGTATTTGAGGGGAGCAACGGCTTCCCCAAACATTTTTAATCAAATTTTTTTAATGAAAATATTAGTAAAGCATACTAAAAAATATCACAGTGTAATTAATCCAGGATGTAATTGATATGCACTACTAGTATAAATATTTTTTACCCTATCAATTAATTGTAAATTGTTATATTATTAAAAATGTTTAACTTTTATTATAATCATCCTAAAGTTCATACATAAAGTTATATGTGATTGGTTGATAGTGTAAATTAACATATTCATTTAATTATAGTTCAAGTGTTTTATGAGTATACATTTATCTTAAGAAGACACAAGAACACTCGTTAGAAAGACTCAAGATGAAATTAATATAACTACAATATCTTCACTTCAAAAGCATTATGTATATTAGTTTAAGAGTTTAATTTCTAAGCATTTTTAGTGTAAAGATTTTTATACTAACAACCAATCAGACATCATGGAATTGATGATTTTTAAGGTAGTTAGATAAGAGTCAATGTTACAGATCCGGAGGCATGTGTATTCCGATCACTTTGATTTTGTCACATTTGTAGGCATTTTGCCGTGTTATGCTATTAACCTGGGTGCTATGAGTTTGTTCGCAGATTCATCATTTTCGATTTTTAGTGATGTTGAATTTATGTTGTTTTCGATGTATTTTACCAATTTGAATAAATGAATATCCTTTTTGGTTTAAAAGATAAGAGTCAAACATTTTTAACGGTGTATCAATTTTTTATTGGTTGACAGCATAAAAAAATTTTACGTTATCAATGCACACCAATTAAATCCTTAATTTAAACCATTGAAAAAAATTATATATGATTATTAATTATAAATTTTGATTAAATTATTTTAATTAGTACTTAGTGACACTCCAAAAAATTTAATCAAGATCCGCCACCGAAAAATGTGAATGAACCACTGTGGTAACAAACATTCACTTCAATTAATCAGATATCAAATTGGATGATATTATCCCAAAACTATTTTAATATTACAATACCATATATTATAATATCATATATAAGTATGAAAATTAATTGGCAATTTAAAATAAAAAATACATTTATAATGTTTGTTGGTGTAACACCCCGGTTTTTACCCTTTTTCAATATCGGTAAAATATATCAGTTTATATTATTTTATTGGAATAATAATTATTTAGGATGCTAAATTTTGTTATTTTATGACGCTTAATCTTGAGTAATTTATTTACTCTTTTAAAAGTTATTTTATCGAGTGCGTTAACACTGCCTTATTTCAGAGTATGCATGCTTACTAGACAATAATATTATGTTATTGTCACTATTAGTATTTGTATAAAAAAATATTTTAAATGATATGATTAAAAGAAAATTATTTTCATATTTTACTCTATTTAATTTTAGATTTGAAAATAAATTGGTTTGACATTAATCGGAGATTAAATGTTGGACCGTGGATTTTCTTGGGGTGATCAATTCACCTATCAATCTCTACTTTATTTCAAATTTTGAAAGTATACATTTGTCAACCTTTATTTTTAGATCCAAAAACCAAAAACATATTTTTTTTAATCAATATTTATCACTCATTATGTACCTACTCACTAAATAAATAAAATTTTGCACCTTTATCTCATATCTCTCCCTTATGCTTATTTTCTTTCTTTCTCTTCCTGATACTTTCTTCTTCCTCCCCACTCCATCTTCCTTCTCCCCCTCACCAAACCAGCGCCGCCCAGCCACCCTTAGCCGCCACCGAGCGTCGTCCAACCTCTGTTGGAATGAGGACAGTCACGCGAGCCCCGCGCCAAGGTTGTGCTCCTTGCTGTTTATAACAGTTTGTCACTGTTGTGAGCACGCCGCTGCCTTCCTCCATCATGTCAACGTCGCCGCCGTCGTGGTATGGCCTCTAACCGTTGTTCGTAGTTGTTTCCACCTCTTCTAGTTCGTTTCAACTCCTTCCTCATATCTGAAACTTACCCCATTTCTGTTTGGTTTCATGCTTGACCACTACCATCTCGCCGGAGTCGCCGTGTCGCCAGCCGCCGCCACGCTGGACCACCTTCAGCCACCATGACAGCTTCTATTCCTTCATCTTGGGTAAGTGTTTATCCCTAATTTCTTATAGTTCCAGAAAAGCCCCAAACTGATTTTGAAACCCCAACCCTAACCCTTTAATTTTAGATTTCAATCTTGAAATTGAACCTTGTTTTATGTATTTGGGACTATCAATTAATGTTTTCCTAAACTAATTTCATGATTATATGAGCAAATCCCATTTTCCCCAATTTCATTCAAAAACCCTTACTTTCATCTTGCTCCATCTATGAAATCGATTCTTGTTTTTTGCAATTGAGACTCTAAATTAGTGTTTTCCTAAATTAATTTCTTTCTTTTATCAAATTCATCTTCTCTAATTTTAGTGATGAGTCATTTTTAACCAAATTGATTTTATTTGGAAATTGATTACTTTTAGTTAAATTAAAAGGTTTGAAATTATTAGATAGTATGTTTGATGTCGAGTTATTGATTTTATGTTGCTTGGTTATTGTAAATATGTTGGGACGCTCTCTCTTGGATGTTATCTATGATTATCATGCTTGGAGAAGCATGGTTGACTTTTTTGGAGCTGTCGCGGATGTGCCTGCGTGTGATGGGAAACAAAACAGATGGTTGGGCCACCAAGAAGAGGATTTTTCTGGTCTACGAAGGTAAAGGAAGTAAACCGGTTGAGTTCCAGTAGTTATGTATTTAATATTATGAACTTCTTGGGATGTTTTATAATATGCTGATTGAAAGTGGAAATGTCTGTTTATATATGTGCGATATGTATATGAATCTTATATAATGATAAGAAAGCAAAGATATATATATATATATATATATATATATATATATATATATATATATATAAATAAATGATGCTGAAATGTTAGAATTTACCTATTTGAGGAATATTCTTCTTCTTCTTAAGGGGAAAAATACCACATTCGCCTTCTTCCTCTTCCTCTTGCTCGTCTCAATCGATGAATCCAAAACTATTCTGCTTCCTTCGGTTTCCTCTTCCTCCTCCAACTCTGCCTATTCCTCGTGCGACTTGCTCGTCTTCAAATTCGTCGTCATGCAATCGTCAGTGGTGTGTGATGTCATCGTGGATGAGTGTTTCCGTGTTTGAACTGTGCGGTTAAAATTCAATTCTTTGGTATTTGAATTTTGCGGTTATAGAAAAAGTGAGGGTTAACCTGTAAACTGTTTTAGTTATCTTCTCTTTTTTTATATAATAATAATAACTGTTTTATCCTTCCTAAAAAAAATATAATAACTGTTTTAGATATTTGAATCTGATATAACCCTTACAAAAAATATAAATATTTGATGATAGTAAAGGTTTTAAGGGGTAGTATGGGGATATTGAAATTAGGAGTTGAAAATTTTGAAAAAAATTGAAGTTTGCCATTATCTATTAGTATAGATATATTATATTTTTTATAGATATTATTTACAATTTTGCCCATAATTTTGGGGGGAAACAAATATAGCAGTTTCACTTCTATTTTTATATATAAAGATTAATTACTCTTTATTTTAAATAAAAAAGAAAAGAAAAGAAAAGAAGACGAAGCTTTGTCAAGAGGATCAGTGCCTCGAGAGAACGAAAATGCATCATTTGATGAGAATGGAGGAGAGGCTTTGGATTGCGTTGGAATTGGATTTGGAGAGAGATGAGGAAGAGGAGAGGGTTTGGTGGAGATGGGAGGAGGAGAAAGAAGGTGATGATTTGGGGGATGGTCAGACGATAAAAAGGGGAGGAAGATGAGGAAGATGAAGAAGAATATTGCAATTTGGTCCCTATAATGTAATGTCAAATTCATCCTGAAATTAGGTGCAGGTTGGTCCTTAACGTGAAGTACAGCTGTCAAGAAACGTGGCAAACCAACTGGGCACTTAACGTGCCGCCTCATCTTCATTAATGGCACCAGTCAACTGGGGTTAACGGAGAGACTAACTTGATTAACATTTTACAGTTTCGGGGACCTTTTTGGAATTTCGTTAATTTCAGGGACCAAGTTGATACGTCCTTACAGTTTCTGGGACCAAATTAGCTATTTACTCATTTAAAGTTTATTAGATGTTTTAAAGATCCTTCCCAAATGTCATAATGCCAAAACCCAACTTAGTTGTCTGGGAAAGGTCGAACAGGCAATCATAACTCAAGTATAACATTGATGCACAATGAATACCATTACAAAGATTAAGAAGTGCAATGACGAAATTTTAAGGGGGGAAAATGAACTCAACTTGTAGACACTAGACCATACAAAATCAATGCGAAATTACCTGGAAAAAAAAAAACAAAGCAAAAAACAACATTAAAATAAAACAATACTCCCCAAACTTGTGCTCATAAGATTCAATCCATATGCTTGGGGTCACCATCAATAACGACCTCCTTTTGCTCATCTTGCTCTGATACAGCCTGAAGCACATAACTAATCACATCTCAAAACAAACATCAGTCATCATCTAAGCATCTCACAGAGATAGGTAAGTAACACGACAAAAGTAAACCAAACTACAAATCTGAAACAACCCAGTAAAAAATACAAAACCATGTCCAAATCAAAGCAAAATAAAAATAAAATCCTAATCCAAAATCAGTCCTCAGCATCCTCTCCAGCATCTGAATCCTCCTCTGTGCCATCATCTGCTGCTGCAACCTCCTGCTCTCCAATATCCAGCTGCATAAACAATCTGTAAAAATCATCCTCAGGCTCCAATGGAACAAACTGGTCCTCAGGTAGATTCAACTTTCGGGCCACAGCTGTCATAAGCTCATGAAGATGTTGCTGATTTCTCACCATTCTCTGGCTAGCAAAAGTAAGCAATTGCAACTTGCTAGCCTGTGAAACTCTTAGACCCGCATTCCCTCCAGCATCTGAATCCTCCTTCGTGCCATCTTCTGTTGCTACAACCTCCTGCTCTCCAATATCCAGCCGCATAAACTGTTTGTAAAAATCATCCTCAGGCTCCAATGGAACAAACTGGTCCCCTGGTATATTCAATTTTCGGGCCACAACTGTCATAAGCTCATGAAGATGTTGCCGACTTCTTAGCATTCTCTGGCTAGCATAAGCAATTGCAACTGCCAGCCTATGAAACTCTTAGACCCTGCCTCTCTCTTACTGGAGGACGAAATTCTCCTGGAATCTCCTTCAAAACCTGGTCAAAATAGCTCACATCTATGGGTTTTTCAGGTTTCATTTTCTCAATGATAGGAACATCAACCCCTGCATTTGTGAGTAAATGAGTAATCAACAGGCGGTATCATGTTGACTAACTTTTTAGAGAGATAAGAGATAGAGAAAAAGTAAGAGAGAGAGTGGGTGATCGTGGGAGTAAGAGGCTGGGTGTCTTCGAAAGAGAAAAACTGTAAAACTCCAAAGAACAACTAGTTCTACATAACTACAACAAAGGGTCCATGTCCTATTTCTTCACAAATTTCACTGATAGCCATGGTTTAAAGGACATGTGGAAGGTGTTTCTCAAGTGAGGTAGGGTTATTGATGTTTTCATCGAAAAGAAAAGGGACAAATTCGGGCATAGGTTTGGCTTTGTAAGATTCTTAGACGTGTAACAACCTAGAGCATCGGAACAGAAGCTTGATTCGTTGTGGATTGGGACCTATAAGTTGCGTGTCATTATTCCAGCTTTTGACAGAGAGCCAGAAAGGAGTAGGACGCAGAACTTCCAGCCATTAAATGATGCCTTAAACAGAGATGGTACATTTGTAGGTGGGAAGAGTTATTCCAATGTGGTGACATAAGGGAGAAGACATGATACAATGAGGGGAAATCCATCTTTTCGACCTTCTCATCACAACAAAAAGGTACAACCAAGATCAAACAGTTGGAACGGGTTGGAATTCAAAGTACCAGAGGAAGACATGGCTTGGCTAAGGAGGTGCTACGTAGGAAGGTTCTCTGAACCGGAAGGGATTCAGAGTCTGCACCAGAAATTTAAGCTAGAAGACCTCCTATTGGTCTCTCTATCCACAATGGGTGGAAATCTTGTCTTAATCAGAGCAAAAGAAGGCAACGATCTGGAGTCGCTGGTGAAGATGAATGACAAAGAGTTCTCAAGATGGTTCACTGAGATACGATCTTGGAACCAGAATTCGGTGGCTACGGAAAGGTCAGTGTGGGTCAAAATTAAGGGAGTTCCTCTCCATATCTGGTCTGAGGATTCCTTCAAGCGAATTGCTCTGCTTGTGGGAAGATTCATAACTATAGACGTATCAACAAGAGATAAGGTCAGAATGGATTATGGTAGGGCTTTGGTTACTATAGCAAGTCCGGATCCTATAAACAAGGTTGTTCAAATAAAGGTAAATGAAGTCCTATTTTCAATCAGAATCATAGAGGAATCGTTGTATGACAACTCCACTAGGTTCACAACAGATTGGAAATACAAATCTTTAGATGGTTTCTCATCTGACGAGGAAGACTCCATGACTGATAGTATTTTGGCTGTGCCGGAAACTGAGTTGGAGGGCAGTGTCGGGGATGAAGATCACCAACTGTTGAATTTTGAATTTTCGAATCCAATCTTTGGGAGAAATGCGACTTTCGATGAAAATTACAGGGGGGTAGGCGTACAGAGTAGGGGGCTGATGGGTACCAGAGACCTGTAACATCTCTGCCAAAGGTACGAACAAGGTCTAAGAGTGAAGATTGTATCAGTAATACCTTGTCGGTGGGTCAAAGGATTGGGGTAGCGACAGACAGCCCAACGAAGTTGTTAGAGGAGGTGGGCCACAAAAGCAACAGGACCAATATGCCTAAAAACATTTCTTTGGGTATGGGAGGCATCAGTGAGGCTAAGGATTTATTGAAAGCCCAAACTGATGGTGGACGTCCAGATGATGTTATACAGGACACAAACTAACATTGGCAGTAAAGGGCACGAAGCAGACAAGATGGACATTGGGCTCGAGGAAATTCAATTGTTAAGTGGAGACTCAAAAGGGGCAGATGGTGGAGACAAAATTGGCTTAGTAGAAGTGGAAGATGGATCTGCTGCGGCTAAATCAAACACAGATGGGTTAGATGGCTTTGGAGAATCGGATATGATATTCCAGAAAACAAAATCAGGTGCCACGAAGAAGATCGGGGTGAAACTAAACATGTGGTATACAACCGAAGGAACAAAAATCCAAAAGTAACTATAAAGAGCCCCTCGAGCAAGGTGAAGGACAACTGTAAGGATCCGGAGTTTGGGGACAATGATTTTGTTTTCGATACTAACACAAATCTGGAAACAATCGGAAGGAGGGCAATCGCGATTGGGAAAAGGACATTGGTTTAGGAAAAGATACATTCGAGTTCTTCACTGGAGAGCGATCCAATCTCAGACTATCGGATAAGGATCACAAACCACGCACTTGTCAGGGCAGGGGCGTATAAGGAAGCCAATGATATTTGGCATATGGGAAAAGGGTTGGGGCTGGTACTAACAAACAAGGAGGAGGACATACTAAATCAGCTAGTGGATATGGAAGTTAGAGACAGGGCACAACGCAAGGGAGGAAAAGACAGCAGAGAGTGTGAAGGGGTTCTCAATGTGACTTAATGCGGATTGCCTCATATAACATAAGAGGATTGGGGGAGTGAGTAAATAAGAGGGAGGTCAGAAATCTGATAAAAAAGGAGAAGGTGGATTTTATTTGTGTTCAGGAAACTAAAATGGAAAGAATTTATAAGTTCTTGTGTCAATCTTTGTGGGGTGGAACAGATGTGGAATGGTGCTACAAGAGTTCCACTGGGAGATCATGAGGTATGTTGTGTCTGTGTAACAAAAAATCGTTTGCCTTAGAAGGTTCTTTTTCTGGTAATGACTATTTGGGGGGTGAAAGGGTGTTGGGGTGGAAATGATACACGGTGCTTCATTTTCAATATTTATTCTCCTTGGACACTGTCTGGCAAGAGAGCTCTGTGGGAAGAGTTATGTGTTTTAAGGGCTAATAACTTGGGATTTGCATGGTGCTGATGTGGGGATTTTAATGCTATCAAGAACGCCAGTGAAAGAAGAGGTTCTTCTAATCAGGATGTGACAAAAGAAATGCTTGTTTTTTATGAATTCATAGAAGATATGGGCTTGAACGACCTTCCTCTAGCAGGCAGGAAGTACACTTGGCAAAGGGCGGATGGGAGTTGCATGAGCAGAATCGACATATTCTTGTTTTCGGATGAATGGCTAGATCGTTGGCAAGATTTAACTCGATGGGGTTTGGAAAGGACGGTGTCTGATCATTGCCCTATACGGCTGAAATCATCGATCAAAAATTAGGGGCCGAAACCATTTAGATTCCTTAATTGCTGGTCAGAACAGAAGGATTTTGTGAAACTGGTGAAGGATAAATGGCAGGAAATGAACATATCAGGATGGGGTTCTCTCGTTCTCAAGGAAAAACTTAAACATATATAAGCATGAGTTGAAGGAATGGAACAAGGGTTCGTTCGGGAATGTTGAAGATAATTTGAAGGGTGTCGTGGTAGACATAAAAATGTGATATGATAAAGGAGAAAATGGGTTATTTTCAGATGGTGATGTGCTACAAAGAAGAAACTTGTTTGACAAATTTTAGAAACTATCAAGAATGAAGGACTCGATTATGTTCCAGAAGTCAAGGTTGAAGTGGTTACAAGAGGGTGATTCAAACTCAGCATTTTTCCATAGGTGTGTGAACAAGAGAAGAAAAGAAAATGAGTTGCACGGAACTTGGCATGAGGGCAGCTGGATAGAAGATCCTTTGATTCGTTCTGGAATGTTGAAGATAATTTGAAGGGTGTCGCGGTAGACATAATAATGTTAGATGATAAAGGATAAAATGGGTTATTTTCGGATGGTGATGTGCTGCAAAGAAGAAACTTGTTTGACAAATTTTGGGAACTATCAAGAATGAAGGACTCGATTATGTTCTAGAAGTCAAGGTTGAAGTGGTTACAAAAGGGTGATTCAAACTCAGCATTTTTCCATAGGTGTGTGAACAAGAGAAGAAAAGAAAATGTGTTACACGGAACTTGGCATAAGGGCAGCAGGATAGAAGATCCTGTGATGCTGAAACAAGTTATTTCCACTCTCTTCCAGGAGCTTTTCAAACAAAATAACAGCCTTAGACCAACTCTAGATGGGATAGATTTCAAGAGAATCACTTCTTTTCAAAGTAAGTTTCTAATTGAGAAATTCACTAGGCTGGAGATCAAAAATGCAGTGTGGGGGTGTGATGGAAACAAGTGCCCAGGACCGAACGGCTTTAACTTTTCCTTCATCAAAAAATTCTGGGATGTCCTGGGAGATGATATATGCAGGATGGTTAAGGATTTTCATTCAAATGAAAGCTTAGCTAGAGGGTACAATGCTTCATTCTTAGCACTCACTCCTGAAAAAGACAATCCGGTGGGGTTGAATGAGTACAAGCCTATATCCCTTGTTGGTTGCATATACAAAATAGTGGCCAAATTGCTTGCGGGCAGATTAGGCAATGTTATGGATTCGGTGATTACAGGGAACCAGACGGCGTTCTTGAAAGGAAGAAACATCTTAGATGGGGTGGTGGCTATCAACGAAATAATAGATTATGCCAGGAAGGAAAAAAAATCGTGCATGTTGTTTAAGGTGGACTTCGAGAAAGTGTACGACTCGGTTAGTTGGGAATTCCTGGATTTTATGTTATCTAGAATGGGGTTTCCAAACAAGTAGAGATCATGGATAAGAGAGTGTCTTCAGTCAGCTTCAATTTTAGTATTGGTAAAATGAAGCCCAACCTCGGAGTTTCTAATGTCAAAAGGTATTCGTCGGGGAGACCAAATGGCACCGTTCTTGTTCCTCATTGTTGCAGAAGGTTTGGGTGGGCTAATACGAAGTGTGGTAAAGAAAAATTTATATAGAGAATTTGTGATTGAGGGAATGGTACAACAAACTGGTGTATCTCATATTCAGTTTGCCGACGACACAATTCTCGTAGGTGACATGACTATTTTCAATGTGCCGGCAGTCAAATGTATCCTGAGATCCTTTGAACTTGTTGCAGGGTTAAGAGTTAACTTCCACAAGAGTGGTTTGATAGGCATAAAGGTAAATGGAGGAACAATCGAGCAGGCGGCACACATTCTCAATTGTAAAGTACGTAACCTCCCCTTCAAATTTCTTGGTGATTTGGTGGGAGCAAACCCGAGAAGATATACAACTTGGGAGCTCCTTATCATTTGGTGGAAGAAGTACCTTTCATTTGGTGGCAGGGTCATTTTGATAAATGTAGTTCTTTCAGCATTACCTGTCTATTATTTATCGATGTACAAGGTGCCAAAAAAGGTATTGAACAAAATTTCACAAATCCAAAGAAGTTTCCTATGGGGAGGGAGTGATGAGTGTAGGAAAATGTGTTGGGTAAAATGGGAAATTGTTTGTAGAGCTAGAGAGGATGGGGGATTAAGAATTAGAAACATTAAAGCATTCAACCTTGCTTTACTAGGGAAATGGAGATGGTGATATTTCACAGAAAAAGAGTCTTTGTGGTCAAGCATCCTTGGGACAAGATATGGGGATCCATCTAACTGGGGGAAAACTGGTGTGAAAAAACAACCGAGGGAGGAGAGGTCTCAAATTGGTGGAGTGATTTGGGAAAATTAGAGGGGGGCTCACAAAAGGAAGGGTGGTTAACTGATAGCTTTAGGAGGGTCTCAGGCTGTGGGAAGAGCATTTCTTTTTGGAATGAACAATGGGTAGGTTTGGATGCACTGTCGGTTTCTTTTCACAGGTTATTCAGCATTTCTTTGATGAATGAGGCAAAGATTGACAAAATGGTCACATGGAGAGATGGAGAGTGGTGCTGGAATTTAACTTGGAGAAGGAGGCTATTTGTATCAATGTTATCGATGGCGGATGGCGGAACATAGCGGAAGGCTAAAAATCCGCCATTTCAAGCCGCCATAAAACGCCATGGCCGCCATGGCACCGCCATCCTTCACAAATTGGCCATAGCGGTTGGGCAAAAATCCGCCACCGCAATCCGCCATGGCCGCTATTTGATAACACTGATTTGTATGGGAGGAAGAGTTACTAGGCAGCATGATGGACATCGTTAACCAAAAATGTATAAAAGAAAATACGGAAGATAGCTGGTGCTGGTTGGGAAACTGCAGCCAACCTTATGCAGTGAATGAGGCATACAAGGTCATCACTCAATTGGAAGGAGGCTCCGAATCTTTACAGAATCATGTGGGAAACAAGCGTTCCACTCAAAATAGCAGCTTTTTGTTGGAGATCAATCCAAGATAGAATTCCAAACGCTGCAAATCTTTTCAAGAGAGGAATTAATACGGGTTCAGGCTCTCCTATGTATTGTTTTTGTGAAAAGGAGCTAGAATCATGCAATCACCTGTTTCTGTCTTGCAAATTTTCCTATTCAGTTTGGTTATTCATGTATAACTGGCTGGGAATACAAACTGTCTTGGAAGGGGACCTAAGGGATCTTTTAATACAGCACAATGGACTTTTCTACTCAAAAGGATACATAAATGGGTGGAGGATGTTTTGGTTTGCTAAGATCTAGTCGTTGTGGTTGCATAGAAATGATATAATCTTCAACCAGGCCACTTTGGATATTGAAAAGGACATAGAATTGATAAAAGTGAGAGTGTGGAGTTGGTGCAAAGCTTCGGTCAAGAGGAGCACTTTTTCCTTTTTAGATTGGTGTTTCAACCCGGTCTATTGTCTATAAGTAGCTGGCTAGAAAGTTGTCACAACTCACAAAGAGCAACTGTTTATGTTTCTTAAGGGGAAGTGCTATTTGCAATGGAGGTGTACTACAGCAAACTACTTAGTTTTGGTCCCTAGTGCTGATGAAGTGAGTGAAGGATGCTGCTATGAGGTTCAGATTTTTTCTTCGAATTGATGATTGTTTTGGTGGCTGTTCTGGTAAATCTGTGTGGAATGGAACTTGTTTGTCTCAAGCTTTCTTGTTGCTTCCTGTTTGTTCACTTTTACAGTTAATTGTTGGGATTTTGGTCAGGCATTTGTAATACAAATGCTGGGTTTTTCTTTGAATCTAGTATTTTAGTTACATTGGCCCTCTCTATTTGTCCCAGGTTACTTTGTATATGGGTTGTGGTACCCCTTGTACCCTTAATCAATACACTCTTTTGGCTTATAAAAAAAAAACAGGGGGTATCCTAACTTTTTCTTGGGATCTTGAGATATCTGTTAAATATTAAAAGCAACCAGCTTTGCTACATCAATAAACTTGTTAGTCATGATGCAATAAATCAATAAAGCCCTACTGACGGTAACCTCAAATTTATTAGACACAGGCAACAATTTAGTCATCACAAGAGTAGCCCAGACTCTAGCCAATGACTTCATTAAAGACCTCCAAATAATCCTACGCTCATCTGAATCCCACTTTTTTTTTTCCAAGTAGCTCCAGGCAAACACAGCTCATTCAAAATATCCTGGAGACCCCATGCAGATTTAAATAAATCCTCACAATTCCCTTCATCTTCAGGATGAGGTTGCCCTATATCATAGACTGCATTAATTACACTAGGAGTGTAAATTATCTCTTTACCCCTCACAAAACTCCTATATGCAATAATAGCTGTTTTTGTCTCCATTGGCATAAAATTCTCTCACCAAAATATTACAGCCAACATAAGGGGAACTAGCCAAATCCTCCGAAACCCTCCAAATAATTTCATTTCTAACCTATGGGGGTAATCATTCTCACCTAACCGAATGCCTCTCTCCCTCACAAAATCTCTACCCATCAAATTACCTTTAAACCTTTGCTCATGCATGAGTGAGATAAACATACTCTTTTCAGGAGGAGGGGGAGCATTGGAAGATGAATCTCCTTTCTTTGATGTTCTCTTAGATGTCAAGGCTTCTGTCCTTTGGAGCCATCTGCACAATCACAACCCAGAAAATAATAAGCAGCCAACATCATAAAAAAAAATCCAGCATTTTATCAACAAATTGCTCATTTCAGAATCCATGTCACACTCCAGCAACTGGGAACAAATCTATTTACATTTCAGCGAGCTATTCACAAAGACCAGAATCAAATTCTAATTTATTCAATAAACAAAAACTCAATTCAAATCAGGACTCAATTCCCAAATTAGATTTCAGTCTCAATTCCAGAAACATACCCCCAATTCCTAGAGCTAACGATAACAGTATAAAATAATAAAATAAAATAAAAAATCAATATAGAAGAACAATGAAGAAAGGCATGTGCTTGGTGTGAACACAGAAGATATGTGCATGTGTGCAGTGGTGGAGAGAAGAGAAGGAAAGAGACAGACGTGGGCATGTGTGCAAGAGAGCAGACAGGGAATGGGAGAGAAGCAGGGAGCGGGTGTGAGTGGGTGTAGAGCCTACGAAATGCACAAAGGGGAGTGAAGAAAAATGGAGTGAGGTGGAGGGAAATGGTTCTTTGGACTCCTCTCAAATTTGGTTTGCAGTCAAAACTTTTGATGAAGAAGTAAAATGAAGGGGGTTTTCAACCCTCAATGAAACGACGCGTTTAGCATCTTTATTTTTTCTGAATCGCGACCGCTGCTTTGACGTGGGATTGGCGAACTCTAAAGTGTGGTTATTATTAGTTTTTAAAGATTTAAATATGTTTTTTATTCCTTTAAAATTAACGAATTTTGGTTTTGTTATCTATAAAAAAAATTAGTTTTTACCCTTCTAAAATTTGAAATCAATTTTTTTTCCATCTATTATCATGTGACATCCATTAACTATTTATGTGTCTGATAAAAGGTTACTTGATTATCCCAAGGGACACCCAATAATATATTTGGTATCATGTTAACACATGATTCCCTTAAAAAATTTCTTTAACCTTAAAATGAATTTTATTTATCTTCCCTATAATGAATGTTAGAGACTAAAAACAGTGATATCAAAATTTAGAGAGATGAAAACCAAAAAAAAATTATAGGACTAAAACTAAAATTTGTTCATTGTATAGAGGCCAAAACTAATAATTTTATATTTTAGAGGGACGAAAATAGATAAATATTTTATAGGAACCAAAACTAAAATCCGCTCATTTTTCATAGGCTAAAAACCAAAATCCAGCATTATTAGCATAGAGGGGAACGCTTTAGCATTCTAGACATGCATGCTAGAGTGTGCTAGAATCCTATGCAAACTCAATTTAAATTGTAGTTAATTTCCAATGAAGTTTCTGTTATTTTTTAGTGTATTTTGTTATTTTATTTTAGTATAGGATTATTTTTTTATTTTTAGTTTTTATTTTTGTTATCTTATAAAAATAGGAATTCCAAAAGCTTTGACTGTTTTTACCGGATCGGTCAGTCTGACCGAGAACCGAACATCAAGTTGATTTGTTTGACCCTTAAAATCGGGCTTGCACATAGCCGATACAAGAACCGCTAAATAGGAGGAAAACCGGTCATAACCGACTGTAGCCCTTTGATCGAACCGATTCCTGGAATTTTGCAACTTTTCTTCTCTCATGAACACCGGTCTCCAACGAGCGGCGATCGGGTCTCCGACGAAAGGCAAGCAATGTTCTCCAGTGAAAGGCAACCAGACAGAGGAGACAGAGATTCGGTTACAAAGAATAAATAAAGAAAAAAGGAAGAAGATGAAAAGAGAAAGAGAAGAGAAATGTGAATTTTGAAAGAGAACATTTAGCTTTGAAAGAGAAAGAGACAGGAGGAAAAACCATGTGTTGAAATTTGAAAGAGAACATATGGATGATAAGTGGGTGAAACGAAAAGTAAAATTCGGTTGATGTGTTATGATGATCCATTTAGCTTTTAGGGTTTTGGGATTAGTGAGCTTTAGAACATGTGTTCATATCAATTTTTTTTTTAATATGGAGTCTAAATATTATTTTTCAATAGCTCCTAAACATGGACTCTTGAATAAATATTAAGTTTTAGTGTGTTATTGATATGTTTAGTTTTAATGTTATCAAGTTAATGAATGTTATTTTTTTATGTTTAATATTGTTTTTTATATATTTTAATATTTAAAAATATTATTTAATTATTATCGGTTCAACCACGGTAGGATCATTAAACCTTGAATCGGTGTGCCTTCACCGGTTTTAGAAACATTTTTTTTATAGCAGAGGGGATGCTTAAGCTTTGGCTCCCCCAACATTTAAGCATCCCAACGATTGAGCGTCCAGGAAGGCAGCACTAGAGCGTGACGGTACTAATTCTGGAAAAAAAAAATGTATAAAAGCGTCAGTTCGTGATTGGTATTAAGACATTGATCATTGGAGACGTTAGAGCCAGGAGAGCACATAGAGAGATGGGGTTGACGCTAGGAAGTTGATACTCAAGCTAGAGTCCTTGCTTTCATCTCCTTTGATTTATTTTCCTTTTATTATTATGCCAGCTTAATTGTCTCTTATTAGAGGTAGATGGATATGCCTGTATGACTTATTCTTATATTGGGTTTTAATCTAGATTTTATGGTTTATCTGAGTTTAAAAGTTTGTTCTCTATTATCTTGTTCATCTATAGTTTAAATTTGCAGTGGGAAAATTGGAATTTATGTTTGTCGTTGAGAACGAACGATTTGTGCATGCTTCCTTAGGAATAAGAACACTATCAAATCAGCATTATTGAGTTGTGGAGTTCTTAGTGCTCTTGTTAAATTGATAATCTTCAAGGAATTGAAATATCAATCATTGACGGGAAGATTTATCAAACTGAGGAATTTGGGGGTAAATAATAAAAACTCAACTTCATCAATTTAGATGAACTTGTCAAATTAAAATCCAGTGTAAGGAATAAGTAGGAAGGGGTTATATCCCAATCTGGACTTAACAAAGCTCATATTTTGTTTACCAAGTAACACATTAAGATTGCTTCTCCCAATTGTAGATCTTGCAAGTGACATTTTCAAATCATTGTTTTCTTCAAAAATCTTGCAATTTTTATAACTAGTGCAACATTCCTTTTCTTTTTAAGAGTTCCCATAAATCAATTACATAGTATCTGTTGGGTTTTCATGAGATTATCCTCTTTTAAAATCAAATCTCAAGGCGGAAGAAAACCTTGTCCATGGATCGCGTATTACGAACATGAATCACATAAGGGCTATTGTGTTTACCTCTTGCAGCGTGCTTTCTCTGTGATCATAAGTGCCACGAAGATGTAGCACCTCTACTCAGTCCATGCGAGTAAAAGGGCGTAGGAGCTATGCATATTGTACTAGCTGACGACTATGGGGAGGCGTGACAAGCAAGTCCAGGTTTAGAGCAAGGCTAATAGTGTCTATTTATAAGCCACATGCTCCTCTTGACCTAACTGCTTACTTATCAGGCCTTGTACGCTACAAGTCAAATAACATTTATATTAATTAAATCATATTTAATTAATTGACATGCTCCACATTGGCTCTATGTGTGTGACCTTGTAGGCTCCCACTAAGTTGGCAATAATATTAAATATTATAATAATATCAAATATTAGTTATAATATTAAATATTATAAATAATGAGCGGCATCTAGCAATGCATCATTACTACCCAATTAGCGAGAGTATCGGTGATCTGATTTTAGCCTTACCGCGACCCAAATTTATCGTGTAGTAAATGTCCCTTTGTTCATATGTCTTAATTGAACACAAGGCATAAGAATGTCATTCTTGTTATGTTTAATTATTTATTCCTCGATCCTCAAGTAGACATGTGATCACAAACATGCCCGATATCACATATTGGCCCATTTCCGCGTGGCCACGCATATTTCATGTCTCACTCTATCGAGGGGCCCATGACATTACCCATGTTATGTAGGAGGGACGAATCCTGTCTACATCACTCACACTCCTCAACATGATTTATTGCAAGCCCAATAACTACCTTTATGATTACCCTGTTACACGTGATGTTTGATAGCATTAAAGCCTACAACTCCTCATGTAGGAATTGTAGTGACTTTAAGTCGAAGGACTACTTCACTATGGTCGCCATGAGAATACTTATGACACATACATAAATATTATGAAGTATTCCCATAATGGGTCATCCACTATAAATATTACTCCCAATATTTATACCTATATGTCGACTTGATATCACATATCCATGACTCGTGAGATGTGGTCATCATTCAACTCACACAATAGTCTCTATGTATTATTGTCATCCTAATTAACAATAATACTCGACTATGGATATTTAAGAATAGCGTTCTATTATTCAATGAGGTCTCACGGTTAGGTCACATACTTAATATCTTATTGAATGATCTGTCTATTCTAAGGACTTTATTATGCTCTAAACTAATAACATAATAATGAACCTTATTCATATGTCAAATGTATGATTGAATTCATGACACAAATAATGATATATTCAAAATAGATTAGTCTCTAGGGCTTACACCAACAGTATCAATATCTAGCTTATGCTCATCAACTTGCTTGATCAAAATTATTTTTCATTTTCAAGATAAGCAATCAATTTCTTTTGTTTCAAAACCAAATTTTCTAGATCATTTGATTATTTATGCAACTCTTCAAAAGCATCATGTAACTCATCATAACTATAGGAAAGAGAGAGTTCATCATTAGTTACCTCTCTTCACTTTGATGTGAAGTCATCAAGCACAAGTTTGCCTCTTCACTTTAGTCAACATCTTTACTAGAGGATGACATCATTTTCTTTCCATGCTATGCTCTTTTTCCTTTCTTGTCTTTCTTCCATTTCTTCTCTTCTCTTTTTCACCTTTCTTCTTGAAGTTGGGGTACTCATACTTCATGTGTCTGGATTTTTCACATTCATAGCAAGTAGGGTTGGAAGTGTTCTCATTCTTTGTAAACTTTTTGTTGCTGGAGTTACCTCTTTTGAAATTGCCTCTCTTCTAGGGAAATTTGCCAAACATCCTAACCAACAAGTTTAGGTGATCTTCTTGGAAATCCTCACTTGAAAAATCATCACTATCACTATGCTCATCCTTTCTTAAATATGCAACCAAAGCTATTCCTTTCTTTATCTTGTCATGCTCATCATGCTGATTGAGTCTGGTTAGCTCAAGTTCATCTTCTTGAAGCTTCCCGAAGAGTGTAGCAAGAGACATAGTAGATAGATTATTTGACTCCGCAATCGCCGTGACCATGGTTTGCTAAGACGTATTCAAGCATCTCAACACTTTGTTTACTAGAACCTCATTATAAAAAACTTTTCGAAGAGCATACAATTGGTTAACAATATATGTAAAACGTTTTTGCATATCACATATTAATTCTTCTTGAAGCATTCTAAATAGTTTATATTCATGAGTTAATGGTGTGTTCATCCTACCTCTCCTCGCTTCACTTGTGCCCTCATAGGTCACTTGAAGTGTTTCCCACATTTTATTTCCGGAATTTCAAGTGGAGATCCTAAAGAACCCATCAATACTCACACCTGTAGTAATGATGTTCTTGACTTTCTTATCTAGTTGGACCTTTTCTTGTCATCATCGGTCAACGATGACCTAGGCTTATATTTCTCTTCTTCATTTACAATATGCTTAGGAACAAAAGGATCATTCAAGATAGTATCTCATATATCAACATCAATAGATTCAATGAAAATCTTAATTCTAGCTTTCCAATATATATAGTCTTCACCACTGAAAATTGGGGGTTTATAAATAGAAATGTATTCATTTGGCCCATTAGATTAAGAAGCCATTTTCGCAAGACTTGAAAGGTGATTAGCCTTTTTCAAGAACTCGCTCTAGATATATACCAATAGTAAGTGTAAAAATAGTTCCTAGTCAAGAGGCACTAGTGGAAAGTATGCTTTCCACATCACAGATTCTACATTGGTTGAGCTAAAACCATTGTAGAAAGTAGCGGGGTGGTATTTTTGTAATAAAATGGACTTTGGTAATGACTTTCTACATCGGTTGCAAAAGGAACCGATGTAGAATGTATCGGTGGCACTTTTATAATATTCTGGATGACGTTCTACAACGGTTTCTTTTGCAACCGATGTAGAAAGTCTAATTTGAAATAACTCATTGTGCCACTATAGAACCCACTCTCACACTCCTTCTCAATTCTCACTCTCCCCACGCCATTACGACTCGGAGTGAACCCCTAAGTTTCGCCATGACTGCTTGGACAAGCTTGGGCGGCAACCATCTCACATTCCCGCTAGCCGCCGCGTCTGCAACTCTTGTTATGCCACCGCGTCTGCCACTCCTGTGTCCTTTGAATTTGGTTTTGGCAACATTTTACACTCCCACTCACGGTGGCGTCTCTAACCAGATTCCGCCGCCTCCTTCCCGAAAAGAATGGCACGCTGTTTCCGACCATCATCATTCCACAATAAACCCTTTTTCTACATCACGCCTTTCAAATAACACTATTATTTCTTGACAATAGAATTCGACAACTTTCATCGAATACAGTAGTTTTTTTCAGTGTTAAGAATAACCAGATTCAATATATTTTATATATAACTACGGTGTCCAACATCAAAATCGTGTTCAAATATGAGTTATGTATATATTTACTCTTGTGAATTTGCTTTCTTTTGTTTTTCCTATTGTTTGTTTGTCACTGGACCCGCAGCCATAAGATTCTTTGAATTGTTTTTAAAATCAGATCACCGATACTCTCGCTAATTGGGTAGTAATGATGCATTGCTAGATGCCGCTCATTATTTATAATATTTAATATTATAACTAATATTTGATATTATTATAATATTTAATATTATTGCCAACTTAGTAGGAGCCTACAAGGTCACACACATAGAGCCAATGTGGAGCATGTCAATTAATTAAATATGATTTAATTAATATAAAGGTTATTTGACTTGTAGCGTACAAGGCCTGATAAGTAAGCAGTTAGGTCAAGAGGAGCATGTGGCTTATAAATAGACACTATTAGCCTTGCTCTAAACCTGGACTTGCTTGTCACGCCTCCCCATAGCCGTCAGCTAGTACAATATGCATAGCTCCTACACCCTTTTACTCGCATGGACTGAGTAGAGGTGCTACATCTTCGTGGCACTTATGATCACAGAGAAAGCACGCTGCAAGAGGTAAACACAATAACCCTTATGTGATTCATGTTCGTAATACGCGATCCATGGACAAGGTTTTCTTCTGCCTTGAGATTTGATTTTAAAAGAGGATAATCTCATGAAAACCCAACAGATACTATGTAATTGATTTATGGGAACTCTTAAAAAGAAAAGGAATGTTGCACTAGTTATAAAAATTGCAAGATTTTTGAAGAAAACAATGATTTGAAAAAGTCACTTGCAAGATCTACAATTGGGAGAAGCAATCTTAATGTGTTACTTGGTAAACAAAATATGAGCTTTGTTAAGTCCAGATTGGGATATAACCCCTTCCTACTTATTCCTTACACTGGATTTTAATTTGACAAGTTCATCTAAATTGATGAAGTTGAGTTTTTATTATTTACCCCCAAATTCCTCAGTTTGATAAATCTTCCCGTCAATGATTGATATTTCAATTCCTTGAAGATTATCAATTTAACAAGAGCACTAAGAACTCCACAACTCAATAATGCCGGTTAAGAAGAAATAATAGTGTTATTTGAACATCCCATTTGGGACACCTCCAGCAACACCTAAATATTTAGTTAATCACGTACAAATATTTTGTTAATTCAGTTCTATATATGGTTAATGGGTCATCATTTGAAGCTTATTTTCCATTTTCATGTAACTATTTGGTTAATCATATACAAATATTTGGTTAATTCAGTTCTTTATATGCTTAATAGGTCATCATGAAGCTTACAACCATTTTTCACAAACAAGTAAATATTTGGTTAATCACCTGCAAATATTTCGGTAATGGTTGTGGAAAATGATTGTAAGTTTCAGGATGACCCATTAACCATATAATGAACTGAATTAACCAAATATTTGTACGTGATTAACTAAATATTTAGGTGTCGCTGGAGGTGTCCCAAATGGGGTGTTCAAAAAATATTTCTCAAGTTATGTTATTCCGACTCCCTATTTGGGACAACCACGGGACAACTACGGTACTATAGCGCTAGAGTACTGCTCCTTTTTTTCCTTCAAATTTTGACTTTCTTTTTTAAAAAATAAAAATTAATCTTTTTTTGAATATACTAACATTTTTTGTTAATTACGTGCAAATATCTGGTTAATTCGATTCATTATATGGTTAATGGGTCATCCTAAAGCTTATAATTATTTTCCACATCCATGTAAATATTTGGTTAATTACGTGCAAATATCTGGTTAATTCAGTTCGTTATCCGGTTAATGGGTCATCCTGAAGGTTACAATCAATTTCCACAACCATGTAAATATTTGGTTAATCACGTGCAAATATCTGGTTAATTCAGTTCATTATATGGTTAACGTATGTACAATGATGGGAAATGATTGTATGCTTTAGGATGACCCATTAACTATATATTAAATTGAATTAACCAAATATTTATACGTGATTAACAAAATATTTACATGGTTGTGAAAAATGATTGTATGCTTCAGGATGACCCATTAACCAGATAATGAACTAAATTAACCAGATATTTGTACCTGATTAACCAAATATTTACATGGTTCTGGAAAATGATTGTAAGCTTTAGGATGACCCATTAACCATATAATGAACTGAATTAACCAGATATTTGCACGAAATTAACAAAAAATGTTATTATTAAAAAAAAGCTAAATTTTTAAATTTTCCATTTAAAAAATCAAAATTTGGAAAGAAAAAAAGTAGTGGTACTGTAGCGCTACAGTGTCGCTACAGTACCGTAGTTGTCCCAAATGGGGAGTCGGGATAACATTTTTGTTTGTGAAAATATTGTATTGCTTCCACACTTTGGTGTGGCTTTTTTTTGGCAAGGGAGCTGGAAGCAAAGTAGAGTTAGACTTAGAGTGTGTTTGGGAACATAGTTTTTAGTTAAAAAACAGCTGTTTTAGGAGTAAAAAGCTGTTTTGTATTAATCAACTCATGTTTGGGTAAAAAAATTAAATTTTAAAAACGCTGAAAAATGATGTAAAACGCAGTTATATAATAAGCTACACTGTGAAATGTTTTCATCCTCATAAACGCTGTTTTGCTCCTGACCCCGTAATACCCTTCCAACGGCTCCTGTCAGAAACAAATAAATTTCTCCATCTTCCCGTAATAAAAAGTTCACCTTCCTCAACCAACCTCCTTAACCATCATCCATGTTTCAACCAACCCGTAATAAAAAGTCCACCTTCCTCAACCATGTTTCATCTCTTATCTTCCTTGTAATAAGCTCCCATCATACTGCTCCCCTTCTCTGTGAAACTCGAGGAACTCGTCTTGCTCTGCTGTGTCCGCCATCGTGGTGTGGGATTCGGTGGTTGTCCTCTGATTGTCGCTACCAACCAGGTTAGATCTGATCTTCTATTATTTGCTCAGATCTGATTCGGTGGTTGTCCTCTAATATGTTTTTTCAATATGCGATCTGTTTGGCCCTGTTTTTCTTCTCCTCTGTCTGTGATCTGGGTTTCTTGTTTTTCATTTTATAATCAATCAAAAGCCTCTGTGATCCATTCGTTATATTTTTTTCACAATGCTTAAGCTACCAATTTTTTCAATGAACATAATCAAGCCGCAGGATCCATCTTTCCAAAATGTTCATTCCAAAATTGCATATGATGATAGATATTGGCCTGTATTTAAAGATTGCATAGGGGCAATTGATGGAGTCCATGTTCCTTGTGTAGTGCCTCAAAGTGAGCATATAAAATATATCGGCAGAAAGGGATATACTAGCCAAAATGTCATGGCTGTATGTGATTGGGACATGTGTTTTATATTTGCATTGGCAGGTTGGGAAGGTCGAGCACATGATGCTAGAATTTTTCATGAAGCACTACGTAATGCAACTTATAAATTTCCACATCCTCCTGCAGGTATCATATTCTAACTAGTCTTTTATATATTACTTTCCATGTTTCAATATATATTTGCCTTCACATTTTATTTTAAAATTAATGCTCGGTAAATATTATTTGGTTGATTCTCAGTTATCCAACACCCGTTGGCTACTTAGGGCCATATAAATGTGAGCGATATCATATTCCAGAATTCAGGTGAGCTACTGGATTTAGTAGTCACAACGAAGTTTTCAACTACTTTCATTCTAGCTTAAGGTGCACAATAGAAAGGACATTCGGTATATGGAAGAATCGATTTGCAATTCTGAAGCGCATGCCAAAATTTAAATATTCCACCCAGGTTCAGATAGTTATTGCTACTATGGCAATACACAACTTTATTAGACAAAACAGCATCACAGATGTTGAGTTTAATAACTTTGTTGGTGATGCGAATTTATCAAATGATGATGATGATGCTACCACTGATGGGAATGACCTACTTGAAAGCATAAATAATCCTATATCGTATGAGTACATGGATCATGTTCGGGATTCTATGCGGGATGATATCGTTAAAGCTTTATTACCAAACTAGGAGTTTGTGGCAATGTTGTTATTTATTTGTGGATTGTCTAATTTCAAGTTAATTATGTAACAATATTTATGTTTGTGATTTATGTATTAAAACAATGTCATATTATATTTGTGATTGATAACTTACCATATATTAGAAAAAATGTTTGTCTCTTAGTTAATCATAGCCATGATTTCTGGTTGGATAGTAGTTAGACTTGTAACAGAATTGTAACTACCAATAGTCAGTAAGACTTGTAATGAGACACTAATCATAGGAGAATAGAATAGAGAGGGAACCAATTTGTGAATTCAGGAGTGGTGAGGAGGGGCGAATTGCACTTCAACTATAATTTTTTTTATTTAACTTTTGTTAAAAACAAAATATTTTTACATGTTTTCCATAATCAAGGAGAAAAAAATTTATTCATTTTTTATAATAGATAATTTTGAAGACAAAATATTAAAAAATCTATTGTTAAAAGAAAAACAAATATTTTAAACAAATGGCTTCATACCCTTTTTGGTAATTTACTATCAACAAGTGATTATTTTTACATCACCCAAACAAAATAGATTATCTTAAAATAGTTTTTCAGTAAACATACCCAAACGAAAATAGATTATGATTATAATCGATTATCATAATAATCGATTATTTGAAAACAGATTATCAGCATAATCTTTTTTCCCAGTTTTCCCAAACACACTCTTAGGGTGGGTTTGGCAAGGTCAATCCGCTAGCTTATAGGCTTATAGTGGATGAAAAAGTGGTCATGTTTGATAATTATTTTTCTAATTAGCTTATATCGTTATTTTACAAGCTTACATCGCTTCTTCCACAAGCTAATTAAAGAAGCGTTTGAGCTTATAGCTTAAAGTTAATCATCTTTTCTTCCATTTTTATCCCTATTATTTTAATCAAATTCCTCATTTATTCTCAGCTAAATAAAATAGAAAATAGTTAAATAATATTTTTTAAATCTCTAATTAAAAATTAATATTTTATTTTTTTAAGTGATGGGTAATTTAAAATAAATTAAATTAAATTATTAAAAATGAGAATTATTTTCAATAAATAATATATATATATATACATAAATAGGATTTATATAAAAAAAATTATATAAACATATCTTTTTATGTCATTTTACATTTATCAGCTAGTCAAACCATTAATTTTACTAAACACTTCAAATCTAATTCGCTAGTTTATCTGCTATCCGTTATCAGCTAGCTCATCCACTATCTGCTATGAGTTCATCCATTATCAGCTAGCTTATTCGTTATGTGCTAGTTTTTACCGATTTGAGCCTTATAGTGTGTGAGAGTGACAGAGAGATAAGTGTAGAAAAATGATTTGGGAAAATTTAAGTGTCATTTATATGGCAAGTAATCACATATTAGAATATTCGAATAGGAGGGGTGTGGCTTGAAAACATTAAAATTTATACTCGTGTCAGAGAATGGATAAATATTGTAATTATACTCCCTAACATTGCAATATTTGAGTTTGAGTTTGTTGATGCAGAACCGAATTTGGAACAAGAAAATGATGAAAAGACAAAAGATCGCAGATTATGGGTCGCTCTCTTTTAGATGTTTCGAAAGTTTATCCAGGTTATGCAGTAATGTGAAGCCTTGACATCCCTAGAATAAAACAGCCGACCAAATCTATATGGTTGTTTATATTAGATTTGGGACTAACGCAACCCTAAAAGCTAGTTTTGGATTGCTCCTTACTTATAAGCATTCTTCAGGTCATATCACTATTAATGTGGGGCTCTAACACCCCCCACTCCCTCACGTCCAGGACTGAACATCTGCAGGCGGCCCAACGGATCTAGGATAGGCTTAGATACCATAATAGAATTTGGGTTTGGGTCTAACTCAACCGCAAAACCTAGCTTTAAAGTTAGTTTGTAGGGTGAGGGTTGCTGCTTACTTATAATCACTCTTGGCCATATCAATATCCAATGTGGGGACTCTAAGGACTCGTTTGATGGTCAGGATAAGAGAGACAAGATAGGATAAGCTATCATATCCTGTCTGAAACTATTGTTTGGTGAGTCAGCATGATAGGATAAGTCAATCATGTCACCTATCATATCATGTCCATCTAGTTAAAATTCTATCCTGAGTAGGAAGCTGAGTTAGAACTCAACAGGATATGATATGGTGATTTAAAGTATAACATGATTAAAAAAAGTTAGTGAAATATCAATATTTAAACTAATAAATATATTAATAATTAATTTAAAAATTTATTTTTATTTTATCACAAGGTTAATTTTGTTGTTTTATATTATTTTAAAAAACTTAAAAATATTAAAAAAAATATTAATAATTTAATTATGTGTAAATTAAAAACTCAAGGATAGACAATATTGAAGTTAGACAATACTCCATCGTTGGAGTTGTGTATCAGTCCTCCACCCATTTTGCACAGACCAAGTCGGTTTCCGGTACTTTTAAATTGAATTTTTTTGTTCGCATCTGATTACTCCAGTCATTGGTAGGTTAGGTTGATTGACCAGATCCATTGAATTAATTAATTGTCATATATATTTCGGCTCCCAAGATTAATTTACATGTGCCCGCATGCAGCCCGTCATTATTGTAACTTTGCTCCACAATTAAATATATCAATCTAACCTTATATTAAGGACTGATTTATTAATAATATGAAGCCACACTCATATAATTACTATCATTAATTATTAAAGAAATGTTACTAATTTAGTAATATATAAATATTAAAATAATATGAATTAGTTGAACAATCAATAAATTATTGTAGTATTGAATGACTAAAATATTTTTTTTTTGGAAAATACTAACGAGTGTCCTTAGGGCATTATTTAAGGAACCAAGAAAAGAAACTTTACATAAGAAATTGGTGTATTTAACATTTGAAAAAATGAAATGTTTGGTTTTCCAATGAAAACTTGTTTTTCTTAAAGAGTCCCTAAGGACACTCGTTAGCGTGACCTTTTTTTATTAAGGCTTTATAGAGCCTGTTTGTTTAAGATTAAAAAATAATTGATTTTGTTACAAAATAATTTAGTAATTATTTTTAGAGATTTTTAAAAAAAACAGAAGCTTGTATTTGTTTACAGTTATAAAATCAAATTTTTTTTTTAAAAATAGTTAGTTATAAATTTATTTTTATTTTTTTTCAGAAGCAATTTAAAGTTGCTTTTCATTTTAACCTCAAAACGATTTTTTTTTCTGCTTCTGATTATGAAGCAAAATCAAACACCGGTAAAAAGGATCAGTTAAGCTAATAATTCATACTCATACAATGTGAAATTCATGAAAGCCTTTGTACAAGCTAAAGTATCAATGTCCAACAAGAACAATGCAGGCATACTAAAAAGACAAGAACTATAGTCGCACCTTCTACAGCAGGATCAAACAGAATTGTGCAGCAGCAAAACATTGGCCATTTTCCAATGATGATTCAAATAACAAGGATACCATTTTTTCTAAGCATGAAGACTATGAGATGGTCATCGGATCTATTTGGAATCATTGAAGAATGCAGCATTCATATTAGTTAATGACAAGCACAGAAAGCAAAACACACATAGTCCAGTCATTTAAGCATTTTATCATGTAGATTACATGCAACATAGAAAGAGACTAATTTAGAAAAAGAATGCTTCAGCAACCAGCTCTTAGTTTCACATTCAAACAAATTTGCATAACCAAAAATACGCCATTCTTCCTTCCTATGGGGTCCATCGAGGTGTTCTTCTTGGGGAAGGTTGAAGACAGCCATGGGGAGGAGATGAAAAGCGTCCCCTGATCCATCCCTTCTATCATTGCACGCAAGTCACATGTCAGCCGAAACAATAACCGTTGTCTCCGGTTTCCCGTCACCTTACTGACATCTTTAACCGGTTTATACCTCTCATATCTCGTCCGTTGATAAAATTTAATAATATATCAACGGTCATTTATCAAGGAGGACCGAAACTCCGAGTTTATGGTGGAGTATTGAAGACACTGCACATGGCTAAGCATAGTCGTGCATGGACTACAAAAAAAAAAATAGCAATAAAATAAATCGGTCGTTAATTGCCTGAATTCGGTCGCTATTCATATTAAGAATAAAATAATTCAAAGTGTAAATATCTAGGCAGGTTAAGAAAAACGTTGGCTACCATAAATGTTTGCCAAATGCGAAGAAGCAATCATGTGTGGAAGAGAGTTTTCGTGAAAATATTTTATTGCGTCCACACCATCGTGTGATTTTTGGCAAGGAGCAGGAAGCAAGGCAGAGTTAGAGTCGGTTAGAGTCGGTTTGGCAAGATCAATCTACTATCTTGTAACGGATGAAAGTAGTCATGTTTGATAATTATTATTTTTAATTAGCTTATAATATTATTTCACTAGTTTATATCGCTTCTTCCACATACAAATTAATTTAAGTAACGTTTGAGCTTATAGTTTACAGCTCATCATATTTTATTTCATTTTTATACCTATTATTTTATTCAAATTTCTCGTTTATTCTCAACTAAATAAAATAAAAAACATTTAAATAATATTTTTCAATCTCCAATTTGTAACATCCCGGTTTTTATTTTTTTCAAGATCGGTAGATTATATCTGTTTATATTTTTGATCGAGACCTAGAAAAACGATTTTGGATAAAACAAAATCATATTTAGACTCTACTTTATAGTAGAAGGGGACGATTAAAATTTGTGTTGAAAATTCAGATGGAACCCGATCTGCGTTTTTACTGACAGTAAAATTTTATTGATCAGAAAACCTAATTTTGACCCGAGAACGAAACAGTTTAGATTTATATCACTTTTCAATGATATAGATTATTTTTAAATTTTCGCTCAAAAATAAAATGTAATATCTTATTCGGGCTAATTTTCAAAGAAAACACACGAGAGAATTTAAATCGGGTAAACGACGGAGTTGGATACTGAACTGCAGAGACCTGTTAATGGATTGGATTAGTGAGTTATGGATGACTCAAGTGAGGTGAGTCACATGGTGAGTCATGATAATGACTCACCATGTCATGATGACATTTGGGGAAAAGTCCTTTTTGCCCTTGAACTTTCATGTTTTTAATCATTTTCATTTTCATCTCATCAATTCCATTTTCTCTCCAAAATAACCAAGTTTCAAGGAAAAAAACCTAGACTTCCATTGGAGATTTCTCAAAGATCTTCCACTTTCTTGCAATTCTAAAGGTAGATCCTCACTCTCCTTGACATAATATTCATTTCCCTTCATCAATTTCATAAGCATCATCTTTGTTTTCTCAAGTTTTAGTTTTAGACCCATTTCTTGGTAAATTCATGAAAAATCATAGAAAAATATTTTAAGTGTTATGACACTTGACCTTACCTCTCTAATACCTATGTTTGTTAGATCAAGAAGCTTGAAATCAAAAGAATTTTTTAGCTATTTTTTTTAGCTATGGCTGAGCCACCCATAAATATGGGGCAAGAGGTTTGCAAATTTTTCTAACTTGTTTTGTATGATTGGTTGTGAAGGAAATTGTTAGGGTTGTGGTGCTTGATTGTGTGGTGGACAAGGAACAAAAATTTGAGGAGTTGGATTAAGGATTTTAAAGCAACAAAGGTAAGGAGAGTTTACCTAAGTGATTTTTGATAGCTACGTGCTATTTGTCCATCGTGTGTAAATTATTCGTATTAATTTTTGTGGTGTTCAATTTAATTATCATGTACTTGTTTATATGGTTTCAATTTTTATCTGTGAAAGTATGTTATAACTGTGATATGTGGATATCTATACGTATGGATTAACTGTTGGTTGATTGATTGACTGAAAGCCGGACAGTGGTCAGTGCTCAATTATAATTAAGGGTAAAGCTTTAAAAAGCTTGAGGAGAAAAATTAAGTGTTTTGATTTAAGGAAGTGGAAGAAAATGTTGAAAATAATAATATTTAATGATATTTCGGTGAAAGAGTAAATCAATGAGTATTAGTAAGGACGAAACAGTGAAAAAATTTCATTTAAAAAAATTTTCCAAAATAAATTCCAAAAGAAAATAAATAGTAATTACAATAAATTAAGTTTCAAAAATATGTTAATATTGATAGTGAAAAACTTTTTGGAAAAAGAAAAGCCATTTGATTCACAAACGATTTTATTCTAAACAAAACATAATTTAGAAAAGTGATTTACAGCGAGACTATGAGAAATAGTTTTATTGTTTTGGAGAAAAAAGTTTCAGAAATGATTTTCAATAATTTGATGTGTTTTAAAAGAAATTTCAAAAGGAAATGAATTTGAGAAAAATTGAATTACGTTGTGATTTAACGTTTTATAAAATGAATTTCAGCAGAAAATATTTTCTGCAAAAGAGTTTTAAGTCAGCGAAAATATTTCCGATAAAATTGGATAAGTTTCGGAAGTTTTGTTTTTGGTATTTGTTGTTTCACAGAACGAAAATGATGTTGAAAAGAGAAAAGTGAACCTAGTTGAAGTTGACAAAGAGAAACACAAGAAGAGGAGTTGAATTGTGTTTCTTAACAGTTTTTCTAAACCAAAATGTTAACCAAGTTGTCGAACAAGCATTGAATAGGTTTGGTTTTAATATAGGTTATGCTAATCAGCCATTTATTGCATCGGCATTTCCTGACTGGGTCCAACAGGCAGAAATGCCTCGAGGATACAAAATACCCAAATTGTCTAAATTCTCGGGGGAGAGTGGAGAATCAACCGTCGATCACATTGCCCGATATACAATCGAATTAGGAGATTTGGCTTTAGAGGAGGGACTAAAAATGAAGTTCTTTCCTAGTTCACTAACTAAGAATGTTTTTTCTTTGTTTTCAGCTCTGAGACCAAATTCCATACATTCCTGGAATCAATTAGAGAGGAGCTTTCATGATCAATTCTTTAGGGGTGATTTAAAAATTGGGTTGACAGACTTATTCGGCATTAAAAGAATGAATAACGAGTCTATCGAAGATTACCTTGCCAGATTCCGTCAAATGAGGAGTTGTTGCTTCACCCCTATCCCTGAGGCAGAGATAGTGAAGATTATTGTCGGGGGATTAGATTATTATATCAGGAAGAAATTGGTCAACCAACACCTAATTGATTTTGCCCAGTTGGGTGACAAAGTCCGACAAATTGAACAACTGAAGGCCGAAAAGGTTTTCAAGCAGAGGAAATTCCTCAAAAGAGAAAAGATTAATTTTGTCAGATGTAGTGATTCCAACGAAGAGGGCAATGATTCTGAAGAATATGAGGTAGACTATGTTGAATTGAAAACTGGTCCCCCTTATACATGTCAAGCCTTGAGGCCTGCAAGGGCCAGAGAAAGGATTCCTTTCATCAATAAGAAAGTGAATACATTTAACGTGACCAAGCCAACCAAATATTTGACATATTGCTTAAAGATAAGCAGTTAAAATTGTCAGAGGATCATATGCTATTGAAAGCCCATGAAATAAAAGATCGAAAATATTGTAAGTTTCATAATACTTTTGGTCATGTAACTAACGACTGTATGCATTTCAGGGACATCATTCGGAAAGGTTTGACAGAAGGAAGATTAAAGTTTTCAGACATGAAGATTGATACAAAACCATTCGGTCCTGAAGTTAACAAAACTGACCGCCAAGTCCCTATGGGAATAGGCATGGTCAATATAAGAGCTGGACAGAATATTCAGATGGATCTGACAGATTCATTTGATGTCTATCCAAAACCAGGGGAACCGCTTGTCGACTTCATGACACGCAAGAAATCTGGTGGTATTTTCAAAGTTTGCCCAAAATGTGAAGGATTTTATGACGATACTGCTGCCAGGACGGCTAGGGCACAGAAAACACCATCATATCACCCACAAGATAGAACTGAGTCTCGTGACGGTAATAGTCAGGGCAGGTTTTCACACCCGAATAGCCAGGTTGGCTCTAACAGTGTGCACAGAAGTGATATGCATGCTGTCAACAGGCAGACAAGTAGTCGTCAGCAATATACGTATCAGACAAGACCTAGACAAAACAAAACCGGAGGTTAGCTTGAAGAGCCAGTCAGAGAATCAGTGGGGAGTAACCGGTCTGTCGGCAGAGGTTTCAATTCTATCAGGACCAGGAAACCCCCCATCTAATGTAACGGTGGATCGATGGGTAAGAAATTATGTTATGGCCTGCTATCCCGAATTACGAAAGCAGAAATGGGTCAGAAGAAATAAGTTTATTAATCACAATCCACCCTTCTAGAATGAGGATTACCAAAAGGGGCAACTATTTCAAAACACTCAGATGACAGGACCTGGTTTGTCAGGACCGTCAGGTCAGTCGGTTATGTCTAAGAGTCAAAAGAAGAGGCTACAGAGGCTCCGACAGACTCAAAAGAAGAAGCTTGCCAAGCAAGAGGGAATCACCATAAAGGAAATGCCTTCACAGGATACTGGTTGTCTGGTAGCAGTGACTCGCAACAAAGCTGACGAGAATGGAGATGCCAAAATGAAAAGCATGATAGTGACCCATCCCATGGAAGTTGATGCGATGGGGCCTATTAATCAAGCCAGGCAGAATAAGCCTACGTCACAGGTTTTCACAGAAAAGAAGAAGGCCTTAGAGCAGGCATCACCACCAATAAGATCCACTGGCAAATGGCCTGTCGGGCTGGCAGATATGGAAAGGGTTGCAGGACTCGAAAAAGAGTTTGAGGCGAGAATGGGAAAACAACAATTGACAACGTTCAGGCCTGGGTGTGATTTAACCAAATAAGAATTGTCGTTCGATGCTGTCATCGAAGCACTGAATGACCTAAATGATGACATAAACATCACTAAAGACATGGACATGGATAGCCAGAATGAAGATCTAGCTGATATCATCGAGGCACTGGATAACTGCGGCGTAGGAATAGCCCGACCTCTGTCAGATAGGTCAGGATCAAATGATGAGAATGATTTAAAAAGAAATCATGGCAGAATGGTTGGAGGTGCATTCTTGGATGAGGATCCAGAGAATGAAGTCATACTGGAACCAGGGATGAAAATGAAGATAGGATTGATTTCATTCATTCCAGCAGAATATGAGGGATATCTCGAAGTTGATTTCGCTGATGACGATGATGATGTCGTCAACAATGGTAGAGACCCAGGCGATTTTTGGATGTATGTTCAAGAGAACTTGGTTACCGTATTCGACAATGTAGCCCAGTTAGAGAAGCCCACCGATGAGCAAAGAAACCATTGGAGGCCTTTGCATGTAAAGGCCATAATAGATGGAGGACCTACCAATAGGGTTTAATTGATGGGGGAGTTGCTGTGAATCTGATGCCAAGAGCAATGTTCAAAAAGCTAAGGAAGGATCAGTCGGATTTAATTCTGACAGATATGGTTGTCACTGACTTCAGTGGAAAAACTTCTCCGTCAGATGGCATCAGTTTGTTGAATATGCAAGTTGGCACCGTCGAAATGATGACATTGTTTGTGATAATTCCAGCCAAGTCAAGCTACAACATATTACTTGGCAAGGATTGGATTCACGCTGTAGGAGCAATTCCGTCAACAGTGCATCAGAAAGTAATCTTATGGAATGTGCAAGATCAGGTAGAGATCGTAGAGGTAGATGACAGTGCTTGCTATGCTCAGCAATTACATGTTGATTTCAAGGTATATTCACCAAACGTCAGACCTATAACTGCCAACAAAGGGGTTATTGACAATGATGCATTGGAAGTGAGCCTTCTCAACCAATTTTGTGTTAAGATAAAGGACGAGACCGACAAAACTCGGCCAAATTCCGACAATGAGCCTTGAAATACAACTGAGAAGATTGTCGTTCTATCTGGCCGACAAAGAAGTACACACTTCATAAAGTGTGTTAGCGGATTGTATCATTGATGATGGCCCTTTGGGTTTTGAAAAGGGAGCTGAAGTTAAGCAAAATGTGGAAGTGGAAGATCCCCTGGAAGAAATAAACTTATGTACCGAGGAAATGAAAAGGCCTATCTTTGTGAGTGCTTTTCTGCTAGAGGATTACAAACAAAAACTTATCAGACTAATTGCAGAGTATAAAGATTGCTTCGCATGGGACTACGATGAAATTCCTGGTTCAAGCAGGGATCTAGTCGAACACCGGTTACCACTCAGGGAGGATTGCAAACCTGTCAAACAGGCGAGTAGAAGATTTGCCCCAAAGGTGGTGCATAAAATCAAAGAGGAAGTAGAAAGACTGCTTAAAGCAAAGTTCATTCAAACAACCAGGTATGTCGATTGACTTTCTAACATAATTCCTATTATTAAAATGAATGGTAAAATGAGGGTATGCATAGATTTTAGAAATCTAAATACTGCCACCCCTAAAGATGAATATCCGATGTCAATAGCCGACATGCTTGTCGACTCAGCGTCAGAAAATGAAATTTTAAGTTGTATGGATGGTCATGCAGGTTATAATCAAATCTTTATAGCCGAAGAAGATGTGTGAAAGACCGCCTTCAAGTGTCCAGGAGCAATTGGAACATATGAATGGATTGTCATGCCTTTCGGTTTGAAGAATGCAGGAGCCACCTACCAACGAGCAATGAATACTATCTTCCATGATGTGATTGGAAAATTTATAGAAGTATATATTGATGATGTGGTTGTCAAGTCAAAAACTAAAGACGATCACCTAGAGCACTTGAAGCAAGGATTTGAAAAGATGAGAAGACACAACCTCAAAATGAACCCATAGAAATGCAGCTTCGGAGAATCGACTGCCAAATTCTTGGGCTTTTTAGTTCATAAGAAAGGAATCGAGGTGGACAAAAATAAAGCCAAAGCAGTTATGGAAGCCACAACACCGACAAATAAGAAGCAATTACAGTCCTTCCTAGGAAAGGTTAACTTTCGGCGAAGGTTTATATCAAATTTGTCGGGAAGAACAAGAGTATTTGCACCATTGGTCAAGTTGAAAGCAGAACAAAGTTTCGTATGGGAATCTTGTCATCGAGAAGCTTTTGACCAGATCAAGAAATATTTAGTCAATCCACTGGTCATGATGCTTGCTGTGCCTCGTCGACCGTTGAAGTTGTACATATCAGCATCCGAAGATACTGTAGGATGTCTATTGGCGCGGGATGACTATGTCAATGTCGAAAAGGCCGTGTATTATCTCAGCATAGTTGTCAACGATGCTGAAAAAAGATATAGTGCTATAGAGAAATTATGTCTAGCATTGTATTTTTCATGTACCAAACTCAAATATTATATGATGCCTTGTAATGTATCAGTAATTTCTAAGACTAATGTAATAAAGTATATGTTGTCAAAACCAGTCCTTAATGGGCGTATTGGTAAATGGACCATTGCTTTGTCGGAATATTCTTTATAATACGTGCCAGGCAAAGCTGTCAAAGGTCAAGCAATTGCCGACTTTTTAGTAGAACATACAGGATTGGATGTGCCAAAAGTAAACTTTGTCAATTTACAGCCTTGGAAACTCTACTTTGATGGGTCAAGGCATCAAGGAGGTAGTGGAGTAGGTGTCTTAATTGTGACTCCACAAGGAACCCCCACCAAGTTCATGTTTGAATTTAAGTATCCATGTTCTAACAATGAAGCTGAGTATGAAGCTTTAATTGTCGGATTAGATATACTAGTAGAGATGAAAGCACAGAATGTGCATATCTTTGGGGATTCTCAGTTAGTTATTAAGCAACTTACTCAAGAATACAAATATGTCAGTTATAATCTGATAAAATATTGCATTATAGCGAATAAATTGATGAGGAAGTTAGATGACATAATTGTCAAATATATCCCCAGGGAGCTAAATCAAGAGGCTAATGAGTTAGCTCAAATAGCTTCAGGATACAAGATATCTCAAAAGACTTTGTCAGATCTAATGGAAATTAGGGAATTATTGTATCCATTAGAAGAAAGAGATGTATTGGCCAATGACATAATTCTGCCCAATGATTGGAGATTGCCAATAATTGAGTGTTTGGAAAATCCAAGTCAAAATGCAGATAGAAGAATAAAACATAGAGCTTTGAATTATACTATGCAAGGTGGACTATTACATAGAAGGTATGCCGACGGAACTTTACATAAGTGCCTAAGTGAGCAAGATACTTATTTGACTTTGTCAGAGGTCCATGAAGGCATATGTGGGGCCCACCAAGCAAGAGAGAAAATGAAATGGGTGCTCCTACGGAGTTTGTATTATTGGTCAACTATGGTTAGGGATTGCATTTTGTTCGCCAAGTCTTGTGAGCAATGTCATAAACATGGCCACATACAAAATGTTCCGGCCAGTGAATTGCACTCTATAGTCAAACCATGGCCATTCAGAGGATGGGCTTTGGGTTTAATTGACCAAATACACCCGTCTTCATCAAAAGGACATTAATTCATTTTAGTTGGAGTCGATTATTTTACCAAGTGGGTGGAAGTAGTTTGCCTCAAAGCAGTCACCCAACAAGATGTGATTGATTTTATTGAAAATCGCATTGTTTGTCGGTTTGGAATACCGCAAACCTTGACAACTGATCAGGGATCAGTTTTTACCGAGAATAAAATCATAGAATATGCCAACTCTAAGTATATAAAGATGCTCACATCTACTCTGTACTATGCACAAGCTAATGGCCAAGTTGAGGCCATAAATAAGATTATTATTGGTCTTATTAAAAAGTATGTGGGTCGACAACCTAGGAACTGGCATAACACTCTTGACCAAATACTGTGGGCATATAGGAATTCACCAAGACAATCGATAGGAACCTCGCCATACAGGTTATTATATGGACATGATCCTGTATTGCCTGTCGAAATCAATCTTCAATCAATTCGTATTCAAAGACAAGATGACTTCCCTGTCGACCAATATTGGGATGCAATGTTGGATGAATTGGACGAATTAAGCGAAGAAAGGTTGATTGAATTGGAGAACTTGATTCGACAGAAAGAAAGAATTGCAAAATTTTACGATAATCGAGTAAAGTTTAAATTATTCAAAGTAGATGACTTAATGTGGAAAGTCATTTTGCCTATGGATAAAAGTTGTCGAGAGTACGTAACTGGTCACCAAAATGGGAAGGAGCATTTAAGATTTCTAAAGCATTTTCTGGGAATGCGTATGCACTTGTCGATGTCAATACGGGCCTAGGAATTAATTCAATTAATGGCAAGTATTTAAAGAAATATCAACCGACAATGCCAGAAGTAAAGATTGACTACAAGTAAAAAGAAATAAGAATATTTTATTCACTAACTTGGCAATACAACCATACATTGTCAAAAGTACAGATTGTCAATCTAAATTATTCATTGTTTGTTAAGAGTACAAATGATCAATCAAAGCTAACTTATTCCTAAAATAACTAAGAGTTAGAAACTCTGATAAGATTGGCAGACTTTTCTCCTTCACTCTTCGACAATGCAGCAGCGCAACCTAATTTGTTGAGGCTTCATTCCCACTTGATGAGGTTTCGTCTGCTTCATATATTGAGGGTGCACAGAGTGCAAAGAAAATCTGGCACAAGCAGATCTCACCATCATTTAACCCATAAGGTGGTTGTTGCTTATGGTGTAGTAAAGACAACACCAAGAAAGATAACCACCCTCCGAGAAGAAGATGATGGAACTGGAAACAGATGCACTCATTCTGTTTCAAGTCCGCTCTAACCAGAGGTGGGCAGCAGTAGTCAGCTCTAGTAGTTATGTTGGTTGCTGATCTCTACCGTGCCCATTACGTTGGTTACTGATCTATACTAGCAAAATGACCATCAAGACAAAGACCTTGAATCTGAGAGTCAAAGGTTGTAAGGTCAGGCTCCCATGGAAATAGTAAGGAAAATAAGGTCGTTGATGGGAACATATTTGATGTAAAATCACAAGTGTTTAATGGCGTATATGTTGTGAGAACCAAGCCTTGCTATTTATAAGTGGTCTGGAGAGACAAGAAATTAAATGTAACGGGTTTACCATGTTTTGAAACTTACCGAGATTAATGGTAAATTGATATAGGTAAGTTACAAAATTTATTGGAACCAACAGTTGAAATTAAATAAATGTGAAAGTAGACCAATAGTCATTCTCATTAAATGAATGACAAAATAAGTGTCGAAATCACAAAATTAGATAGAAAGAAAGAAAATTACAACAGATCAAATTTTGTCTGAGCCAATGTCAAAAGATAATTGATCCCATGCAAAGGTAAGATCAGCCTTGCTGGCAACTGCAGCATCATATTTGGGTTGTAAAGCACAAAGTTTGCCAACTAGGGTTTCAGCTCTTTGGCCAAGTTGGATAGATTCGTCATCAATGGCTTTGACTTTGTCTCTAATTTTCTCCAGAGCCTTATCAAACTTGGCACACTGTCGGTCTGTCAATTCGATCTCTGCCAATAACTTTTTTAGGTAGTCCAGGAAAGAGTCTTTTGTCTGAGTTCCTGTCGAGATAAGGTCAAGCTCTTTTTGTTTGGAGGCCTCTAGATCCTGGAACTTGGCTAGAAGATTGTCCTTAATCTTTTCCTCCTCTTCATAGGAAGGAATGACAGAAGACATCTTCTCTAATTTGCTAGAGAACCGCTCCCAAAATTTGTGGATTGAGAGGAAGTGAGTGCGGCTAGGCAAAGGAAGATTGGAATGAAGGGGGGTGATTTCATTAATTAGTCTTGACAGTTCTTGTCGGACATTAACATCAGAACAAAGAGTACTGAAGGAGTTGTCAAGAAGAGTTCTCAGATCATGCATGAGATTGACAACTCGAGAATCGCTAGAGTCAGGTTGAGTTGATGAAGAGTTGGTCGAGATAGTTGATTCTTTCCAACTGACTTTAGTCAGCATGTTGATCCAAGTATTAAAATGAAGAGTTGGTTTGGGTTCGGGAGACTTAATAGTTGGAGGCCTAATTGGAGGCGGAGGAAGGACGACAAGAATTGTTTCAGCCAATAAGGCCTCCATATCAATATCTTCATCTGGAATCTCAATCATGACAGCAGCTCCAGCTGACTTGCTAGCCGTAGAAGTTTGAATTTAAAGAGTCGGTTCAGATTGTTGAGAAGTGGGGGGCAGTTCATAAGTGAATTTAGGGTCTGAAGAATTTGTTGTCAGACCATCACCCTCAGGAGCCAACTGCTCTAAATCTTCTTCAACCTGTAAAGGTAAGAAAATCAATGAACCTGAACTGGAATAATTAAATAAAGGGAGAGTACAAACAAATTGTATTATACCTCTGGATCAGAAGGATTCATCGGTTCAACAGTTCTGCTGACAATTTCCCAGATGGTCATTGAGTCCTCACCTCAGGAAGTTTCTTCCTGATAAAAGAGACAGGGTGATACACAATTATAATATATATGGAGAATGATAGGATAATGAAAAATATACCTTATTGGAGTCCAAAGACACCAAATCAACATCTACGTCTTCTTCCTGTGCTTCTGCAGTAGGATGGACAATTTTCTTTTTCTGTCAAAATGGAAAAGAAATCTAGAGATTATGGATGAATCTATTTTAATTCGACAAACTAGTCATAAGGATTGAAGTTGTACCTTGGACTGATCAGAAGGGGAATTGTTGGATGAACCGGCAATGGTGCCTTTTGGTTTGGATGAGGTCTTGGCAGCATCAGAATCTGCTGAGATAGAAGAACTCTTGACAAATCTTGATTTCTTGGAAACTAAATCAGAGATTATACTTTTTTATTTTCTCTTTCTTGTCCCTTTTGTTGTCTTAGACACGGGAACTTTTGATCCTTTCTTGGCAGGCTTGGTCTTCTCAGGGATCAAATCTTCCTCCTCATCCGAATCATCTTCAAACATCTCTCCTGCTAATATGACAACTTTAGATTTTCCAGGAAGAGGTTTGTTGATAGGGTCCGGCAAGCGTACCGGATCGAAGCAAGTAATAATAAAACGGTGAGAAACCGAGTATCGAACTCAGGGATTGGGAAACCAAGTGTCACTTTTCAAATTAAGCAACTATTTAGACTAAAAAACAGGTGTGAAAAGATTTCAAGAAAATAAAAGAAACAATAAAATCAAATCAAATATTTTTGGATTTTAAATTGAAAGAGATTTCCAGGAGTTGGGTTACCAACAAGACTCCTCATGCTACTAAATTGACTACCCCTCTTGTTAATTATCAAAATTGCTTTGAAGGTGAATTTATCCTAAATAAGTTAATGTTCCCTCTCGAGATACAAGAACCGTGCCCAATTAAACCAACCCCTACTCTCGTGGTAATTGTATTTAAATTAAACCCATTAAGATTCGTGACAATTCAATGGTACCCTCGAAGGACCGCTTTTAACTCTCGTGATTTCAGTCCTAAGTTCAATCCCTATAGATCCAATACCTAATTTCACCGCTAGGTTCCTCCTTAGAGTATCTATGACATGCAAATAAGTGCGCACCAAATTCACAAGTAATTCATGCAATAGGAATTAAATCAAAAGCAAATTGGAACTAAAAAATGGAAAACATCAACTCATAACATAAAACAAGTCTTGGGCATAGCCCTAATTCCTAGAAATAAAACAAACTACTCAAGCATTGCCATGGTCGTGGCAACCTTGAATAACAGAAGCATAAAAATCCTAAGAGAAAATAAGAAATTGAGAAGAAGAGAAATCCTAATTTTTGCCTAAGGCAGCAGCCCCTGGGATCCCTATTTTCGAGCCTTAGAGTCCTATTTATAATGTAGGGTAACTTGGGATTAAAGTTGTTACAAAATCATATCAAATCAGCAATTAATTTTTCAGTTTTTTCACGTCACGATCGTGATGCCTGTCACGGCCAGGCCGTGACAGATTCTGTCCTGGAGAACTTGACACTGGTTGGCCTGTCACGGTCGTGATGGCCATCACGGCCTGACCGTGACAGGTTCTGACTTTGGCTCATTTTTGTTGTATTTCAAGCTCTGCCTTCATGCAAACTCCAACATAATTGGTCCTGAGCATTTTAATCTTCATATTTAATTGCCAAATCAATATCTCCAAATTAATTGCCAAATCTTATCATATCCTTTGTTGTTGTGATAGGCAATTATTATCCAAATCCAATTTGATTTGGATCCAATCTTTTATCTCAATGCTAATTGAATTATCTTTTAATCATAATAATCCAAATCCAAATTGATTTGGATTCAAATCCATCATGTGGGCCCTTGCAATTTACTTGGCAATCTTCAATTTAATTTCAACCCTTCTTCTTTGTCCTTTCCTAAAAATAAAAATAAGAAAATCTTGAGAAAATCAATTAATTCTAATTAAAATCAATTAAATGCACACATTGACTCAAAATAACTAAAATATGAAAACAAAGTCTAATTTGGGATATATCAAGCATTCAACAAAATTTAATTGATGAAATCCGCTCTAAAATAATAGATAAAACATGATAAGACAGTGGATTATCAAAATACCCCAAACTTAAACTTTGCTTGTCCTCAAGCAAATTAAAACTCAAAAAGACTCAGAATTGGTTAACTCAATGGACTCAATTAATTTCGCACAAATTCCATGCAATTTTATCAATTCAATTTTTCTTCAATGTTTCCCCCTTTACATCAATGTAATCCCCACATTCATTTACTTTAAACAATTGAGAATTTTATCATTCATGCAATTATTAATTTAAGCAAAAGGTTCGAGTTACACACAAAAGGGTGATCACCAATTTCAAACATTTGCCTTCCTCACAAGGGCATTTAATAATTCACTCATTCGCTCAATTTGTCTAGGCTATCAACTTTCACTCAATTTCACATTTCAAGAGTACTTTCCACGAATTTGATTTTCATCACAAACAAGGTTCCCACGAAAACATGCATGCATCATCAAAAGGTCTTTCATAGATTGTAATGTAGCCTGGCTAAAGGTAGGATATACAAAGGTGCTAAGCTTTACATCCCTAGAAATTAAGAGAGCATGAAACTTTTTACACTATTATTTTCACTCTAATTCCTTTTTCCATTTTTTTTGACACCTTGGGTGGCTACAGCCTATTTCCTTTGACACCCTTTTATTTTGCCCTTTTATGACAATTTTTTATTTTTCTTCTTTTTCTTTTTCTTTTTCCATTTTGCCTTTGGCTTCAACCTTTTTTTTTTCTTTTTCTCAACCCAAAATAACATATCGAACCCTTTTAGCCATCCCAAATTTAGTTTCCTTCAACCCTTGTCTTGCTAAGCATCCGTGCTCTCCTAAATTCTAAGAATGGGTTAACATGGTTTTTTCGGATTTTTGGCTTAAAACATAAGGTCATCAAGAAACAATGGGATATTAGGCTCAATGTGGCTAACTAGGGAACATGCATTAGGGATGGTCCTTTTTAGGCCAAGTAGCTATTTCAAAGAAAATTGCTTAAATCATTTAATGTAAACATATAAACATGCAAACCATGAAGAGATTCAAGCAAATCCGGGAAAGTGTAACTTAAAAGTGATTCACATAATTCAAAAACATTGTTGGAGGCTCAAATTCCTCACCTGGACATTTTTCTCAAATTGTTTGACCGAGATACAATCCCTAATGTGTGCATCCCTTCACCCCAAACTTATCATAAATTATGCAATCACAATAAAATTTCTCAAAGTTCAATTTTCAATTTTTCACATGAGGATCAATTTTCAATTTTCAAATCATTAGGGGATAATCATAAAAAATCAATATTCATCATGCAATCCATTTATGCTAAATTTAATAAAATCCCTTCAAGCTTACCAACACAAGACTCACACACATACATACGACTCAAGTAGAGAAAAACAAAATAATTAAAAAGAGAAGGGTTTAGAAAAACTCATTGAAGACGCTTCCACCCGGATCCCAAAGCCTGTGGTAAAAAGACCAAGAGATGCCCAAGATGTAAGACCTTCCTCCCGAATCCCATGGCATGTGGAATGGAGATGGAAGAAGCAAGTGTGATGAGATTCCATTGACTTCTTTAGGTGATATGATGAGCTCACTTCCTCCTGGGTCAAATGGTAAGTCACCTACTCCAAGAATGGCCTTTATGTAATTAGTTTCTTCATGAAGCACTAGAACCATAACTTTTTGAGGCGACCTTAGAGCATTTGCCGTTGTTGATGAAAACTCCCAATTCTCAGGCAATGACTTGAACTCCAAAGTTGGTATTTTCACAAAGTAATGTTATAGACAAATAGAAGGTACCAACTTTGTTATATCCAAACATGCATGCAAATCAACATACCTATCCAACTCAGAATTTTTAGGCTCCTCAATAGGAATGGTGAGAGAAGTATTTTCCACATGATTGGTCTCTTTTATCCCTTGCAAATGAACAATAAGAGATATTTCCTCCTTGCACTCCTCTTCGTGATCCTCTCCTCTTGAATGATCTTCCACCACCACTTCATCTTCATTCACGTCCATGCTAGCAAATAGATTCTCTTCAATTTGAATTCCACGCTGCTTTTCTACTAGCAATTTAGAAAATTCACTAGCTTGTTCTTCTAACTTTTGAAAGTTGTCACTTAGCGATGCCACTATCTTACTAGCATTTTCCCCTGCTCGCATTTCAGCACTCTGAATCATGGAACTAACTTCCTCCTTGCTACGCTCTATGCTCAAGCTCAAAGGATAAACATCTATATCCCAAAAAATCTCTAGCAAATCGGGATCCGGCTCGAAGTATGGTGGTGGTTGCAAAGATGACAAATAGGATTTCCATTCCTCTTTGTAGTATATCTTCACGTGCTTATCAGTGATACCATCGAACACGATCCAATCAAGTTGATATTCCCAAGTTGGATAGTAACGATAGTCCATGTGTTTCATCAACCTTGCACAAACAAAACTCAAAAAGAAAAGGTCAAATATATACAAATAAAAATTAAAAATTCTAAAGTAGTTGCCTCCTTTGTTACTAATGATATTGGTAGTGCCATTCCCCGGTAACGGCACCAAAAACTTGATAGGCTCCGGCAAGTGTACCGGATCGAAGCAAGTAATAATAAAACGGTGAGAAACCGAGTATCGAACTCAGGGATTGGGAAACCAAGTGTCACTTCACAAATTAAGCAACTATTTAGACTGAGAAATAGGTGTGAAAAGATTTCAAGAAAATAAAAGAAACAATAAAATCTAATCAAATATTTTTGGATTTTAAATTGAAAGAGATTTCCAGGAGTTGGGTTACCAACAAGACTGCTCATGCTACTAAATTGACTACCCCTCTTGTTAATTATCAAAATTGCTTTGAAGGTGAATTTATCCTAAATAAGTTAATGTTCCCTCTCGAGATACAAGAACCGTGCCCAATTAAACCAACCCCTACTCTCGTGGAAATTGTATTTAAATTGAACCCATTAAGATTCGTGACAATTCAATGGTACCCTCAAATGACCGCTTCTAACTCTCGTGATTTAAGTCCTAAGTTCAATCCCTATAGATCCAATACCTAAGTCCAATACCTAAGTTCAATCCCTTTAGAGTATCTATGACATGCAATAAGTGCGCACCAAATTCACAAGTAATTCATGCAATAGGAATTAAATCAAAAGCAAATTGGAACTAACAAATGGAAAACATCAACTCATAACATAAAACAAGTCTTGGGCACAGCCCCAATTCCTAAAAATAAAACAAACTACTCAAGCATTGCCATGGTCATGGCAACCTTGAATAACAAAAGCATAAAAATCATAATAGAAAAGAAGAAATTGAGAAGAAGAGAAATCCTAATTTTTGCCTAAGGTAGTAGCCCCTGGGATCATTATTTTCAAGCCTTATAGTCCTATTTATAATGTAAGGTAACTTGGGATTGAAGTTGTTACAAAATCAGATCAAATCAGCAATTAAATTTTCAGATTTTTTGCATCACGGCCAGACCGTGACAGATTCTGTCTTGGAGAACTTGACACTGGTTGGCCTGTCATGGCCGTGATGGCCATCACGGCCTGGCCATGACAGGTTCTAACTTTGGCTTATTTTTCTTGTATTTCAAGCTCCGCCTTCATGCAAACTCCATCATAATAATATTCATATTTAATTGCCAAATCAATATCTCCAAATTAATTGTCAAATCTTATCATCTCCTTTGTTGTTATGATAGGCAATTATTATCCAAATCCAATTTGATTTGGATCCAATCTTTTATCTCAATGCCAATTGAATTATCTTTTAATCATAATAATCCAAATCCAAATTGATTTGGATTCAAATCCATCATGTGGGCCCTTGCAATTTGCTTGGCAATCTTCAATTTAATTTCAATTCTTCTTCTTTGTCCTTTGCTAAAAATAAAAATAAGAAAATCTTGAGAAAATCAATTAAATTCCAATTAAAATCAATTAAATGCACACATTGACTCAAAATAACTAAAATAGGAAAGCAAAGTCTAATTTGGGCTAAATCAAGCATTCAACAAAATTTAATTGATGAAATCCGCTCTAAAATAATAGATAAAACATGATAAGATAGTGGATTATCATTTGTCAAGAGGGAGAACTGTCAAAGAAAACATAAATAAGTGGATCGTCAGTGGACAAGAGAAGAAACCTTTATACGTAATTGACAAATATGTACCTGGGTTGTATGTTAACATGCGTGAAAGGTATAAAAAGTCGTCATTCGGTTGAAGAAACCGACGAGTGAAGGTAACTGGATTTGGTTTTTCAAAGGGATCAACGTAAGCACTTACGCTATCTAGAAAAATGAAGTTACCTCCCTTCGTCGGCTTCCCTGGGTGTGAATCAGCTATACCAAAAGGAGCACAAGGAATGGGCACAGGATCAGGAAAAGGAGCGCGCTTTTAAACTGTCAAAATATTCTTTGGTCATATTTGGAATTTTCCAATATTTGGCAATTCTTTCAGATTACTTATTATCGTGCGTCCTTTTGGCGTTAACTAAAGCACTGTTGACATGACGAACCATGTCATGTGGTCTCATGGGATTCCACTTGATTTTGTAAAATTTCTCAAAGTCTTGAATTTATTTCCGAAGTTCACCTTGAGTTTTTATGCTGGGTCTTGTTCCTGCATAGAAGAATCATCACCATTACCAGCAGCATCGGTAATGCAACTCAAGCAGACTTTTAGACTTGGATGATAATTGGAGTAATAGTCATCCCACTAGTCAAGAAAACTTTGAGTTGCTCCATGGAAAGTAGAAAATGGGACAAGTTGTAAAGAGGCCCTGCGAGCTTTATCTTTGTCACTGATGGCCACGATATCTTCGTATGTTGGAACCTTGGCATCAATGAAGTGCTCATCCTGATCTAATGAGTAAGGAGCAGGGATAGATTGACAGAAACCAATCTGACAAGCCGTGGTATTGGGTAAATGAAGATAGATTCGATGGGTTTTAAAACCAGGACCATCGACAAAAATGACTCTTTGACAGAGAAAATTGGCCCAAATTGATTCATTGGATTTGGACACAGTAGTACTCAGCTCAGTAAACCACTCCGGACCATATTTTCGGTCAACAAAAGGGGTGAAATTGATTTTTGAAGAAGTCGACAAAAGAGAATGAAAAAATTTGAAATAAAATTTGAAATTGACAGTTTCATCTTTTGACAAAGACTCGGCAGAAACATAGCAAAGATAAGAACCATAAGTGTCTATTGACAATTCTGCTGGAGCCTTGTAAGAAAGGCGAGGCTCTAAGACGGCATGAAGCCACAATTGGAGAAGCCAAAGAGGACCTCCTATGTTAGTTTTCTTTTTTAATCTGACAGTGTCAACCAACATACTCATGATATCGTAAAGATTGGCCAGAACACACTGGCCTAGGGCTATCCTCTTGCCAGTAGCAAGAAGGTTGGCAAGAGGAACATAAGCTGTAATGAAAGTGGCAGACTTACTACAAAATACATAAGCACATAGCCAAAGGAATAAAAATGCTACATGCTCAGTGTCTGTCACCGGTTCGTTTTCTTTACCTTTGAAATCTATGATATATTTAGAAAAAGAACATCTCGGGACATAGACATCAATTTGTCTCTTAACCTCGACATGAGTATGCATGGAAGGGCCATCCGGACGAAGTCCTGTAATGGCTGACATGTTGAAAAGGGTTGGACCCATCATTCCATATGGGAAATGGAAATTGTTGGTAGTTTTATTCCAGAAGAAGGTTGATGCCCCAATTAAAGAAAAGTCTACCAGTTTAAGATGACAAGAAAGTTGGATAAATTCAAAGATTCCAACTTCTTTCCATACCTCACGTTTCTGGGCTTGGAGACGGGCAAGCCAACCAACGTAAGCATCAAATCTGGTAGCAGGGGACATCCTAAAAATCCTATCGCCTTTTTTAAATGCGTGAATAGGAAGTGAACATAAAGAGGCAAAGATAGCTTCATCAGGCTTATTGTAAGGAAAAGAACCTCGCAAATTATTAGGAATTTCGTTATGGGCAATAAGGGGACCCAAGAACGCAGTAGGTGGGTTCAGAGAAATGGAAGAGTCATGAACACGATAAATTACCTTAGAATTTTGCCATAGCTCTGATTTATCCAAAAGTGGGTCCTAAACCACCACCCTAGGAGCAGCCACCGAGGATTGAGGTGCTGAAGCAGAAGTTTGGGAAGAAGTCGCCATGAGCACTAAGCAGAATAATGAAGAATGAAGCAACTTTGCAAAAGAGAAAATTTTTCGCAGAGAAAGGAAGTGAGTAGATGAAGAAGAAGAAGACTGAGCGGTGATGTAATAGAAATTTATAGAAAGTGGGGGTTAGTGGTTCGACTTCCAAGACAGCTACAACGTTAGATATGATTAAGTTGATAAGATTTGATTACCGAAGTTAAGCCCAAAATTAAAAAACTGTTTGAGGATATGAAAATTCAAATTCTGCTTTTCTTTCGGACAAGACCGTCGAAAAGCAAAACTTGGGGGCATCTATTAAGGGTGAAATTTTGAATTTTTGACGGATGTTTTCTCGACAGGCTAACGAAGGGATCGAAGTAATAACTAAAATTTTCTTAGTATTGAAAATATTTGGTTGACAAGAAAACATAGTCCGACAAAAGAAGAAGAAGAAAAATCAGGGAATCGCTTAAGTCCCCAATCTGAAGAATGACTGTCAATATAAATTGTCAAGCAGCCAAACCGTCAAAGACAATTAAGTTGACACGGAGCAGTTCAAGAAATTGAAGCAGTTATCAGAATTGTTTGACAAAACAGTTTAGATTTAAAAGTTTAGAAAACTGCCCAGACACATGGTAGTCATTAAGATAGGAAGTTAGCAATGAGTAGTTACTTTGTTTGTCTATAAATACTTGTAAACATAATGTAAACGAGATCGGTTACTTGATACACATCCTACATATCTCGATCACACAGTAGATTGACGGATTACATTCAAGTATTCCTTCCATCCTTCTTATTTCAATACTATGGCAAAATTCAATGCCATTTTTCATCTCTTTTATTCAAGTTCTTCATTTAAATTCATTTACTTCTTGAAAGTTGTATCACTTAGATCCTACTTTACTTAACTTTCTTTTTAAACCTGTGTTTCTTTTTCATTGTAAATTCAGGACAATCAGGAAGTTATTTTCTACATATAAACTACTTTATTCTTTTAAATTTCAAATTTACCTTTTCAAATATAAACAGTTTCGTTGTCAAGTTTCATTATTAACAATAATCTATACACCATTTTTTAAACTTATATACTTGTCATAAAATCAAGTCCTTGCCAGCATATTACTAGATTTGACTAACTTATCAAATTCATACTTGACAGACAGTTCATACCCATTCTTAACGAGATTACCGCATAACTCGTAGGTTTCACATTCGTTTGATCTCTACTTATTTGTAATGAAGGAAATTTGGTCAGAAACCAAAACCCAATGTTAACACTTGTTACGGTTTAGTTACTGTAGGCTTATCGACATTAGGGTAAAACCATAGGTTAGATAATTCTGGTTGAGGATGCGTGTTTATTTGCTATATGATGACGTCTATGGATGTTTTTCTCCTGGTTAATGTTTGATGTTTGTTTATATGTTTTATTATATAATATTAATTATGATGGATGTTATTGATGATGGATGTTAAGATTGTTCTTTTTTAAAAATAATTGTTGAAAGTGCCCATATTCAATATCCCCTGTCTCAACATCGATTCAAAAACCGATTTTGAAAGTTAATTTTAATTGTTTTTTAAAGTGTTTTCTGTATTGGTGAGTCCTTTTTTTATTTTTCTAATGAACACCAAATTGTATTTTTGGTGAAAATGAATACATAGAGTTTTTTTATATCTGACGTTTTTCGTTAATATATGTGTAAATGCTTTTTTTATATATACATCAATCTTTTGAAAATAAGGAAATTCTTTTTTTTCGTTTTTCTTTTTCTAAAAAACAATCACATCTATTCTCTTAAGTAAATACATAGACAGACAAACCAAGACCCAGCGTATAATGGCTTCCTTAAACTTGTTATGAGAAATTCGATTCTACCCAAATTAGTAGGTCTTTAGCAACTAGAATATCCTTAATACAAAATATACATACGTATAGATTAGACGCCACACAGTTTTTTTTTCCTTCCTATCAACAACAAAGCATTTCATTCATTAATATTTTGTTTGGAGCTGAGATAAATCAACACAGCTTTTTGACACAAATACGACACTGCTACAGTAGTGTTACTGTAGCACCTTTTTTTTTTAAAAATTTTGACTTTTTTAAAAAAATGAAAATTTTATTTCTAAAAAAACTCATTCATCAGATAATGAACTGAATTCATCAGATATTTATACATGATTCACCAGATATTTGCACATACTTAACCAAAAAATTTATTTATCAAAAAAACTCATTTACCAGATATTTACGCATACTTAACCAAAAAATTTATTTATAAAAAAAAAACACATTCACCAAATAATGAATTGAATTCACCAGATATTTATATCTAATTCACCATATATTTGCACATACTTAACCAAAATTTATTTCTCAAAAAAACCCATTCACCAGATAATGAACTGAATTCACCAGATATTTATACCTGATTCACCTGATATTTGCACATATTTAACAAAAAAAAATTTCTCAAAAAAATTCATTCACCAGATAATGAATTGAATTCACCATATATTTGTACCCGATTCACCAGATATTTACACATACTTAACCAACAAAATTTATTTATAAAAAAAACACATTCACCAGATAATGAACTGAATTCACCAGATATTTATACCTGATTCACCATATATTTGCACATACTTAACCACAAGTTATTTATCAAAAAAACCTATTCACCAGATAATGAACTGAATTCACCAGATATTTATACCGGATTCACCATATATTTGCACATACTTAATCAAAAAAATTATTTCTCAAAAAAACTCATTCACCATATAATGAACTGAATTAACTAGATATTTGTACCCGATTCACCATATATTGACACATACTTAATAAAAAAAATTTATTTATATATATTTTTTAATTTTTTTTTTAAAAAAAACCCCGCTAAGTGGCGCACAGTGCAGCTACAGTGCCACACAGTGCTGCACATATTGTGTAGGTTTCCCAACCTGTGTTCGTTTAGCATTTTTGTTTTGTTTGTTAGAGTAGAAAATGAGAAGAGATAAAAAAAAAAGGGAGAGAGAAAATGCATTTTTCTATTGTTTGGTGGAGAAGAGAAATAGGGAAGAGATAACAAAATTGGTGGGATTCATCTTATATTTCTGCTCTCTTTTTCTTATACCAAACAATACATCAAATCAAATATACTATATTTCTCACTCGTTTCTCTCTTCTCATACTCTTTTTCACCTATTTCTCAGTTCTTTTTTTCTTTTGACAACCAAACAAAGGCTAAGAACATCTTTATCTCAACACTCCATATTTTTACATTTTGGAGTTTTTAAATGGGTCTCACTTTTATATATCACTTATTTTTGTTTTTTACAACTTAAATACCCATCTCTCCAATCTATCAAATTTAAAAAATGTCTTCAATGAGCCCCGTTATTTACACTCCTGAAATGGGTCTCACGTTCGTACCACTCTTATCTTAAAAAAACAAAAAACAAAATTGGCAGCTGGCCCACTCTGATGGGTGCAGTTAAATACCGATCCCAGTTACGCAATGTCCCATTTTTTTGGGCGGTTTCAAGTAGACCTAAAAGTAAATGGGCCATGTAACCCATATAAACAAAAGCAGAGCGGCCAGACATGACAGAAGTTGCAGAACAGCACAACCACCACCTATAACTTACCATTACAACAAAGAAAAGATTGTCACATGGATAGTTTGACAGTAGCGACACGTATATGTTAAAAGACACACAGAGGTAGAGAAAGCCAGCAATCAATTTTGCCGTTTGGGTCAGACATAACATATTGTCGTTGAAGGCAGTAATGGTAGCAATTAACGTTTTAGAAGTTGAGCCGGTCATATCGTGAATGGCTTATTGGTTTTTTTTTTTTTATAGAAAAATATTAGTAATTAGTATGTTATGCTAACGGGGAAGTTAGAACTCATAACCTAGTTATCACTCGAGTTTTAAAAAAATTGATTTGCGTTTAATATTGATAGTTTAAAAATAAGTTCAGAAGAATAGTTTTTATTTGGATGATAAAGTAAAATCATTGAATAAATATAAATATAAGGAATATCTTGGGTCCCGTATCAAGAATCAATTATTCTCAACGAAAAAGCTAGTAATTCTTACTTTATCTAAAAACCAATTATACTCACCCCGTAATTGATTTTAAAACAAATACCTTTAGAATTTTAAAATATTTTTACTAGAAGCAAATGTGATTTTGGAGCTCCCATGACCTGAACCAAACAGAGACTAACAGTAGCAATCAATAAGTTCTATTCTACTAGAGGCAAAGAGTCTAACAAATATAATCAATTGTTATCAACCCCAGTTAGAATATTCATTGCTGAATATAAGATACTTTTCAAAAATACTTTGCTCTCTGTAAATCATGTGATTTCATCTAAATTAAGCATTAAATTTTTAATATTTTTTAAATGTATTTTAAAAGTTGCTAATTAAGTGTTATAACTACCAAATTCATTGATTATTTATTTTATTTTATTTAATTCATTTTTTAAAAAAGTTTTTTAATTAATTATTATCATATATATTCAATTTAATTAAAAATAACTTATATACGTAGATAATTTATAGTTTGAAATGCGTTACATTTAACATATGAATTAAAGTATTATATTCTGTTGGTGTAAAAGTTTTACACTAATATTTTGACATGTGCGTATTTATTTTAATAATCAAGAAAGAGAAATAACAATGATACTGATTTGTCAAAATATAATTAAATGTTTGTATAAAAATCATTTATACTGATAGTACATAGAAATTAAATTCTACTAATTTTAATATTATTTTTTATATTATAATAATTATGCATCAGTTTCAATGATTTTTAATGGAAATTATCTTTTTTACTTATTTATTTATTTATTTCTATTTTTTGTACACCAAGAATATTTTCTAGTCAATAATCAGAAATTAATCCCTTTTATAAAATAATGATTATCAAAATGAGTTTTGTCTCTCCAATAAAAACTTTTCCCACTGACAACCTCAACTATGGTGGTGTTTGGAAGAGCTTATTTAAGCTCCTTTTGACTTATCTGATGACATAAGCTCTTATGCAGTGTGTTTGGCAGAGCTTATTAAAATAACTTATGTCATCCCATAAGGAGTTTTTGACTTATTTTCATAAGTTACTGGGAGAAGCTTATGGAATTATCATAAGAACTTATGCACTAAACACCCTCTCCGTGTTTTCACTATTCGAATCCGCTCATTCCCCTTTCTTTCTTTTTCTTTCTTTAAGTGCTTATGGCATAAGCTCTCATGCGATAAGATCTTATGTGATAAGCTCTTAATTAAGTTGTTTACCCAAACACACCCAACCGTGACGGGCTTGTTGACATTTATTTCTATTTATTTCATGTATCATTTATTTTTCCTTTTTTATCTAATATCATATCATTTAATTGTATATTATCCGTCCCTAGCTATAAAATGACACATGTCACTCTCAATCTCTCTTCTTTTAATACCTGAATATAAATCTTAAATTAACTAAGCATACTTTTTTGAAAATATATATTTTCTATTTTAATTTATATTTTGTAAATTCTACTTGAACTAATTATGCATATATATGAATTATAGTTTTGAACATTTATTCATAATATATATATATATATATGTTTATTTATATTTATATTTTTTTATTTTAATTTTCTAAATTTAAAAGCACACATGTAATACACGGGATACTTGCTATTTTTAATTAAAATATTACTATTTAAATTTGTCTATTACTAAAAATAAATAATCCATTTAAGATAAAAGTTAATGGCAATTTTTTTTAATAATAACTATTAAAACTAGTAAAGTTATTAATCAAATAACTATTTTCATTAATAAACAATAAATAATTGTACTAAGGAATAAAATTTATTTAAATTTGACTTTTTATACATAATTTAGTTAAGTAATGAGTTTGATTGGCATGTGTTCTCCGTGTAAACTTTTTTTATATTGTAAATCAATTAATCATGCTTTAGATGACTTTTAAGGTAGTCAAGATTCAAACACTTTTAATTATATGATTATTTATGATTGGTTGACAGTATAAAACAATTGATAATGTCTTCCAATTAAATCATTAAGTAATACTCCAATTAAATGTTTAAATTATTTAATGAAAAAAGAAAGTATTAATTTTTTATCCCAATATTATAAGGCAAATGATAACAAGTGCCCTTAAGGCATTGATAAGGAATTAAATATAGAAACTTTGTCTTGGACAGTGGCATATTTAATAGTCAATACTTTGAAATTTTTAAAGCTACACTTTTCAATATGATTTTTTTATCTTTGGAATCTTTAACCAATGCCCTTAGGGCACTAGCAAGACCTATATAACAAATGATTTAATTGATTGACATTGTCATCGTAAAATTTTCTACACTATCAATCAATCACAAATTTCTCACAGCATCATTAAAAATGTTTAACTCTTACCATAGTTACCTTAAAACTTATATATGGATTGATTTGTGATTCATTAACAATATAAAAAACTTTGAGTAATGATAAATGAATACACTTTTGGTGTCCAACATCGTGTGTGTGTATATATATATATATATATATATATTTACAATTGTTTATTATTTTTTTTCTCCCATCACATGTATTTAACACTTGAAAACAACTCACCACCATATAGTGTCTATACTTGATGTCCCAAAAATGTGTTCATTTATCATTACTCAAAAACTTTATACTAACAATATATGAAAATTAAACTTTATGATAAAGTCTTATGTTTTATTTAATGTTATATTTTATCCCTAAGTGATTATTAGGTTTTTAACACTGTATTTGGTTGCAGAGAAAATGAAGGGAAAGAGAATGAGAGGAGAGAAATTAAAGAGACATGTGACTTTTCTGTTGTTTCATTTATAAGAAAAAATGTAGAGAGAGAAAAAAAAATGGTGTAGAATCCATACAAAATTTTCTCTTCTCGTGAGAATTGAGAAGAAACTGGACCGTGCGAGGAGAAAGAGTGGCATTTACATATAGGGCTCGTTTGATAATAGAGGTAGAATAGGATAAGTTATTATATCATATTTGAAACTATTATTTGGTGAGACAGTATGATAGAATAAACCAATCCTGTCACCTATCCTATCATGTTTATCTAGTTAAAATTATATCCTGAAGAGAAGCTGTATTAGAACTCAACAAGATAGGATAAGGTGATTTAAAATATAAAATATTTTATATATAAAATAATAAAAATATAATAAAATATAATATGGTTACCTATAAAGTATAATAAAACATAAAATAATAAAAATATTAATAATTAATTTTAAAAATTATTTTTTAATTTGTCATAAGGCTAATTTTATTACTTTATATTAATTTAAAAATTGAAAAATAGATAAAAATTATTCTAATAATTTAAATATATGTAAAGTAAAAACTAAAAATGAATATTTAAAATTTTTTAAGTTAAACATATTTTAAATTTTTTTAATATTATATGTAATTTTATTATAAGAACAATTTTGTCTGTTTATATAATCTTAAAGAAATGAAAATTAAAAAAAAACTAATATTTAATAAAATATGAAAACATTTAGGAAAAAAACGAAAATTTTAAAATTCATATTTAAATTACAATGTTATTTAGGGGTGTTCACGGATTGGATTGGATCGGTTTTGAGCTAAAAAGTCATCCGATCCAATGATGAAAACATTGTGCGGTTTGGATTGGATCGGTTTGTTTCCTTAAAAAAATCCGATCCGATCCAATCCAATCAAATGCGGTTTGGATTGGATTGGATAATTCGGTTTTTGTCACACTTTATTTTTTTTCCTAATGTTAAGTGTCATTTCTACTTATTTAATAGTGGATAAAAGATAATCTTCATTTTAATTTGGGAGTTTGAGAAGAAAAATATTATTGTTATTTTTTAACACGTTCTTTTATATTAATTCTCTATATCTACTCCCAATTATCCTATTTCTTTTCCTTGAATCGGCTACAAATAAATTTTAGCTAATTATTTTTCAAATTTACTTAATTGTTTTTCTATTTTTCATGATTACTCAATCAAATATATATATGTTATGCATCAAAACTTTTAGTAAAATATAACTTCAAGACATTAATATTTATTCTAAATAGTCTTATATATGTCATTCCAACAAAAATATTAAAGAGAATGATGGACATAAAAGTATGAAGAATAATGTTTAAGTATGAGTAATATTATAATTTCAAAAATAATAATATATGTATATAATAGATCGGTTTGGATTGGATTTGATTGGATTTCACTATAGGATCCAAAATCCGATCCGATCCAATAAAAAATTGCAGTTTTTTTCGTTTTTCGGTTTTCGGTTTGTTCGGTTTTCGGTTTTTTGGCTCGGTTTTTGCGGTTTGTATTAGTTTGGATGAGTTGATGAACACTCCTAATGTTATTTAATTAGTTATCTGATGGACACCAAACATCGAATAGAATAATAATTTATCTTGTTCATATCTTATCCTACTATTATCATACTCTTTTATCATATCCACCTCTATCCTAGAGTGATAATCAAACGAACCCTTAATTCTTTGAATTTGAATGACAACAATCACACCCACTTTTCTTGCATTTCGGTTCTGGAGCCATACTCATCAGGTGAGGGGTGCAGACATAATAATAATAATAATAATAATAATAATAATAATATAAAGAGTGGCATTTACGTTTATTTCCTTTGAATTTGAATGACAACAATCACACCGACTTTTCTTGCATTTCGGTTCTGGAGCCATGCTCATCAGGTGAGTGGGGCAATAAATATAATAATAATAATAATAATAATAATATAAAAAGTGGCATTTAATCACACCACTTTTCTTGCATTTCGGTTCTGGAGCCATACTCATTAGGTGAGTGGTGTAATAAATATAAAGACTATTATAATAATAATAATAATATAAAAAAAAAGAGTAGCATTTACATTTATGTCCTTTAAATTTAAATGACGACGATGATTGACTATGATGATGATGATAATAATAATAACAAATACTAAGAATAATATAATAATATTTATATATAAAATAAATTTTAAAATTATTAAAATATAGCTTTTAATTTTTATTAAAAAATATAATTTAGAATGAAAATTATTATTATTATTATTATTATTATTATTATTATCATTATTAAGATTATAATCCACTTATTCACCTAGTTCTATCTTAGATTTTTTTAGTGGATTCAACAAATTGAATTGGGTTTTATTCTCAATTTGAACTCAAATAGGCTTTGTTAACCCTAAGTAGTGTCTTGAGTCTTTTAGTGTATTTTCTCGTTTTAATTAGGAAATTGAATTTTTTCTCTAATATTGTGTTTTAATAAATTTCAAGTATTATGCTTGATCTTTTGAAGAAGAAAAGTGAAATCTAGGAGCAAGGAAAGAATGAAGATGAAAAGTTAAAGAATGCCTTTTCTGAGAAGCCCGCCCTGCTAAATGAATTCGTTCTGCTAAATAAGTTCCACCTAGCGAATCTTTCATATCAGAACTATAAATAGAATTTCATTGTACGGATTTAGGGTTCCTTCCTTGGCTTTGGTGGCTGGTCTAAAGGCTGTAGAACACGGAGTTGGCTTGACTTGTTTGTTTATTCTCATGGGTTTGCTTTGAATTGAATTTGGTTTATCTTTTTAAATTATTAACTAAACCCCTTTCTCGAGGGTGACGATACACGTTATGATGGTTTGATTGCTTTTATGTTATTTTTGTAGTTCTACTCTTCATCTCTTTTGTGTTTTTCTCATGCGCTTAATGTTTGCTATTAACTAGCCACTAATATGCAAGATTTGCCAATCATAATGAGACCGATGGGTAATTTATGTGTCTAAAGCGTTGAGGTAAAATCATATAGTTAATGTGGATAGAGATATACAGGAAGAATAGTATGCGACTACCATAGGGAGTCATATTAGGATAATTTAGGATTCTTGCTTGACATGAGGGAGGATTAATTAATAATTACGAAAATTCATATTAATTGCATCAAACTAGTTAATAGTAGGTGAAGTCAAATCCCTATGGCCCTTTCTCATCATTGTTATTTGTACTGGCCGAGGTGGCAAGCTCGGCCGACGAGCTCGGAAATCCAACTAATTAACGATAACACTTATCTAGAACTCAACCAACAACCTCATCTCAGATAAGGGATAAGATAAATAGGAGGTTGGAGTTTGACTAAAGAGATCAGTGATAAGAAGAAATAAACTCGATCCTAGAAAAGAGGATCTATGACTCCTCTATAAAAGGAGGAAGAACCCTAAGAGGAAGATACTTTTGCTAACCTTGGTGATCTCCCTTAAAGCGTATTAGAGGTGCCGGCCGAACCAAGAGACTAAGGAAGAGTCCTTGCCCGCTGGTGCACATCAGATACAAGATTAAGGGATTGACTCGCCACTTGACCAAGGGTTGAACTCAGAACTACGTCTTGCTTTGATTCCCATTGGGATACGTTGGATTGGAGCACAAGTATTCTGTCAAGCTTTAATTTAAAACAACCCCTACATTTATCCTTGGTCAACATTCTACGGCTAGGATCCAGCAAGTCGGATCTCAGCAGGAACATTTGGTGCCCACCGTGGAGTCAGGTAAAACTTTGCCCCGACCATATACTCAACCACCACCGGCGGCGGCGACATAGAGCCGCTAGAGGTAGAGCCGTTATAGGCCTCTACCTTTGACCTCCAACAAAGAGCTCGGAAAAGTACCTCCATCGAACTCTCACCTAAAAAGGTCAAAAACGCAAAAGGAGTGAGGCTTCCTATCACTCATGCCGACCACAAACTCTCAGACTCACTCAAGATCTCGTGATCTCTTCTCAGATATGTTACCTTCGCTTCAGAAAGGTCGATCCACGCTCATGCCAAACTAGATCGCATGCCGCACTAGGTCGCGCGCCTGATCTACAGAAGAGAGCCTCCACTTCCACCTTGCGTTCAACGACCACCACACACCATCTCGGTGACATGAGGTCGACGCCCAGATCATCGGTTCCTTCCACCGTTGCTCGCGATCATGTCGTCATCGGCAACCCGGGTCCATACCCCTACGCGACATTAAAATAGAAGGTAGAGAAAAGGGTGCACAGATATTCACCATTCTCAGAAGGCATGGAAATGTTGAAAAGGGATGATTGGGACTGTGTGAGTGGCAGAGTTGAATCATCAAGACATTATTGGGTCTGGATTTGTATTTCATGAAGCATGCCAAGTGTTCGACGAAATTCCCAGGTGACATTGTTCCTTTATTTTTAGACTCACATGACTTGGCATACATCCATTTCTTCTGTGAAAGTATTTCTTGGTTTATATTGACAGGAAATAAGACAGATGCAATATAGAATGAACATAAAAGACTCTCTTGGCCCCAAAATAATTGTCTTAGCACAAGGAATACCTCGCCCCAGGCTGAAAAGCTTAGACATAGGGGACAAATACTGTTAAAACTGAATTTTTTGAGAAGATGAAAGTGGTAGTTGAGCCTTAATGGAGGAATGAGTAGATCACAGGAAAATAAAAGTGAAAGTTTTTTTCTACAAAGGTTCCCAAATGTGACATCTCAAGATCCAGGTGATATTGTTCTCTATCTTTCTCTCTGGCTTAATGCATAATTTGATGACAGAGCCTATGTGTGACGAAAACCAGTAAACAATAGGCCATGTTTAGCAAAATACTTAAGCTACTAGAATAAAAGTATCTTAAAGAGCTTAAGTGTTAGCGTGTATATTGCACGTACCCTAGTAGATTTACTGATTTAAAAATCAAATACTGCGGAATATATCCTAGTTTATCTTGGATCCGCAAAGCATGATATAAAGAAGTATATTTAATTTTTTCTTAAAAAAAAAGTCAGAGCTTGGGATAATATTTTCAATTGAGTCATCTTAGTCTCCCTCGAGTCAAGGAGTCCCGCTTTGATGCATTGATAAGCATTTGTCGCTCCCTTGAGAATGAGTATGACGGATTAATGTGGTTCGGTCTTGACAGTAACATGCCAAGTTATGCATAAGGTAGCTACACATAGACCCAAGGTTCACACTAACGTTTTCGGTGTCTACTTGTCGACGTCACTATGCGCAGCACGCCTCGAACCCGGAGTGACTCAGAACTCTGCTTCGGCGAGGGTGATGGAGTTTCACGGTCCCGGAGTATGGAGAACGATGATGGCAGAGAACAGAAGAAGGTATCTTAGAATGCTAGACCACCATAGCTTGGCCTCGGAGAACTGAAGAGGGTACCTTAGATAACTTGTCCACCACAGCTTGGCCTCGGAAAACAGAATAAGGTACCTCGGAGTGCTCGGTAGTCGGTCACCACAGATTGTCCTTAGAGGGCTCGACAATAGCAGCTCGACCTGGGTGAACTCGACCATGACGGGTTAGCCGCATTAAAAGTTGGCCATTACAAACCCAACACCCTTCACCCGATCTTCGACCTCCACGAGCAGCTTTTCCTTCATCAAGCCGACGAGCTTGGACTCTGCCGTGAGGCCACTCACCAGGATCTACCGCCATGATGAGATCAACTCTATTTCTTGATAGTATCAAATTGTTCCTATAAAGCCTTTCTAATCCGAGAGGCAAGAAATATCAATTTTTGAGAAGGAAAGCAATGCACTTCAAGGGAAGAGTGTTTCCCACCGCACTGTGCATGGTGTTGACTTGATACCACCAAACGCGGTTTGTTCATCTTCCAACACCCCTGCCGCATCCAAATCACACCACCAATATTACAGTCCATTTCCAAGATGGCGGCACCGCCACGCTCTAAAAAGAGAAAAAGGACAAACAACCTAAAAAGGTTGACCGAGCAAAAACTGAGGTACCAAATCGAACGTCCGAACCTACAATGGTAACCATAACCTAAAAGGGTAATAAAAACCTAAGGAGGTAAACAAAAGCGTAAAAAGATAAAAGCCTAAAAAGGTTGACCGTACTGAAATCGACCAAGTTAAAGTCGAAATGCTGAACCTAAAAATGCAAAACAAAGTCCTAAAAAAGGTAAAACAAAGTCCTAAAGAGGTTGACCGCGCTGAAATCGACCGAGGTGAAGTCGAAATGCCGAACATAAAAAGGCAAAACAAAGTCCTAAAGAGGTTGATCGCGCTATAATCGACCAAGCTAAAGTCGAAATGCCGAACCTAAAAAGGTAAAACAAAGTCCTAAAGAGGTTGACCAAGCCAAAATCGACCGAGTTAAAAGTCAAAATGCCGAACCTAAAAAGGCGAAACAAAGACCTAAAGAGGTTGATCGATCTAAAATCGACCGAGCTAAAGTCGAAATGCTGGACCTAAAAAGGTAAACAAAAGCCTAAAAAGGCAAAAGCCTAAAAAGGTTGACCGTGCTGAAATCGACCTAGTTAAAGTCGAAATGCCGAACCTAAAAAGGCAAAACAAAGTCCTAAAGAGGTTGATCGCGCTGAAATCGACCAAGGTAAAGTCGAAATGTCGAACCTAAAAAGGCAAAACAAAGTCCTGAAGAGGTTGACCACGCTGAAATCGACCAAGTTAAAGTCGAAATGCCGAACCTAAAAAGGCAAAACAAAGTCCTAAAGAAGTTGACCAAGCTGAAATCGACCAAGTTAAAAGTCGAAATGTCGAACCTAAAAAGGCGAAACAAAGACCTAAAGAGGTGGATCGAGCTAAAATCGACCGAGCTAAAGTCGAAATGATAGACCTAAAAAGGTTGACCGAGTTGTAATCAAAATTCCTGACCGAAGTGGTCGACCGAGCTAAAATCGAAAGGCCGTACCTAAAAAGGTAAGCAAGAAAACCTGAAATAGTTAACTACGATAGGGACGAGCTCAAAAAGCTCACGAGGTCAAATTAAAACGCCAAGCATAAAAGGCGAGTAAAAACTTAGGAAAATTAGTCGAGTAAATCCAAATGCTGGGTTAAACAAGAGCCTGGGATAATATTCCTGAAGCATGAAATCTTTATCATTCATAGAGCAAAAGTACATAGGGCAAAGCCAAGAGTACAAAATATCTTAAAAATTTGCTAAGTTACTCATGGGCATTCCCATGAGCAAAGACTCCATCAAGGTTGGAACCAATAATGTCTTCAGCTTGCGGAAGAGCAACCGAGGATGGCTCGAGCACGACAACTTCAGTTCCTCTGTTCTCCTCCTCTCCCACAACCCGCTCTTCATTATTCTCTTCTTCTTGATTTTCTTCTTCTTCTTGGTTCTCATCTTCCTCATCATCGAGCTCAGAAAAAGGAACCATAACACCATCCTAATTAAAATCCTTGTCCACACCGGCTCTCGAAAGATCGGAATCAGGAAGAAAGCGTTGGATTTGTTTTATAGCACTCGAGAACCCAGAAACGCGTTCCTTAATAATATAGGCTTCAGCTTCCTTCAAATCGAACTGAAGCTTGCAATTAGTCTTTTTCTCAGCAGTAAGAGACTGCTAAAGATTGTCAAGGGAAAGCTTTAAAGCCTCGGCAACCCTCTGAAAGTCGATCCTTTCATTTTCTCTTTAGAGAGCTCGGATTGAGGAGAGGAGTTGGTCTTCTCAAGCATGACATTTCGAGTTTTCAATTACCCAATTAGCCGAGCCTGCTCTTCAGACTTTGCCACGACTTTTTCAAGCTCATCCCCAGTGCGCAAAGTTCAGGCAGCTTCAGCCTTCATGCTTTTCATTTTCTTCACATTATTAGAAAGCTCGTGGCTCGAAAAACGGGTAATGGAGGAGACTAGGAGAGCATAAGCAGTCGCCTTCCATGCTCGCGTCAGGGTCCTATTCTAGTAAAAGCCGAGTATATGCTGGATTAAGAATATGAGAATCCACTAAAGGGCCCGAGTTAAAATCGTCTAGCCAAGAACAAGGGCAGAAGCCCAAAACGCCGAGGTCGAGTATTGTTCCCTCCCTCGCACTAAAAAGCCTAGGCCAAGCACAACACCTTCGCACCAAGATAATGTCCGCAGCAAATCATGCATGTTAGAGACCCAAGATTTGAAGGAAATCCTGGTAGTGTACGGCCAAATAAGTCGGAATCCCAAGACTTGGCTCTGCACAAAAATTCGAGCAGTGCTCGGCCAAGTAAGCCGATAACCCAAGAAAGACTTGGTTCTACAAAAAACAAATTTCCGAGCAATTCTCCCGCGAATCATAATCCAAAGTCCTCGGCACCAAAAAGCGTGTTAAGATATGTGGGTTGACATTTAAGCTATTTCGCTTATTTCAAGCTCAGAGCTTGGGGGGCTTGTGGGATAAAGGAAGGATATTTTCTTATCCTACACCAAGCTCGGAAATTACAGAGGAAGGATATCTCTTAGTCTACAGCTTGATTGTTATTATGAAGGACTTGTATACAACTATTTTCTCATACAAGTTAGAAGAGCTATTAGGAAAGCTTATTCTGAGGCACACCTTCAAAATCATATAAATAATGATATTCAAGGTCAAGCTTTAAGTTAGTGGGTATTTCAAAACCCACCAGATGAAAGGTTAAGAGCTACACAGATGAAAGGTTAAGCGCTCTCGTTATAAAAAGCTTCAAAGACCAAGCTACACTCGGAAAAAAGGGAGTCGAGTTCAAACTCTCAAGATAAGCATCTTGAGTGCATCAAAGACTTTCCAAAAGGCCGGTTTGAGCCTGACTTTCCAAAAGGCCGGTTTGAGCCTGGATCATTGATAAGCTGGATCTCAGCTACCAGCATCTAAACTTAAAGGCAAGATTGAAATATCTTCTGTTCAGAACATGTTCTTATTATGTTTATTACTACCCATAAGGTTATAGTCAAGATCAAGTTATGTTACACTCAACTAAGTTCAAGAAAGAAAAACTTGGTTTTAGAAGCCCAGATGGACAAGGTAGAAGGTTCAATGCCAAAGTATGACTAAGCTCGACAATATAGAAACTTCGATAAACTCTTTCACTTTTTCAAAGCTCAGAGCCTGGGGGGACTTATGTGTATTGGTCGAGATCTTCATCATGGTCACCGAGCCTACCACCCTAAAGTATTAGCTGAGAGTCAAAGCTCGACCACCAAACCCAAATAATCAAAAGGAGAATTATTAGGCTCGTTAACAGAGCACACTAAACTCAAGTGTTGGCCGATGTATAAAGATCGGTAACCGAACTCAGGCAAACAAGGGGAGAAGGCTTACACAATAAATCCTAGGCTCTCCGAGGTAAATATTAAAGACAAGCTCGGCTTCTATCATGAAAGATTTTACGCTTTTCTGAGCTCAGAGCTTGAGGGGCTTATGTACTGGCCGAGGTGTGAAGCTCGGCCGCCGAGCTTGAGCATCCGATCCGCCAAGAATGAAAAAGATAAGATTAAGTTGAGACTTATCTCAAACAACCTTATCTGGTTATAAGAGATAAGTCTTATCGAATAAGAAGATGGTATATCTCGAAGTCGGTTTAAGGGGTAAGAGATAAGAACCTAATCTCTAAGAGAACAAATCAGGGGACCCTATTATAAAGAGGGTAAGACCCCAAAATAAAGACTCACTTTGGCTAAGAATGAATAGAGAATTACGTTAGCTTTGATTCCCTTCGGGATACGTATGACTAGAATATAACATTTTGTCAAGCTATAATCTAAAAGAGCCTGAGTATTCATTCTTGATTATTAAGCTCACCTATCAAAGATCACCAAACTCAAACGTTGGCCGAGGTGTAAAGATCGGCCATCGAATCATGGAAAAAGGGGGAAGAAGTTTTATTTAATAAATCTTGAAGTCTCCAAAAATGATTCTAAGGCCAAGCTCGGCTTTGTCATGAAAACTTTTACGCTCTTTCGAGCTCAAAGCTTAGGGGGCTTGCGTACTGGCCGAGGTGCCAAGCTCGGCCGCCGAGCTCGAAAACCGAACTAATTAACGATAACACTTATCTAGAACTCAACTAACAACATCATCTCAGATAAGGGATAAGATAAGGAGGAGGTTGGAGTTTGGCTAAAGAGATAAGTGATCAGAAGAGATAAACCCGATCCTAGAAAAGAGGATCGGATGAATCCTCTATAAAAGGAGGAAGAACCCTAAGAGAAAGATATTTTTGCTAACCTTGGTGATCTCCCTTAAAGCGTATTAGAGGTGCCGGCCGAACCAAGAGACTAAGGAAGAGTCCTTGCTCGTTGGTGCACATCGGATACAAGATTAAGGGATTGACTCACCACATGACCAAGGGTTGAACTCATAATTACGTCTGACTTTGATTCTCATTGGGATATGTAAGACCGGAACACAAGTATTCTGTCAAGCTATAATCTAAAACAACCCCTACATTTATCCTTGGTCAACGTTCTACGGCTAAGATCCGGCAAGTCGGATCTCAGCAGGAACATTATTCATTCTAATCTTGCGACTATTTGATTGCTACTTATGTTACTTTTCAGAATTAGTAGTTTAATTGCTTTTAAGTATTGATTACTATCATTCCTTATATTGATCGTTCAAATAGTTATTAAATTTGTAAATTGGTACTAGATCAACTAATCCTTGATCAATGATACTTGGTTCTCATCATTTTAATTATTACTTGCATCGATCCGATATACTTGCTAGGATCCATCATAAGGGCATTATTGTCTATTCTTGAAATACTCATTTTCTTTCTCTAAATTTTCTTTTGTATTTCTCACATATCAAACAACTCTTCAAATTTATTCTTTTTTTCACCATTTTCTGTTTACCCTTTCTTTCTTTTTATCCTCCAAGTTTCCATTTTATTTCTCATACAAAACAAAGCATATAAGAGCTTCGGTTGCCGCTCTTATTACTCCTAACAACAACTTAGCTATGCTAGCAGCTAAAACATAGCTATGTGAAGCCTACACATATCTGTTCTGTACAGACAGATGAATCTAAGTCATTGTAAAAATCTAATGGCCTAAGTTTTATATTGGAAGACAGACAGTATTATGTAAGTCACATATATTTAACTAATATTATTATTATAGCAGTAAACTCAAATCAGATCAACCCCTGACAAAATTTATAATAGAATTAAGGCAGACACTGAAGGTAAGCTCAAATCAAATCTAACCCTGACAAGTAATTACTAATAGTTATGATTTCTAACTCCAATAGTCTACCTTTTAACTTTCTCTACCAACACATACAGTTCCCAAATAACACTTGCTCCTTTCATTTCCTATATAAGCTCAAGCATATATATGATATTTCAGACAAGACCATATCCTTCTACATCTAAAGGGTTTTAGTATATATCCTATAGTTTCAGAAATAATAACAATGATGTTGAAGCATGTGCAGCATGCGTACCACTACTTGGTCTCTAACAGAATGAACATTCTGTTCACCTCGTTTCTAGTGGTAGCTGCAGCATGTTTATGCATTCCTCAGTTCAATCCTCATCCTTCAGTGATCATGGCTTTTTGCTTTGTTGCATCCATATTCTACTATTTCCTCATGACCAGACCCAGCAAAGTTTACTTGGTTGACTTTGCAGCCTACAAGCCAAACCCTTCTTGTCTTTGCACCAACGAAATGCTACTAGACAGAGCCCAGAGAATTGGGTTTATCTCAGAAGAGAACATGAAGTTGGTACAAAAGATTGTAGATAGGTCTGGATTGGGACCAAAGACCTATGTCCCAGAATCACTTTTGGCAATCCCACCAAGGCTTACTTTAGATGAGGCAAGGAATGAATCAGACACTGTGTTTTTTGGTGCTGTTGATGAGCTTTTGGAGAAAACTGGTGTTCAACCTAAGGACATTGGGATTCTTGTGGTGAACTGTTGTTTGTTTAGTCCTACACCATCTCTTTGTGACTCCATTGTGAATCGATACAAGCTTAGAGGGAATATATTGACTTATAATCTTAGTGGCATGGGGTGCAGTGCTGGTGTTCTTGCTGTTGACTTGGCTAAACAGCTCCTACAGGTACTCTCTCATCTTATTAATTTTTTTTTATAAGCAAAAATATATTAGATATGAGTATAAGAGGTACTCACCCAATTACAGTAAGGAGACCAACATGATGAAATAATGTAAATGAAATACTGATTAAAAAAGGAACAGTAATGAGCTCAAGGGTCACAAGTCTATAACATTTGCTTTGAGTGTTTATATTTATGAATGGACTGGTCCAAGTCTTCCAACGTGGGTGAGTGAGATGAGCTTTCGTGTGATTGTGATTGAGAGTTGCTACTTTATCCAAAAATGTCTATGATTATTTAGACTTGTGCACTCCAAATATGGTATTCAAGTTACTTCTATTTCCATCGTGGGACTTTCTTTATTTTCCAACAAATGTGACACACCAATTACCAATCATTATCCGTTTTGATGTTATACAATTGAACCATCTTTTAAGATATAGTAAGAACTACATGTGAATCCAAGAGTCAGTAATAATTCTCATATGATTATATGACTCATATTCCATCAAATTATGCTGATCTATCGTTTTCCTATATATTTATAATTTGTGTGTAAAAGGAATTCACGATTAATAATATTCTGGATCTGTCACCTTGAATCGGATCAAAATCTGTTAGTCCTATTTTGGTATACCATACCCCGTTCTCACCATAACATCTTACCACATAGATTATTGGTGGGAACATAGTATGGTATATCAAAATAGGACAATAGATCCTCATCCCCTAGAATCATCTCAATTGGTTAAGCCGTGAATAATGAATTGTGAGTATGCGAGTTCAAACCCCCAAAATGCGCTTCACCCCTTTCCCATTATTGCCTTCTCCCATATTCTTTGTAAGGCCTATGTAAGTACTTCCTCACACTTATTATTACATGCAACAGGCACATCCAAACTCTTATGCCTTGGTACTGAGCACAGAAAATGAAACATCAAGCATGTACTATGGCAACAATCCTTCAATGCTGCTTGTCTATTGCCTCTTTCGCATGGGAGGATCTGCAGCCCTGCTCTCAAGCCATCCTTCTGACCGCTACCGCTCAAAGTATCAGCTCATCCACACACTGCGTACACATGTTGGTGCTGATGATAACAGCTACAGATGTGTCTTTCAGGAAGAGGATGATGAGCACAAAGTTGGTGTTGCACTCTCCAAAGATCTCATGAATGTTGCAAGGGATGCACTCAAGGTTCACATCACATCACTTGGGCCATTAGTCCTCCCCACCACAGAGAAACTTAAGTTTTTGGTAAATCTATTGAAGAGGAAGCTCTTCAAGATGAAAATCGAAGCCTACATGCCAAATTTCAAGCTAGCATTCAAGCACTTCTGCATTCACACAGGTTATTACCATACCATATATATTGAGAGTATGGTTAGTGTTATAATTAGTTAAAAGTTTGATTGGTATGATGAATTAGCAATTGGTTGAGTTAGTTATTCTCTAATCTCTCTATTGCTTTATATAGATCACATTATTGGTTTATTATTGTTCATGCCCGGATTGGGCCTTGGCCGGCCCATTGACCAACCAATGGCCCTTAATGGCCCCATAACCTTAATGGCCCATTGATCACACTATAAATGGAGGACTCTCACCTTCTCTAAAGGGCAAACTCCCTTACTTTAGAACTACATCGGCCTTAATTCTCATATTTCTCATTGGGATATGTAGAAGCAGATTATATTCACAAATTATCCTAACCCGTTCCTACACGGGAACAATTATATATATACTCTTCTCAGTCTCACCATTTAGTAAAATCAGATTTCTCATATATTCTTTCTCAACTCTCAATTTTCTCTCCTCTCTATAATGTTTCCCAACACAGGTGGCAGGGCAGTTCTAGATAGGATGCAGAAGAGTCTTGAGCTTGAGGATTGGCACATGGAGCCTTCAAGGATGACTCTTTATAGGTTTGGGAACACATCATCTAGTTCTATATGGTATGAGTTAGCTTACTGTGAGGCCAAGGGAAGAATCAAAAAGGGTGATAGGATATGGCAAATGGCATTTGGATCTGGATTCAAGTGTAACACTGCTGTGTGGCATGCTTTAACCAACATTGAACCAGCATCCAAGAAGAGTCCATGGAGGGATGAAATTGATGATTTCCCTGTTAATGTAGCTCCCCCAGTGAAGGCTAACAAATAATTATTAGGGTTATATGGAATTAAATAACATAAATGTGGTTTGGAATTTATCATAAATACTGTGATATGGTTAGGAATATTACTATCTGAAATCTGCTTACACTAATGTCATGTACTTAGGGCTTTATGCCCAGTGAAATTAGATTTATATGCGTGTTTTGCAATTAGTTTGAGGTGAATTATGTACTTTATTTCTTAGCTTTAATGAACTAAGAACGTTTGCTTTTGGAGGTGTTTAATGAATATCTTCTCAATGAAAAAATAAAAAATAAAAAACTAGCTACCAAAATAATAGAACAGTGTGGAATAAATTAAAATACAATGACACCTTTCTCTTGATTCACAATATTTTAAGTTACACCTCTTTCTTAATTAATTTTTTTTCTTATTTCTTATATTTTATTAGAGGAGCATGGTAGAGGAGATTATTTAAATCGATAATTGTTTATGCTACTATCTCTAATTGACATGTAATAGGTAACTTTCGAACTGGTCCCAAAATTTAAATGATACTTAATTCAATAAAAAAAACGTTGGGTTAGTTATACAGCATCGATCAATAAAAGAGTATAGCACAGTTAAGCATCAATTGATAGAGGACAGCACATCTAACTACTTGAGTTAATTCACATCATATCTCTCGCACCATTAAAAAAAATGTAATAGACATACTGACATACCTTTCAACAGTGTGGAATAAATTAAAATACAATGACACCTTTCTCTTGATTCACAATATTTTAAGTTACACCTCTTTCTTAATTAATTTTTTTTCTTATTTCTTATATTTTATTAGAGGAGCATGGTAGAGGAGATTATTTAAATCGATAATTGTTTATGCTGCTATCTCTAATTGACATGTAATAGGTAACTTTCGAACTGGTCCCAAAATTTAAATGATACTTAATTCAATAAAAAAAACGTTGGGTTAGTTATACAGCATCGATCAATAAAAGAGTATAGCACAGTTAAGCATCAATTGATAGAGGACAGCACATCTAACTACTTGAGTTAATTCACATCATATCTCTCGCACCATTAAAAAAAATGTAATAGACATACTGACATACCTTTCAATTTTTATTTTCATTTTGAATGAAATCATGAAGTATATCTTCACAAGTTTGACCCATTTATATAGTGAGACTAATTCTCGTTTGACACGGGTGAGAATATGTTAGATTAGATCTGTTTCAAAAATATAAAGTTTAACTCTGATATGTTATTTGATACAAACTATTTTTAAGGTCTAATCTGAAAGTCTACTTAAAAATCTATTTCACATTAAGGCCTATAATAAGCCACATACCTACTATTAAATAGGCCAATAAGCTTAATAAGCCAATAACTAAAGAGGCCAATGTGCCAACACCTAATACCAAGATGAAAAAAACTACCCACACACAGTGTAGTAGTAGTAATAAAATAACATCTATATAAAAAAGCCATGAACCTGCTAATATTTGTAAAGGGAAAATTAAAATAGGTCTCAGATTTCATATTAATAAATAAATAAAACAAAAAACAAATAAGCTAGGCTATAAAAAACCAAACACAGTCAAGAAATCTTCAAAGTTTATGATAAAATCATAAGATAGTAACAAACACATCATAATAGAAGAAGCTTCTTTTTGTTAGTGAATATAAGTTGGGTAACAGAAGAAACAAAGGGGAGGAGGGAAAAAGAAGAAGAGTAAGTATCAGAACAACAACCTCCATTACATGTATACCACTGACAAGAAACAAGCACAACTAGTGACTACCTCCCTTTCAAACAGATCTGAGAATCTGAGATGACCCAGTAACAAGCAGATCTGAGATTACCTAGGTAGAGCAAATACTGTCGCGAGCACCGTCGTGTTCATCTCTCCCATCACTAGACAGCATTGCTGCACGGCCTGATCTAATCCCACCCCTAACCGTGAGTTAACGTGTCTCCTTACGAGAGTATGCTGATGCTACTGACCAACTCGACTCACCATTTTATGGGTTATACCTTTCACTTTAGGAAAAATATATTGATCTCCTTTGAGTTTTAACTTAATTACACCTACCCCTCCTATTGTTTTAAAAATCTATACTAATATAAAAGTTGGATAAACAATTTTACTGTACATACACATGTCAACACTAAGATTTTTTACTTTTTTTATATTTTTAAAAAAATTAATTTAAATTTTTTTTTACTTTTTTTTAAAAAACTTTGATTTTTTTAAGTGTATTTTTTTTAAAATTTATAAAAAAATTAATTTTTTTTAGTTTTATATTTTTTTACGTTTTCCTTAATTTTTTAATTTATTTCCTTTTTTTTTTTGCTAATACTTTTTTTAAAAAAATTATTTGTATACGTACTGACAGTGTAAAGTTTTTTTACACTGTCAACCAATCATAAATTGGTAAACAGTAAAAGTAGAGTTGTCATGTTCTTGATGTTTTAATTTTTACACACTTATATTTTATTTGTATAAAATAGTTTTTTATATATAACCAATCATAAATTGGTAAAAAAAATAGGTTTTTATGTTTTTTTTTACACACTTATATTTTAGTATATATATAACTTAATATTTTTATATTATATATATATATATATATATATATATATATACATATAATATTTTCCAGTTCGAACTGAATCAAACCAAACCAATTTTAATTGGTTCAGATATTTTTATTGACTTTTTAAAGTTTATAATTTTTTTTTAAAATATTTTTTGTCAGGAAAGGTAGCAAAGCTACCATGTTCTTTGAAAAAGTTTTGAGTCGTAAGGTTTGAACCAATAATTCGATGAAGTTGAAAATCTGAACCAACAAATTAAATTGATTCCTTTTTTTTTTATACACGACTCCAAATTGAACCAAACTCGATGGTCATTAATTCGGTTATTTTGAAATCGAACCAATTACAATATTTTAATATTTATATATATTTTAATATTCAATATGTACATCACTTTATCAATTAACAACTTTTCTTCTACTGTTCCAGTAACAATTGAAGGAGTTGTCAACCAATGGATTGTTTTGGATCATTTAAATTTATTTATTTATTTTTGAAACATATATTCTTTATAATATTTTTAAAAAATTTACTTTTTTCCCCGAATTAGTTTTTTTCTATTTAATTTTTTTAAATATTTATTTTATAATTGATTTTTTTAAATATTTTTGTTTTCAAATTAATTTTATTTTTATTTTATTTTTTTTGAATATTTTTTTCTAATTATTATTTTCCTAGTTTTTTAAAAATATTTTTTATATACTTTTTTCTAAATTTTTTCCTATTTTAATTTTTCTTTATTTTTTAATATTTTTTTTAAATATATTTTTTCTTAAATTTTTTTAAAAATTTATTTTTTGCTAATTAATTTATATTTTTTATAATTAATTTTATTTTTCAAATTTTTCTAATTCTATTTATTTCCTAATTTTTTAAATTTTTTTTCATAATTTTTTTTTCTAATTATTTTTCATTTAATTTTTTTCTAATTTACATTTTTCTTTTTCCTTTTAAAATAATTTTTTTATAATTAATTTTTATTATTATTATTATTATTTTTTACGTTTTCCTTAATTTTTAAAAAAATTTCCTAATAATTTTTTTTGCTAATACTCTTTTTAAAATTTAATTGTATAAACAAACAATGTAAAGTTTTTTTACACTGTCGACCAATAATAAATTGGCAAACAGTAAAAGTAGAGTTGTCGTGTTCTTGATGTTTTAATTTTTAAATACTTATATTTTAATGTATATATAATTTAATAGTTTAGTTTAAAATTTTTATATATTTATATATGTATATGTATATATATTTTAGTATTTTCCGGTTCGAATCGAATCAAACCAAACCAATTTTAATTGGTTCGAATAATGATATTGACTTTTTAAAGTTTATAATTTTTTTTTTGTTTTTAAATATTTTTAGCCAGGAAAGGTAGCAAAGCTATCGTGTTCTTCGAAAAAGTTTAGGATCGTAAGACTCGAACCAATAATTCGATGAATTTGAAAATCTGAAACAACCAATTAAATTGGTTCTTTGTTTTCTCTTTTTTGTGCACGGCTCCGAATTGAAACGAACCCAATGGTCATTAATTCGGTTATTTCTGAACCGAACCAATTACCATATTTTAATATTTATATATATTGTAATACTCAATATGTATATCACTTTATCAATTAACAACTTTTCTTATATTATTCCTGTAACAGTAGAAGGATGTCAACTGGTGGATTATTTTGGATTATTTAAATTTTTTATTTATTGTTTAAACATATATTCTTTATAATATTTTTTTAAAAATTTATTTTTTTATGGCTCCGAATTGAACCAAACTCAGTAGTCATTAATTCGGTTATTTTTCAACCGAGCCAATTACTATATTTTAATATTTATATATATTTTAGTATTCAATATGTATATCACTTTATCAATTAACAACTTTTCTTCTATCTTTTCTATAACAGTAGAAGGAGTTATCAAGTATATCACTTTATCAATTAACAACTTTTCTTCTATCGTTTCTATAACAGTAGAAGGAGTTATCAACTGGTGGATTATTTTGGATTATTTAAATTTATTTATTTATTTTTTAAACATATATTCTTTATAATATTTTTAAATTTTTTTTTACGGCTCCGAATTGAACCAAACTCAATGGTCATTAATTCGATTATTTTTTAACCGAACCAATTACTATATTTTAATATTTATATATATTTTAGTATTCAATATGTATATCACTTTAGCAATTAACAACTTTTCTTCTACCGTTCCTATAACAATAGAAGGAGTTGTCAACCGATGGATTATTTTGGATTAGTTAAATTTATTTATTTATTTTTTAAACATATATTCTTTATAATATTTTTTTAACATTTTTTCCCGAATTATTTTTTTATAATTTACTTTTTTTAAAATGTTTATTTTTATAATTGATTTTTTAAAAATATTTTTGTTTTCTAATTAATTTTATTTTTCTAATTATTATTTTCCTATTTTTTAAAAATATTTTTTTATATACTTTTCTAATTTTTTTTTAAAATTCGAATTATTTTTTCCCCTAATTTAATTTTTTATTTTCTAATATCTGTATTGACATAAATAGAGGTAGGACTATTCATATTTTGTATTTTTTCTATATCATTATCTTTGTTTTTTCTATTTTAAATAATAAATCTATATCTATACTAATTAATAAGGGGAAATGCTGTTTTTAGTGTAGCACAATGATGCAAGTCACATGTCAAGTGATGAATTTTTTTTATTATTTTTATTATTTTCTAAAATTTATATATATTTTTGTTTTAAAATATTTACAAACCGATAAATGTATAATGTTTTGGGAGTCAAACACGACAATCTCTGAATTGACATAGAGATAGAGCTATTCATATTTTCTAATCTATTTTTTTCTACATCCTCGCCTTTTTTTCTATTTTAAATAATAAATATATATCTATACTAATTAATAAGGGAAATTGATGATTTTCTAATAAAGTGGCACGTGTCAGCACCACATGATTTAAGAGGATTAGTTGATCATTAGTAATAATCAAAGAGTGCTTAACACATAGTGTGACATTACATATTGTTTCAAGATTTTTGCTCATCACTTCTGTCTATAAATAAAAAACCTTGGAGATGAATAAATACCACCATTATGGATGAGAAGAAAATATTGAAAGCAATGTGTGAAATAAGTCAACAAAATGTTTGACATAGTAGACTTAATTTGGGATAAAGGAAAAAAAAGTTCCATACATATAAAGACACAATTCAGATTATTAATGATAATAATGCTATCAATAATAATAATAATTGATGACAAGTACATCACACTCGTTCAAAAATACTAGATGCACTAACTTCCCTTAATGTTCATATTGTCATAATGTCATTATACTTGCTCATTTGAATTTTATATATTGTCATTACATTGGTCCTCTTAAAGTTCATGTCATCATTATTCTTAGAACTTTAACTTAAACCTCAAGGGAGATTAGTGTAATTTTAAATATTTAAAAATATCTAAATTATAGTGGGCAAAATCTTCATATGAAAATATATTAATATCTTCGTCACTGTAGTGATAGATGACTGCTTAAGAAAAATATAGTATTTCTACTACAAAATAATTTTTAATTATGTATTCAAATATTCAAAATTAATTTGTACTCTCTTCCCCGTGCAACTACAAATGCTAGAAAATCATGATACTAGTATTAGCGGCAGGCATTTTACACAAGCCAAACTTTTGATCAAGCCTATATTGAAGGAAATTGCCAAACTTTATAAATGTTAGTGTCGTATTGAAGCAACAAGAACTATGATATTGCTAAGTGTTTCTCTATCCCTTTTCCCTTTTTAACTACTTATCTATTGCCTGAAGAAGATCTTTAACAAGTCCAAGAAGATGACCTTTTAATCACATGCTTCATCTGCCTGTCTTCTTCAAGGGAAATCATCCCCAAGTGAGAGGGGTCCTCTAGCATCATCTTTGCTACCAGATAACCTGCAATGGACCATGTTTGGTATTTTCTTGCCTGTTTACCAATATATCTCCCAAGCTTACCATCATAATACTCAGGCCAGCCATCCTTCAGTAGACGATTCTCCGCAAGCTCAATCGCACGCCTTGCCATTTGTGGTCGCCCCGTTTTGATGCAAGCAGCCGTCAATAGCCACAACAGAACTGCATGCAAACGAAAGAAGCAAAATAAATGATAAATCAAATAGAAAACGTATCAAAAGTACATCTATAGATTCACTGCATAACAGTAAGAATGGCAAATGGTGCTTCTAATGACACCATTGACATCAGTCAGACTAGCTTTCAGTGTAATAATAATAAACTATACTTTTATAACAAAATTGTCCCCATTTTCCCTGTGTTTTCACATAACTAAAACCATTTGCAACTTCAATAATAGTCAAACATTGTGCATTCCACACCTTCCCCCTTGCTGTTCTTAGTTCATGACAGAGGACATGGCTTTCTTTTGCTTAAGTGCTTTAAACACAACTAAACATACTTTCAGTATTATTTAAATTATGGTGATATAAAGAAACATGGGTCGTTATTGTCTGAATAACTAAGAAATCAAGTGAAGGAGAGATGATTCATGCCCAATCATCGAGGAAGATTATTTGGCCAACCATTGGAAGATTATAATTCTTTTATTTGAGCAAATGGAGCCGCCTGCATACCAACCAAGTTATGAGGGGGCTACAGGGAAGCACACTTGTAAGGATTACCAGAACCTGGTTATCTGTCTGGCTAGAGGAATAGGAAAAACAGGACATTTAAGAGAATACTAGCAGAGAACTTCATTACAATGTCAAGCCGAGATACGTCAGTATATAAATGTTTTTAAAAAAATGAATAATGTATACAAAATATATATTTTTGCGTGTTTGGATTAACTTATTTTCTTTTCAGAAAACTTATAATCAAATGTTACCAATAGTTTTTCTTTGATTTTAAAATTCTGGGATAAAAATCCATTAAATAGAAGAACAGTCGAAAAAATGTTTGAGTAAAAATTAATCAAATCCAAAGACCGTAAGAAGCACATAAATTATGCCATGAATGTTATTAAGTCTGACATTATCTTCATAATCTGGTTAAATGTATAAAATATTATAAGGTAAAATATAAGACAAAATTAATTGAAGGTTCGTTGCAAATAATTATATCAAACCAACTGAATCAATAACCTCATCCTAGAATGTTAATCAAGCTATTCATATTCCATTGAAATAACCAATGAAAAATTAAGACCCGCAATCGGGTCAACTTAAACGTTATAGCATGCATTTCATCAATGAGGACTATAGATCAATTTAGTTTTAGTACCATCTACAATAAACTAGATAAATATTCCTCGATGAAGAAATAATAATAATTATTATGAAGTTATGTGATGCTCTGTGTTAAAAATGCGCTTTCAATAATCAAACATGAAGAAAAAAGAACCTGGCCAAGATCCTCCATTATGGTAACTCCATCTGGTATTTTTGGGATCACACCCAGTAACAATTATCCACTCATGGTTCTCTATTGCAGGATAACTTATTTTTAGGGGCATTTCTCCAACCAACTCATCCCAGCGAGCTTCAATAAGATCCATGATAGCCACTGATTGCTCTGGAGTTGCTAGAGAAGATAAAATTGCAACACAATTTCCTAAAGCGAACCATCGGAAATCCATTCGTGCAGGACTAACATTTCCGATAAAGTAGCCCCCACGATTTGGCATAAATTCAAATATCCATTCTGGGATTGAATCAGGTATTACATTAAACTTATTTACTGCTGTATGCGAGTACTCCTCAGTCTTATATCGGTAAATGACATTTAGTTGTTGGAAGTCAAGCCAAAAGTAACTCCGCATGTGATAGCTTAGTGCATGCAAACGTTTCACAATGCGCTCTATAAATTCTTTTCCCTCTGCATCAGGTTTCAGCATTGACAAAGCACATCTCAATGCCATGAAGAAAAGTGCTTGAATCTCTATAGGGTAGCCATATATACCCTGCAGAAAAGAAAAATAATTAAATTTGCAAGTTATTTAAAATCTCCTAAGATTATGAGTGAAAACCTATCTAGTTTCCAGAGGCAAAAAAGAGAGATGGTTGCAAAACACACACAGAGACAGTGAGAGAACGACGAGGCAAGCCAAGTTTCAAAGACAAGTGACTTTGTCCAATGCTCAAAATCATCACATGTGAATGCTATATTGGATGTTAAAAACTACTGTGTACTGACATAACCCTTCGACCCAAAAAGACATGGCATGGAGGAGCACTCACATACTGCACTAAATAAGTTTGAACATCACAGCCACCACAGATAAGAGAGAGAGAGGGAGAGAGAGAGAGAGAGAGAGAAGAGGCAAGCCAAGTTTCAAAGACAAGTGACTTTGTCCAATGCTCAAAATCATCACATGTTAATGCTATATTGGATGTTAAAAACTACTGTGTACTGACATAATCCTTCTACCCAAAAAGACATGGCATGGAGGAGCACTCACATACTGCAGTAAATAAGTTTGAACATCACAGCACATAACCTTTCTACCTAAAAAGACATGGCATAGAGGAGCACTCACATACTGCAGTAAATAAGTTTGAACATCACAGCCACCACAGATAAGAGAGAGAGAGAGAGAGAGATGAATAGTATCAACTGATCAACTGGTTCAACGACATGAAGATCAACAAAAGTAACTGAATTTCTTCTCAATAAAATAAGTGGGGGGAGGGAGAGAGGGAGGGAGAGAGGAAGGGGAGAGGGAGGGAGAGAGAGAGAGAGAGAGGAAGGACTTCTGGAAGTATTGGTTCAAGAAAGATAATAATAAATTAAAAGAGTTACAGAAGATTACTGAGTTCCTAAGTAGAAAACAACAAATGACACAAATCTTCCAAAGTCGGTAATATAAAAAGAAATTAATGGTCCATCTCCAAATAGCATAAAACAACACCAATTCTAACAAGCATAAATTGCCTCAAACATCGATTTCTTTGCATCCCTATGCTTCTTATGTAACACAAGCATAAAAATTATACCAACACAAACTTCAAATAAACACGTAGCAACCAAAAATAAAAGTAGCTGACTAATAAAGCAAATGTGAGTAATTTATGATTGAAACTTCAAATAAACATTAGATGGAAAAAGAAAGCTGATTAACTGAGCAAATCTGAGTCATTCATGATAAACTGTTAAATAAATCATTTAACATCGATAAATCTCCAAAAACAGAGGAAACAGTTTATAAGCTGTTATACAATTTAAGAATATAGCAGCAAAAAATCAGCAAAACAAGCAATATTATTTTTATCAACACACCGACAAACAATTGGTTTCTTCCTTACCATTCTTCTATCAATCATTGAGCATCCATCAGCACAAAGGAGAGTTGGGAATGTATCGAACCCCTCAGACAAGCATAGAGACAATATAAGTCTCATTCCCTTTTGACATTCCGGTGTATCAGCAAGGGTTAAATCCCCTGTAGACTTTGTGTATGCACGAAGCAAAATGATCCACCAGAATCCAGAGTCAACAGGAGCAACTCTTCCAATAGCACTTTCGCCAAAATCAGCAATAAGAGTATCTGTTTTCCGAACAGGATCATGAAGGACTTTGAAACTAGCTGGCATTGCACCTTCACCAAGCTTGAATCGATCTATTCTTTTTTCCCACCCTTGAAGATAAAGTGTCTTCAACAAGAAGTTCTTAACTATATCTGGTTCACCATTCATCAAAAATGCTAGAGCACTTGGCACAAAATCACGAACAAAAACCTAGAAAAGAAATTTTGATTAGTAAACATTATACTAATTCTTAGATGTCCAACATTGGTGTGTGGCAACAAAAAAATTTAGTTCGGATGCTTTGTGGTTTGTGGGAGACAAAAGCTAAAGTTTCTTCTCTGAACAATTATTCATGTGCAGAAACAATCTATAAATATCATAACCATGTATAGCAAGATAAGCAAAGCATATCAAAAGTCACAATAAATCCAAGTGATAAAAGAATAGCTAACAGCTTAAGGTAATTATGGCTTATAAAAACTAAAGATACCAAAAAATGCTGGAAGTTTAATACTACATCCTGAAAAAATTTATAATTATGGTTGTACCTGTTAAAAACCAAACAAGAACAGAAAAGAGAAAGTAGAGAGAAGAGAGAGAAGAATCTAGAGTAAATTTTACTGAATCAGTTTCTTGATTCTTGAATGACTAGATACAATGGATGTGCTATTTATAGAAGGTAGCTGTATAACTATCTCTAACCGAATCTAACTCAGCAGTGAGTTGAGATCAGCTGTAGCCTATCAACAGTAAGCTTAGCTTACTCTAACAGTACCTATTTATCCTGTATGAATAATCTCTTCTGGGTTTTGTTCTTTGCTTAGTAAGATTTTTCACCAATATTGATCTAGCATCATTATTTACTAAAATATGTGCAGGTAGGTGGCTTGCATGTTAAGCTAATGTCATCAGACTTAGTCAAATATCCGAAACTACAATATTCAGTGCTATTGAATCTCAATGACAAATGGCGAGTCAAGTAATTTATTAAAATATGTGCAGGGAGGTGGCTTGCATGTTAAGCTAATGTCATCAGACTTTGTCAAACATCCCAAACTACAATATTCAGTGCTGTTGATTCTCAATGACAAATGGTGAGTAAAGTAATTTATTACAGCCTCCATCTGATATATGTTGTAGACTTGTAGTGTCAATACATACAAACTTCTTTTGTAAAGACAATGATCATACACGATTAAGATATCATGGATCTTGTAAATTTTGTAGTAACCCTCAAATTTTATGATGTTTCAAGTTCAAGTGGCCTCTAATTACTTGTCAACAATAGAAGGATGTTGGTACTTTCAAAGTAAATGTCCATCAAACATATACTAGAGCCTACAACTATAATACAATTAGATTCAAACTACAGGGACAAGTAATCATACAAACAACTTAATTCAAAGCACAATTAAGTTGCCAAATATGTCACACATTCACAAGTTCTAAATTTTGTGCAGTCAACCCCAAAAGTGGATTATGAGATTTCAGTATTAGCTGTGGAATCCACCTGATCATAGTTTAAAACCTCCTCCGATTGATGATCAACGGCTGCAATTGTGCCAACTGGTTGGCCTCTGAAATAAACTAGAGATTTTCGAAGTGCTTCCCAGGCATCAGCAACCATAGGGTGAGGCTCAAATGAGTTGCGCATCGATGAAACAGGAGTGTCTAAACCAGATCTTCCTCCAGGAGAGTGTGAGTCATAGCTATCCAAGGCTGCTCTATTGAGACCAATTGACAATTCACTGAGAGACCTCTCATCAAATGATCTCTGCCTCTCTATGTTCAACCTTGGCTTGTTAAGGAGACGAGAGAGATCATAATCATCCACATCAGAGATAGAGCAGCTCGAGCCAACATATCTAAGTCCAGGCCCATCCATTTTCTCCACTTCTGCAATACCCAAATGATTATTATATATCAGAAATAAGGATCTAGAAGGAATAAACAAATTATTTCCTAATTAACAAATTAACATAAACCAAATTTAGAAGGAATAAACATAAAAGCACACTCACAAGTATCAAATAAAATGTCTCACTTGATTAAAAATACTCAAATATGTAATACTTTTCAAAGATTAAGCTCCACAATGTTAACAAAAAGCAAACAGCAGCTCAATATATTTATGGCAAAAAATAGAGAACATTGGGATCCTCTCTTCTTTTTTTTCTCTCATATTTCCTTTCATGTTATAAGTTTCTCTCATATTTCCTTTCATGTTATAAGAGACAAAGAAACAAAAACAAATTTGAATGAACTCCACGGACAAAAGCAAATATGAGAGAAAAAAGTCCAAACATAATCACGACTTCACAGAATAATGTGAAACAACAGATAACACATTTAAGAAACACCATATTTTAGTTCTTCAAAAAAAAAAGGTAAAATAGAAAGGTTTGCATTAAAGTCAATACTGCATTATCCAGACCACCTTGAAAAACTACTCATAAAAATACTAAAACAAGGGACAGATCAAGATCCACCAAAAATAAGGAAAAATCGCCATTATCATAGAGCAACGAATTTTCAGTGAAAGCATTAACAGTGCTACAACTCAAACAATATATATATATTAGGAATTCGTAACGGAGGAACGGTTACAATTCAGTTAAGCAATCAAAAGAGGGACAGAGGGACAGATCTGAAGCATGATTGAGAGAGAGAGAGCACCTGGCGACGGAGTGGGAGATTATCGCGGCGGAATGAGGGGGAAAGGTCGCCGGCGATGACGCCGGAGAATGGTGGCGGGAGAGGTAGGTAGAGAAGGGAGAAAGAATGGAAAAAGGAGACATGAGTGAAGAAGGTGATATTTATAGCAGAAAGAAGAAGAAATGAAATGATAGAAGAAAGTGTAGAGAGAGAGAGAAAATGCAACGGATCAATTTCCAAATTTAATTTTTATTATTTTATTATGGATAAGGTCCTTGCTACTGGGGGGTTTGAACGTCTCGGATGACATGGATATAGAGAGTGACTGAAGACTAAAGAGAGGGTCAATTGTCAATTGTCAATTAATTAATCAGGTCCATTTTAGCATCTGTTCGGTCTGGAATGAATGCACATTATGTAATCCGGGCTTTTAAGGGGATAATAATAAAGTAAATTTAAGGAAAGGTTAACAAAAGTACAAAACATTTTTTTTATATAATAAACAAAAAGAAAACATTTTTTTATATTTTATTATGGGAAAAAGATCAATCAATCCCTTATAAATTATAATAATTCGTATATAAATAGACATCCTTAATTGTTGATTCTTCCAAATTAATCATCAAAATATAAGAATCCGTGAAATTGATCATCCCCTCAAATTGAAGTTAAATAACTAACAATGATTAAATCTAATTATTTATATTTTTTTTCTAAATCTTAATCGTTAATTTTTTAATTTTTTAATATTTTAGTTTTTGAAAGAAAACACATAAACTTTCTTCTTTTTTTTGTCTTGCTATATTTCAATTTCTTTCTCCCTCCTCGTTTAAAAGCTGGCGCTGGCCATTTAAGATTTTTTAATTAAAGTCACGTTGCTGCAATTTTTGTCATATTTATTTAGATTTTTATTGTGTTTTCCTTGCATTATTAATTGCTATGATACCTTGTTATTTCTATTTATTATCCACCAAACATAATTAACCATGTATTTGAACTGTGTTAATCATACAAATTGTTGTCGAAAATTGTTACCATATTTTTTTGTTCAAAAACTATTTCTCTTAATTTTAGTTTTGAAAGAAAAAACAAACTCTTTTTTAGTAAAAACCAACATTTTTAATCACACTGATCAAGTAATTAGTCACGAATTTCTTGCATCAATTAGTGAGGTAGATCAAATTCTTTATCTTTTCTTTCTATCGAAAATTAAAACATTGAAAAGCCAATAAAAAAAACAATGATTGAGATTAAAAATGGAAGGTTAAATTCAATTACCATTAGTTATTTAACTGAGTTAAATGAAAGACCAATTCCACGTATTAGTTTGAGGACTAATTAAAAAGATTTAATAGTTTAAGGAACCTAGTTTAGAGAAATTTCATCAGTATTAACTTTCGATATAATGAATGAGATTAAGCAGAGCAAACTTGTCAATCTTCATGACAAGGTTTTTTCTAGCTCTTCTTGGGGTGACACACCTCGTTAGTAGCAAGTGCAAAAACCTTCATTTAGGAACCAAGTTTAGGATAGAGGTCTCTTCAGTAGAGGTGACAAAACGGGCTATCCGACCCCCACGAGTTAGCCCGATGTGGGTTCGGGCTTTATAGGACCGGACAAAAAAGGTCCAGAATCAATATGGAAAATAGTGCCCAAGTCCAACCCTATGTGGGTTGTGGGCTTGTTCGGACTAGCCTGGCATATTTTTTCCCTAAAAATTATGTATTTTCCCAAAAAAAAAAATCATAGTTAAGACTTAAGAGTAGTCCACAAGGACCACATTTCATATTCAATATTGACTTTGCTAGTTTCAACTTCATTCATCATATTAGTATACTTTTTTATGATAATAATATGTCGATTGGAGACGGAGGTTGGAAAAAAAAATATTTTACGAATGAATTAGATAAATAGTGTGAAACACAAACAGTGAACTCTACTAAGTTATTTACCCGCAATCCCGCATCGTTATTGTCGTATTAGAAAAATCAGACTATGTTTTGGGCCTTTGGGCCCCCTTTTCTTTCTTTTTTTTGTTTTAATTTTCATATTTTTTTTATATTTTAGGTAAATAAAATAAATAAATATATATAAGTAATCGGGTTGCCCGAGTCCAATGCGAGCTAACCCAATGCGGGTTCGGATTTCATTGATTCAGACCAAAAAAAAGTCAGAATTAAAATAAGCTCAAATATTGATATTCAAACCCTATATTTCATCGGATATTTAGGTCGGCCCGTTTTGCCGACTCTATTCTTCCGGTCTTGCTTTGCCATACAGAACGATATTCATCATTGTCAACAGTCCCATTGGTCATAAAAACTTGCTCCTTCTCTTGAGCAACCAGTCTCGACTTCAATATCCTTTGGTACAACTTTACACTCTACCAAGTTGACAACTCCCACAATGTTGCGATTATTTTGCCATGAACCACATATGCTGGTCTCCAGAACTCTCTCAAATGAGACAGATAAATTCCTCCCTTCAGATTGAGGAATCTTGTCCATCTAGTGGCTTCGAGTTCTTCAGAGATGTCCAACCCACTTTTTTTAATCTCTTCAAGATTAACAGAATGCTCAAGGGTAACCTTTGTTATCAGTACTTCACTGAACTTTTCTTGTTACGGTCTTTAGTAACCTGATCTTCAATTTTACTTCAGATGTCTTCACTTGTTGTTAAAGTTGGTTTTTGGTTGGTGTCCAAAAATCCCTTTGTTACAAATAATTAAAGATCAGACGAGTGTGGGACGCATGAGTTATGCGGTAATCTCGTCAGAATATGTTATTTTGAAGGTAATGTCTGCCAAGTACACGTTTGACAACTTAGTCAAATTTGGTAATATACTGGCAAAGACTAATAATCTGGATTTGACAAGTGAGAAAATTGACAATGCACATTGACAGATAATTAATTGGATACGAATATTAGACAAATAGTGTTATCTAACTTTAAAATAAGAAACATATGATTATATGTAGAAAGTATAGTTATTCAATGACGATGACAAAAACAATTTCTGGAATTGAAATAATTGACTATGAAATACTTGACAAGGAGTAGGATTTAGACTTAAAAAAGTAAGAATAACGTAAAAAGTGGTTATTTATAAAAGAAATACTTTCTGGAAAATTAACTAGAGAATGAGTGAAAAATGTTGGTTTGGAATGAAAAGATACTAAACAAGAAACTACTTAAAAATGCTAAAGCAAAGGGAAACTTGATTAAACAAATACTAAATGCATAATAGTAATGATTAGAGTAAAGGAAAACTGGATTAAACAAGTAATGAAGTTTAAAGAAATAACTTGAAGATGATTATAAATAAACTGGAAAATGCATGAAGAAATATTGAAGAAATATTAAAAGTTAATAAAAATTAACATAGAAATAAGATGAAGCCGCTGTCACAATATTGATGGCAGTAAAATAAAGAAGTGTAAGAACATTATGAAGAACATGATGAATAAAATGGAAAGTGTATGAAGGACTTGAAGGAAATGAACCAATATTGTATTGAAATTGAACATTGTATTGATGATAAAAGAGTGGAAGGAATACTTGAGTTAATCCGTCAGTCTGCTGTGTGATCGAGACGTGTAGGACGTTTCAAGTTCCAACCTTTATTACATCGTAGAATCTAGTATTTATAGAAAAAGTAAATATATAATTTCCTAAAGGTAACTTCCTAATCTACTTTCTGACACGTGTATGGCAGTTTTGCCATATTCAAATTCAAACTATTTGACAAACAAACTTCTCTAACTGCTCAATTCTTTGAACCGCTCTGTGTCAACTTGCTTGTTGTCAATGGTTTCGTTGTTTGGCGTGTCAACTGAGGAATTTCTTGTCAACTACATACTTGTCGATTCTTCTATAATCTTCTGAATTTGACATTCTTCTTTATGTACATTCTTCTGTCAACTTTATTCCTGTCGACTTTGAACTTGGTCAATTTTCCTCTCTTCAATCCAACTCTCGTCTACTTTGGGAATTCCTTATGAATTTGACAATCTTGCTTTTGACCAATTTTTCTGTCAACTTTCGGTCTGTCAACTTAGTACTTGTCAACTTTCTTTTAGCCAAACCAGTATATACCAATTTTCGGACTTCTTTCTCAATTTTTATGTAGCCTCTTTCTGCCTGTATGACGAAAACTCAAATATGAAAATTCACTCCTAACACTTGTTCAGATGGGGACTTGCTTCAAACTTCAGGGATTTTCTTGTAGCTTTTGCTTTGAGCATTGACTTGAGATTCTTCATAACTTCAGTTCTTCAAAAACATTTTGAGTGCATAATCCTTGAGATGTCTTCTAGAGACACTTGATCTTGTTGAATCTTCATTTGATCAAAGGAGTCAAAGTGATATTATTGAAAGTGGGCTCTCTTGCCTTTAGCATTTTCATCGGACGCTTCAATTGTTGGCTTAACTCAAAATGCTTAAGTTGTTTCAGATAGGTCGAGTTTATCAATCTTGAAGTATCTTAGTAAACGCTTGCTCTTGTTGAGTTTTTATTGATGAAAAAGAAATGTCTGAGAGTGGTATCTTTTATCTTAAGAACTATCATCAGGCGCTTGCTTCCGGTTGCTAGGATTGCTAAGCTTCCTTTCGGACGCTAGACTTGCTTCAGTCCTTCTTGCAATTGATTTACTTATCATAGATATCCTTGAATAACAATATATCTGTAACACCCATTGCCATTACACGACAAACTCAATTTCGTAATAACATATTAAAATAAAATAATAATTGCTGGTTGCTTTCGAAAAAATATCTCGTGTAATTCTCTATAGGTCATGAAAGTGGTTATAAAACTTTTTTCCCGCGGTTGCGGTAAAACTTAAACCTACTTTAAAATAATAACACCACATTTTCATCTATCATTGAATAGATTCTGGTCATATATATATAAAATTTGTCACGACCCAAAACCTAAGCCGTGACCGGTGCACAGGTTTACAATCCTAGCCTGGCAAGTCTATTTATTTTAGAAATGTACTTGAATAAAATGCTAGAATTTTTACAAAAAATTCGATTCCAACATCCCAAAATAAAAACACCTGCTGAAATATTTATATTTTCGTCCCAGAAGTTTCAATCATACAAAATACATCAAGATGGTGTTATTCTAAAAAATTTTACATCAAAAGAAAAGCTCTCTGAGCCATAAACATTCCATTCAAAATAAAGGCTCTCCGAGCCATAAACATACATACTATCATTAATCAATAACGTCTCAAAAACCTAAGTTAGTCGTTCTAAAAGATATTCTTGGGGAAGACCCCCATAGTTCTCACCATTATAACTGACATCAGAAATCTTCAAGGATTGAGACTAATATCCCCGAGTGAAGCTGGGAACTTCTCTGCCTCATCTGTACACGAAAATAGTATACCACAAAAATAGAAAACCAAACAGAAATAATGCAAAGGTGAGATACCAATATATGAGTTTTATCATAGCAGTCACATACATGACTCACAAGACAACAATATATGACAACAATACATAATATAACATCATAATTATAGCACAGGGTTCATTCCTGACAACCAAATGCAATTTTATAAAACCCTTTATGTCACTTCAATATTCACCATCTAACTCATAATTCTCTAGAGATCCTAACTTCCCTTCGTCGAGCATGATAGGTCGCGATAATGCATATAACACAATTGTTTCGCGTTGGGTTGGCCTCTCAATTTAGTTCTAATCCCCAATTGTTCTAGGGTATCGCGTCTCACCTAAATAATATTGAATAGTTCCTGGGTAACCGATTTCCACGGCCCGAGGGTGCAAATGCTCGAGCCTTCCGTGGGTTTTCGAGCCTGAATGTCCCTAATAGATCCAAAGACTAAAGGATCTATCTCTGGTCCGTAACTATCCAATTTGTCCGTTCACCCTTTGTGAAACTGTAGCTCGATACACAATGGCACGTCTGCCACAACGACATATTAGCCAGACTATGCATGTAAAACAAGGGTTTTCGTTTTGTTTTTATTTTTCATATCATTCTTTCCTCGTCAAGGCTTAAAGCTCTCGACTACTTTTGTTATGGTATTAAATATATTTTAATACCAACTCAATATTTTAAACCAAAAACAATGATTTTAAAATATCTTCCTCAATTCGAACACTAGCCCGACGTCTCGATGATCTAGGTTATTCTCAGTAGGAACACTAGTCCGGCTTTACCGGCACTCCGAATTCAGCCCGATATCTCGGCAATCCAAATCCAGCCCGGGTTTATAGCTCAGCAATCTAGGTCCTTTCTTTTCCTCAAAACTCAAACAGGAACTCTAGCCCATACTTCAGCAATCCAGACCTAGCCTGTAATTTCTGCAATCCAGATTTAGCCCGTCGTTTCGGTAATCTAGGTCCTTTCCACTTTCCTCTTTTACACTTGGTTTTTCGTTTAGTGAAAACTAAATCGAAAAACAAAGGTTCAAAAGTTTCTCAACTTTGTGTCATAAATATATTTTCGCTCTTGAAAATATGTTTTGCAGAGTCCTTTGCATTTATAATTCATTTTCGGAAACATAAATCCACTTAAACCTTTTCTCAGCACTTTATACCAAAACAAAAGGTTGTTGTAAGTAAATCCATCATATATTCTTTTTCTAAATATTTTCATTAGAGTAAAACTTTTCATAAAACTAAACTTTTCTTTAAGAAGACTTTTCCTTAAGTACCTTGGAAACATTTTCATAAGTTTTCATCTTCTTTTTCTTCTTTCCAAAAACGTTTTAGGAAAATTAAAATAATTGCGACTTATCACAAAACCGTCCCTACTAACTCTCATATATAATTCATCAATGATTTTCTCAAAATGTGACTTTTAACGAAAGTTCTTAAGTTATAATCACGTTTATTTTTAAAAGGATTTACACTTGAAATTGGAATCAACTTTTAAATTGTTTTGTTTTAAGTCTTTTAGTGCCTTAATCCTCATTTAACAAGTAATGACCAATGTCATGCCCTCAGCCAATATCAATCATCAAATCAAACCCCAAACATATACTCAACAACATCATTTCTATAATTAAAATCAACATACACTCAAAACACAACAATTAAGTATACAACTACTAAAACTCCTCAGGCAAACTCTCTTTACCTTTGTAGACCATAAAAGATCCTCTACTTGAAGCACTCAACAATTTACTTCCCTCACCATGAAGTTGCTAAAGATTAAACCCCAACTCGACGTTTCAGTTTCCTCTAAACAGCTCCTGTCAACTCTCGAAAAATATAAAACATGTTTCCCCCAAGCAAATGCAACCACAACAACATCCCGGAGAGGGAGCCAAAGCATTTTCACAACCAGACAAAACACATAATCAGTTACTCATCATCAAACGCTCACTCTAAGTTGATTTTAAATACTCAATTTCAAAAAATAGAGCTAACTTCAATAAAAATCAAATTTGGGACTTTAGGGTTGACAAATCAATTTGGGGAAAACTCATTTTAACTAAAGAATAATGAAATTGGTTTAGGAAAACATTAATTCACAGTCCCAATTGCATAAAACAAGTGTTAATTTCACACTTTGAAACTGAAATTTAAAATCTTAGGGTTAGGGTTTCAAAATTAGTTTGGGGATTTTTCAACTAGAAGATATTAGGGGTAAAACACTTACCCAAGGTGAAGAGGAAAATGCCATGGTGGCTGGAAGACAAACCAGCACGGCGGTTGGTGGCGAGGACGGCGGCGACGTGACGGAGCGGCGGCGGTTTAGGGACATCCATGAGTAAAAAGAGATAATAAGCTTAAGGATAAAAGAAGAAGCTTAAACTAACAAGGTACGGTTCGAAAACCACCATAGATGGCGGCTAACCAAGCTCATTCTTTGTTTTATTTATCCTCAACATCAAATTGTTTATCCTCAATTCATACTCTCCCTCATTAATACTTTACTTTAATCTCTCGCACACGAAAGATATAATTAAAACTTAATCTCTTCTTCATTCAATATTAATCCATTAGAAAAATTTTCCTCTACATCCTTAACTCTCACTTTTAACACCTATATTTAACTAATATATACATTCCTCTCACATGAAAAGAAAAATCAAACTTAATCACTTCTATTCTCAATTTCTGGTCCACTAGAAAACTATTTTCCACACATCTAACTCTCATAGTTATTACCAAGATAAAAACTTACTTTAATACAACATGCATCAACTTCATAATCAAGGTATTCAATCGTAGTCTCAGTCCCTTTGGGCGTAGTCTACTCTTCTAGATTATGTCAAAAACACATTTCAAGTCTCCAACCAAAACATCGTAATATTTCTTAAGGTAAACTGAAATCAAAGGGAACCTCATTGGGTAGGATTATTTAACTCATCAACTTTGAATTTATTCAGAAACTTAATTTTCACAAGAGCTTATCCCTCTCGCCACTTAAGTGAAATTACTATTCACATTCCGTTCACAATACACACATCAGTTCCTATTCAAGATATCCCATCGTAGTCTTAGTTTCCTTTGAACATATATTTCAAGTTTCCAGTCAAAACATCGTAATATTTCTTAAGGTAAACTGAAATCAAAAGAAACCTCGTTGGGTAGGGTTATCTAACTCATCAACTTTGAATTTATTCAGAAACTTAATTTTCACAAGAGCTTATCCCTCTCGCCACTTAAATGAAATTACTATTCACATTCCGTTCACAATACACACATCAGTTCCTATTCAAGATATCCCATCGTAGTCTTAGTTTCCTTTGAACATATTCCACCACTACAAATCATATCATAATCATATATTTCAATCTTAAAGAACATGATTACACTCCTTCATACAACTACAACCAAAAAGATATTACCTCGATTTGAATCATCCAAAATCATAAATATTGAACTTTTCTAACAACTTATTTTTACTCAAGAACTCCTTTTTACTACTCCCGTTCAGCTTAGGGAAAACTACTATAGACACTTTCCTGTAAATCTCTAAACTCATACAACTAATCTAAACTACATACATTAATCATTACCCTACATTTCTTTAACGGTATTCTACCTCGATCAACATTTGATTTATAGAAATTACCTCACTTACTGGTATTGATCTTAAGGATTCACATCCTACTAGTCACAACTAAACCTCAATAAAGCTTTCGTCGGCTCTTATCCATCGGGCTAAAGAGCTGATCGTAGTCAAATAATATACTTACTCCCAAACCAACCTACTAAAGATCATATCATTTTTCTCACTCACCCACTCGAGTCGGGGTGATCCGTTGGGCTTAGCCTCAACTTAGTCCTCAACATTTTAGAGCGGACTTAACCGATAAACATTGGTAAACTTCAGGTCTTCATTTGAAAAGATACTTGAAGATACTCCATAAAGTCTCATCAGTCCTCTGATACATATTTCGGTTAGCCTCTCCATTGCATAGTGAATCTTAACAGGTAAGAAGGGTGTTGACTTCGTCTGTCGGTCTACGATACCTCGAACTTAAACAAGACTCTTATAGGTCTTTAGTAAACTCATGAAAAACTACACATATTCCTTAGGTATATAAACAACAAAATGACATCCAAATCACATTACTAATCACTCACTAAAATAGGGATATGAATAAGAAAATACCAGATTCAAGTGAGATATTACCTGGATCAAGTGAAGTGAAGAGCAAAAAATCTGATGAAGGGGTGGATCTATGATGGTTGTGGCGCTGGGGGTTGAGGAAGGGGCATAGCAAAGTGTGCACGGGTTCAAAATGAACCCTAGCCCTTGTTCTACCCCACTTTTATTTTTTTGAAAATCGCAGCTGAGCACGATCTTGCTCAGTAAGGAGCACGGTCGTGCTTAATTTTTAATTTTTATTTCAAAATTATTTTTTTTAAATTTTTTTTATTTATGTAAAAAGAACTAAAACAGAAGCAGACTCCTAACTAGAATTATTGACACTACTTAAATTTTTTTTATTTTTTTATGACCACAAAAAATATTTGCAAACTTTGGAAAAGAAAAGCAAAGAGAAGGGTTTAGAAATTATTATCTCAAGAAGTCCGACGGGACTCCTTCTCTTTCTCCTCTACCTTTGGTTCTCCTTCCGGATTCCCCTCCAATGCTAGATTAGCAAGCCTTGCTTCTTCAATCTTTAGATATGCATAATCATTCGCTGCTTCACCTTCTACCAAGTAAAGCTCATACCATATGTCTCTCTCCTCTTCAGTATAGCGCTCTATCTCTGGGAATGGGATCTGGTCTGATCTCCTGATTTTCCTGTTAACCATGTCGTGATAGCACTTACGCCCGACATGTTGGGAATTTGCGTATAAAACAAAATAAAACGCCGCGGAAAAATTCCCATCGAAGGATCCTTGCGAATGGTCATGATTCATGATTAGAAAGTTTACCTCTTGAAGCGATGGCTGTTGGTTGAAATTTGTCTATCACGAACACCGCACGAACGGTGTCTCTAGAGGTATCCACACGAGCGGACTCCGTGAACGTCCAACGTCACGAACCTGAAGCGTCTCTGTCTTGCAGTGCTAGCTTCAAAACCGAGACTTTGTTGTTCACACTTACTCTCTTTTGTGCGGCTAGGTTATCAACCGTCTAGGCACAACAACTTAAGTGGTCTACTTATAGTATCACTTCCTTAAGTGAGTTAGTGAGCAACATTTGACCTAAGCCCATCTACTATGCGCTAGGCCCAATAGGAAAGTCCAACTTTCTTTTAATGCTTCTTTTAATCCGCTCTTTTGTGTGTGACCCTATAGGTTCCCAATACGTTAGCAGTAATATTAAATCCCATTTAATATTACAAACAGTGAGCGGTATCTAGCAATACATCACTGCTACCTAAGTAGTGAGAAAGTCGATGATTTGTGAAACCTTTACTGTGACAAATATTCATGTGCATTGTTATCCCTTTGTCCATATATCTATATTGAACACAAGGCATAGAATGTGTCACCCTTGTATGGTTCAATATCATGTTCCCTGATACCCGAGTAGACTTAACAACAAATGAGGTCAATATCTCATATTGACTCATTTCAAAGACGACCATGCATTTTACGAGTCTCACTCTCTGTCGGGGGCCCACAGAATATTACTCCTGTTATGTAGGAGGGACAAATTCCATCTAGGTCACTCACATCCTCTGCATGGCTCGTGGTATGCCCAATGATCGTCTTTATAATCATCCTATTACAGATGACGTTTGACGATATTAAAGCACACGACTCTCATGTAGGGATCGTAGTGATTTCAGGTCGAAGGATTACATACACCATTGTCACTATGAGAACTACTTATGACACTCACATAACGCTCCATGTAGTGTTCTCATGGTGGGTCAATCCGATACATCATTACCTTAATGCGTACCTATGTGGCAACTCGATATCTCATATCTATGACCCGTGAGATGTGGTCATCGATCCGCACACATAATAGTCTCAATTGTATTATTATTGTCCTTATTAATAAAATACTTGACTACGGATATTTAAGAATAGGATTTCATTGTTCAATAGTGTCTCACGATCAAGTCATATACTTGATATTCTATTGAACAGAAATTTCTATTCTAAGGACTTTATTATGTTTTAACAAGTAACACAATAAACTGGAATGCCTCATATCATATATATCTATATATGAAATAGCAAGATACAAATGTAAGTCTAAAGAAATACATTGGCCTCTAGGGCTTACACCAACAATCTCCCACTAGAACTAGAGCCAATCAGGCATAAATCTAATGCCCATCGATCTAGTGTGACCTTCATGCTTCTGTTGAGATAGAGGTTTCGTAATTTGGTCAGCAACGTTATCAAGCGTTGGTACTCTGCATATCTTCACATCTCCTTTATCGATAATCTCTCGAATGAGATGGAAGCGCCTAAGTATATGTTTGGATCGCTGATGAGATCTAGGTTCCTTAGCTTGTGCAATGGCCCCATTGTTATCACAATAGAGATCAATGGGGTCCACAATACCAGAAACCGTACCAGGCTCGATAATGAACTTCCCGATCCAAACAACCTCCTTTGCTGCATTGGAGGCAGCAATATACTCAGCCTCTGTAGTAGAATCGGCAATCTGTCTCCTGCTTGAACTTTTCCACTCACGACCCGCCATTCAGGCAGAATACATAACCAGATTGCGATCTGGAATCATCCTTATCGGTCTGGAAGCTAGCATCGGTGTAACCTATTACATCAAGCTCTTCCTCACCTCCATATACCAAGAATGAATCCTTAGTTCTTCTCAAGTACTTAAGGATGCTCTTGACACAGAACCGATGACTTTCACCGGGATCGATCGGTACACCTTTCGTTATGCTTAAAGCATACAATACATCTGGTCGAGTACATAACATGGCATACATGATAGATCCAATTGCGGATGAATATGGAATCTTACTCATGCGATCCCTTTCTTCTTGAGTGGAAGGGGATTGTGCCTTTGATAGGCATATACCATGTGACATAGGCAAGAGTCCTTTCTTGGATTCATGCATGTTAAAGCGTCTCAACACTTTGTCTATGTATGTACTCTGACTTAGGCCAAGCAATTTCAGCGATCTATCCCTATAGATCCTGATTCCCAATACATAGGTAGCCTCACCCAAATCTTTCATAGAGAAGCAATTCCCTAACCATGTCTTTACATTTTGTAGTGTAGGGATGTCATTTCCAATGAGTAATATGTCATCTACACATAACACCAGAAAAACAACAATGCTCCCACTAACCTTCTTGTAGACACAAGGTTCATCTTCATTTTTGATGAATCCGCATCTGTCTTACAAACATCATCAAAACGAAGGTTCCAACTTCGGAAGCTTGCTTCAATCCATAGATTGACCGCTGCAATTTACATACCTTTCGGGCATCCTCTGGAAATGTCAAAGCCTTGAGGTTGTGTCATGTACACATCCTCAAGAAGCTTTCCATTAAGGAAGGCAGTTTTGACATCCATCTGCCATATCTCATAATCATGGTATGCAGCGATAGCAAGTAAGATCCGGACGGATTTAAGCATCGCAACAGGTGAAAAGGTCTCATCATAGTCGACACCATGAATTTGCTTGAAACCCTTAGCGACCAATCGCGCCTTAAAGGTGTGTACCTTACCATCCATGTCAGTTTTCTTTTTGAAAACCCACTTGCACCCTATAGGTTTTACCCCTTCAGGTGGCTCTACCAAGGTCCATACCTGGTTGGTGTACATGGAATCCATCTCAGATTTCATGGCCTCAAGCCACTTCTCGGTCCCGGGCCGAAATGGCCTCCTGGTAGGTCACAGGCTCATCTTGATCCATGAGCAATACATCACCTTGTGGAGTCATGAGAAATCCATATCTCTCAGGCTGGTGACGTATCCTGTTAGACCTACGCTGGTCTTGTGCTACTGGAGCGGGTTGTTCCTCCACAACATTCTGTGAAGGTTGCTCCTGTTCCACCAATGGTAGGTCACTACTCTGTGATTCTTGAACTTCTTCAAGTTCTATCTTCCTCCCACTGGTTCCTATGGAGATAAACTCCTTTTCTAGGAATACACCAGCTCAGGTGCGACAAACACTTTGCCTTCGGAAGGATTATAGAAATAGTATCCCTTGGTTTCTTTGGGATACCCCACAAAAGAAGCATTTATCGATTTGGGATCAAGCTTATTAGAAACTTGACGTTTTACATATGCTTCACAACCCCAAATCTTCATAAAAGACATGCTTTGGTCGTCTACCAGTCCATATCTCATATGGTGTCTTTTCTACCGTTTTGGATGGAACACGGTTAAGTGTAAAAGCTGCTGTCAATAGAGCATATCCCCAAAAGGAGTTTGGAAGGTTTGTATGACTCATCATAGACCGAACCATGTCCAACAAGGTTCGATTTCTCCTCTCAGAAACACCATTCCATTGTGGTGTTCCAGGTGGAGTGAGTTGAGATAAAATCCCACACTCTCTCAGATGATCATCAAACTCTAGGCTCAAATATTCACCACCTCGATCAGATCGAAGAGCTTTAATATTTTTACCAAGTTGGTTTTGTACCTCATTTTTGAATTCCTTGAACTTTTCAAAGGATTCTGATTTATGTTTCATAAGATACACAAATCCATATCTACTGAAATCATCAGTAAATGTGATGAAGCACTGAAAACCACCTCTAGCTAATGTGTTTAGGGGTCCGCATACATCGCTATGTATAAGACCCAAAAGATCGTTGGCTCTTTCACCTTTGCCGGTGAATGGAGCTTTAGTCATCTTTCCCAATAAACAAGACTCACATATCTCATATGATTCATAATCAAATGAGTCCAAGAGTCCATCTTTATGGAGCTTCGAAATGCGCTTCTCATTTATATGGCCTAAACGACAATGCCAAAGATAAGACGGGTTCAACTCATTTGGTTTGATCCTCTTAGTATTTACGTTATAGATGGGCATTTCAAGATCAAGGACATAAAGTCCATTACTCATGTGTGCACTAGCATAGAAAATATCATCCAAATAAATAGAACAACTTTTGTTCTTTATTATAAAAGAAAAACCAATCTTGTCCAAACAAGAAATGGAAATGATATTCCTGCTAATTGCAGGCACAAAATAACAGTTCTCTAACTGAATAGTAAGCCCAATGGGCAAAGTCAATACATAAGTCCCTACGGCTAAAGCAGCAACCTTTGCTCCATTTCCAACTCGTAGGTCGACTTCGCCCTTTGCCAATGGTCTACTCCTGTTTAGATCCTGCACATTTGTACAAATGTGAGAACCACATCCGGTATCTAATACCCATGATGCATAAGTAGATAAATTGACTTCTATAACAAACATACCTGAAGTGGAAGTCTCACTTCCCTTCTTCTTCTTGCTTTCTTCCAGGTATTTTGGGCAGTTCCTCTTGCTTGCTTGCTCTTGGTAGAGCAGCTTGAGGTGCACGATCATATCGTACGCCTCCATGGTCTCATGTTGCTTTTGCAGCTCAAAGGTCATGGCAGCAAGCATAAGACAGCCCACGTCTAAGGCGTCATCCTGATGCTTCTTATAAGCATCCCTGTCAGCCCTAGGAGCACTTGAAGCCGGTGGCTTCTCAGGAATAGGCTCCTCAAGAACATACAGCTTTTTCTCATGTTTGAGGACAATCCTCAAGTTTCTGTACCAGTCCAAAAAATTCGTTCCGGATAGTTTGTCCTTCTCAAGGACGGATCGCAATGACAGGTTACTTGATGTGTTTGATGCCATGGTAATCTACAGAGATAAATATGCAAAGTATAAGTATCATGCCATGAAGTTATTTAATAAGGTCTTTAATTAAATACGCCTCCCACTATTTTACTCAAAACAATGACCCTCATCATTGATTCAGAAAATCCCGTTGGAAGATTTTCTAGTGGGCCAAGATCCATATTTCACCTAGCTTTAAGTCAGCTTTGGCTGATCACCCAAAATTCGGTTATTTAGGTAGGAAACACTTTCCGATTGCATCTCATGCAACTCTTGGATAGTTGGGTGAATAACTCTTATTCTAATCCATCACATGGACTAAAGCCCAACTTATGAGCCTCTAAGCCTTTCAATCCTATTGAAGTTGGCTTAGTTAAGTCAGACCCAATGGATAGCAGTTGAACATTACATTTGTCCCATCGCGCCTTACTATTATAGATAAAGGTACCCCACTTTGGCGGACCCACACTTAATCGATAGTAGTCTTGACGAGTGCCATGCATCGGAAGGCCTTTAAATGTGACTTAATATTTCCTTTTGAGGGATTTGATTAAAACTTGATCTCATCATTTGTTAAACTCTTTAACTTACTATTTTCATACATGCATCTCATACATATATTAGTTAAACATCTTTTAACATACTATATACATACATGCATCTCATACATATATAAGGTAAATAAATGTGATATGGTTATGGCCCCTAACGCATTGATTCTCCCAAGCCAATGAGAGAATCTAAACTAAAACCTAGGAGCGTCCAAGCTTCTCCAAGCAAGATCTCCCACGTGATAGCGTCTTCTTGTCTCCATCATTACATTACATAAACAAAAACCTCATTTTACATATGAGGGGAGTGAGATGAGAAAAGAAGATACATATGGAATATAAGAGAAAGGCACGGCACGCAGGCCGTATTTCAAAATATAAACCAAAAGGTAAAAGGACTAAGGCCATAACCATTCACCATACATCACCAAATAAATAGTAACAACCAATAATAACACATAATCATTATTATTATTAATTTCATAAATTAGAGATTTCAAAATCTGAATTTTGAAAACATAACATATATATATAATAAATCACATTTATTATAATAGATGTTACTATAAATCATATTTATTGCAATTGTTGTTACCACAAATCACATTTATTATAAATCATATTTATTGTAAATGACATAAATCACATTTATTGCAATTGTTGTTACCACAAATCACATTTATTGTAATTGACATAAATCACATTTATTCAATTAACATAAATTACATTTATTGTAATTGATATAAATCACATTTCAAAATCTGAATTTTGAAAACGTAACATATATATAATAAATCACATTTATTATAATTGATGTTACTATAAATCACATTTATTGTGATTGATATAAATCACATTTCAAAATCTGAATTTTGAAACCGTAACATATATATAATAAATCACATTTATTATAATTGATGTTACTATAAATCACATTTATTGTGATTGATATAATTATTAAATGGTGACATAAAATTTCAAAATTTGAATTTCGAAATTACACACTACGCAGAGGTAGCACGGGGGTCCCGCTGGAAATTCCGAAATTCCGAAGTGTGCCTCGCTTCCTTGGTGGCTAGGGCGTCAACCTTTCAACCCTAAAACCGCAAGGCCCGTGAACATTTCACGTTGCAAGGAACGACGGCTACGGTTTCAACACTTGGAACCTCAGCCGCAACAACATGAACTTTTCATGTCTGAAACCCCTTAACGCCGCCAACACAGAACTGAACACAATCATGTTTAACATCAACATTTGATGCCATCGCAGAACATAATAAGGATTCAGAACCAATGTACATATCGCATATATACACAAACATGCAATAGACATATATATCATATACATACGAAAATCACATAAACAAGGTTTCGCAAACCAGATGCAAACGATTTTCAAAAACAATTTTCAGAAAACGATTCACATTACAAACATATTATCATACATAACAGATAAACCACGTAATAGAATCATGGTTTCGCAAGCGGCTCTGATACCACTGTTGGGAATTTGCGTATAAAACAAAATAAAACGCAGCGGAAAAATTCCCATCGAAGGATCCTTGCGAATGGTCATGATTCATGATTAGAAAGTTTACCTCTTGAAGTGATGGCTGTTGGTTGAAATTCGTCTATCACGAACACCGCACGAACGGTGTCTCTAGAGGTATCCACACGAGCGGACTCCGTGAACGTCCAACGTCACGAACCTGAAGCGTCTCTGTCTTGCAGTGCTAGCTTCAAAACCGAGACTTTGTTGTTCACACTTACTCTCTTTTGTGCGGCTAGGTTATCAACCGTCTAGGCACAACAACTTAAGTGGTCTACTTATAGTATCACTTCCTTAAGTGAGTTAGTGAGCAACATTTGACCTAAGCCCATCTACTATGCGCTAGGCCCAATAGGAAAGTCCAACTTTCTTTTAATGCTTCTTTTAATCCGCTCTTTTGTGTGTGACCCTATAGGTTCCTAATACGTTAGCAGTAATATTAAATCCCATTTAATATTACAAACAGTGAGCGGTATCTAGAAATACATCACTGCTACCTAAGTAGTGAGAAAGTGAGTGATTTGACGAAACCTTTCTGTGACAAATATTCATGTGCATTGTTATCCCTTTATCCATATATCTATATTGAACACAAGGCATAGAATGTGTCACCCTTGTATGGTTCAATATCATGTTCCCTGATACCCGAGTAGACTTAACAACAAATGAGGTCAATATCTCATATTGACTCATTTCAGCACGGCCATGCATTTTACAGTCTCACTCTATCAGGGGGCCCACAGATATTACTCCTGTTATGTAGGAGGGACAAATTCCATCTAGGTCACTCACATCCCTCTGCATGGCTCGTGGTATGCCCAATGATCGTCTTTATAATCATCCTATTACAGATGACGTTTGACGATATTAAAGCACACGACTCCTCATGTAGGGATCGTAGTGATTTCAGGTCGAAGGATTACATACACCATTGTCACTATGAGAACTACTTATGACACTCACATAACGCTCCATGTAGTGTTCTCATGGTGGGTCAATCCAGTACATCATTACCTTAATGCGTACCTATGTGGCAACTCGATATCTCATATCTATGACCCGTGAGATGTGGTCATCAATCTGCACACATAATAGTCTCAATTGTATTATTATTGTCCTTATTAATAAAATACTTGACTACGGATATTTAAGAATAGGATTTCATTGTTCAATAGTGTCTCACGATCAAGTCATATACTTGATATTCTATTGAACAGAAATTTCTATTCTAAGGACTTTATTATGTTTAAACAAGTAACACAATAAACTGGAATGCCTCATATCATATATATATATGAAATAGCAAGATACAAATGTAAGTCTAAAGAAATACATTGGCCTCTAGGGCTTACACCAACACGACACTGTACCCACGTGGGAGTTCTCCTGCCCTGCGCTCAATATCTCGAAGGGTCTCAACCCGGGCATACTCATTTGCATCCCGACAGAAATCTAAGCGAGATGGAGTGTATCCGGGGTAGGAATTGGTAGCAATCTTCTCCCTTTGTTCTTTAGTCAAACCTTCAACTTTCGGGAATGGGTACAGTCTGTCTTGGATTGAATCGTTGATGTGTTGAAACTTGGGATGATCCAGGGAGATTGAGAATGACATCTTTTTTTTTTTTTTTTGACAAATAAAATTTGGTCAGTATTGATAATCAAGATTAAAATCAAAATAAGAAAAATGAAAATAAAGAGAAGAAAAGGGGAACCAAAAGGAATTAAATCATGCATTCACTCACTGTAGCATACAGAAAGCATGGAAAACATGAAGAACGTACCTTTTGAGAGTTGGAGCAAAAACACTTGAGGGAAAGGGACAAGGAGCTGAAAGAGCAACAGGTAAGGAGGAGAAGGTGAGAGCGCGATTATTCCTAATCCGCGCTCTGCCTTTCCACCTTTATTTATAATTAAAATCAGTGAAGGAGCACGGTCGTGCTCAGCCCCATTTTTGAAAATTCAAATTTAAATTCCAATCCAAATCAGATTTTAAAACAAATTCAAATTTAAATTAGAAAGGAGCACGATCGTGCTCACTGTTAAGCACGACCGTGCGTAGCCCCATTTTAACTTTTCAAATCCGCAAGTCAGCACGGTCATGCTAAACTTTGTGCACGACCGTGCTCAATTCAGTGCTTACGAAAGTGAGCGTAAGCGAGAATTGGACACAGGTGTGTCCCTAATAGACACAACTGTGTCTGCCCAAGCATTTTTTTATAATTTTTTTTTAAACAAACCAATCTCCCCACAGTTAATTCAATTCTTAAAAATTAAATTAAGAAAAAAATTTGAGAAGGATCCAACTACTAAATAAACAGTTAATAAGGAAGAAACACATGTTGCTTCCTACGAAGCGCTTGTTTAACATCGCGAGCCTGACGGTTGTCCCCGAGAGAGGTGTTATTCCGAGTTCACTGTGTGGCGCTCAGGTACCACGCCATCCTCATAATGCTTCACTCTCTGCCCATTAACCTTGAAGGTTTCTTTCCCATCTCTGGTTACCTCAAGCACGCCATATGGGAAGATTTTGGTAACTTCATAAGGGCCAATCCACCTAGACTTCAGTTTTCCTGGAAACAAGCAAAGTCGTGAGTTAAAAATTAGGACTTTACTACCAACGTGAAACTCACGCTTTTGAATGTGCTTGTCGTGCCACTTTTTAGTACGTTCTTTGTATAGTTTGGCATTTTCATATGCCTTAAGACGGAACTCATACATCTTATTAAGCTGCAATAAGCGCTTTTCACCTGCAAGATGCATATCAAAATTCAAAAATTTCAAGGCCCAGTAAGCCTTATGCTCTAACTCAACGGGTAAGTGACATGCTTTTCCAAAAACCAATCTGTAGGGGGACATGCCAATGGGAGTTTTAAATGCAATTCTATATGCCCATAATGCATCATCAAGTTTCAAAGACAAATCTTTCCTAGAACTGTTAACTGTTCTTTCCAAAATTTTCTTTAACTCCCTATTGGAAACCTCAACTTGCCCACTAGTTTGTGGGTCGTAAGGGGTGGCTACCTTATGAGTGGCACCATATTTTGTCAAAAGATTATCAAATTTTTTATTACAAAAATGGGTGCCACCATCACTAATGATTGCTCTAGGAATGCCAAATCTTATAAAAATATTTTTCTTTAAAAACTTTACAACTCCTTTATCATCATTAGTGGGTAAAGCCACTGCTTCCACCCACTTTGAGACATAATCCATAGCAACCAGAATATATTCATTTGAAAAAGATTTGGGAAAAGGTCCCATGAAATCAATGTCCCAAACATCAAATAACTCACAAACCAAAATATTGTTTAGAGGTATATCATGTTTTCTAGAAATATTACCACTCCTATGACACCTATCACAAGATTTCACAAAATTGTATGCATCCTTAAAAAGAGTGGGCCAGTAAAAACCACATTGAAGAACCTTTTGAGCTGTCCTAGTTGGGCCAAAATGGTTGCCAACTTCCCTAGAATGGCAGTGCTCTAAAATAACACGTGTCTCTACCTAAGGAATACATCTCCTAATAATTTTAACACTACATACCTTAAACAGATAAGGTTCTTGGCACAATTAATACTTAACATCAGAAAGAAATTTATTACGTTGAACATTTGAAAGGTTGGGGGGAAGTTTGTTACCTGCCTTGTAGTTGACAAAATCTACATACCAGGAAAGTTTGGAAACTAAAAATAATTGCTCATCAGGAAAGGTCTCCTTTATGGCCTCTTCTACCTGTGGTCTAACAGAAGCATCCACACTTGAGAGATGGTCCTTCATTGAATTCTCCACACCCCGCTTGTCTCTAATTTCCACAACAAACTCTTGTAACAACAACACCCATCTGATCAATCTTGGCTTGGCATCCTGTTTGGCAAACAAATGTCTAATAGCAGAATGGTCAGTATAAACAACAAGCTTAGACATAACCAAATATGGACGAAATTTATCAAAAGCAATTACTACTGCTATCAACTTTTTTTCTGTTGTTGTATAATTCTTTTGTGCTTCATCAAGAGTTCTACCAGCATAGTAAATGGTTTGAAAAATTTTATCCTCATGTTGGCCTAAAACAGCACCTACTACCATATCACTAGCATCACACATAAGCTCAAATGGCAAAGACCAATCAAGAGCAACAACAACAGATGCATCAATCAATTTAGCCTTCAAATTTTAAAGGCTTCTAAACAGGCATCAGAAAATTCAAATGGGGCATCTTTCAGTGAAAGATTAGAAAGAGGTTTTGCAATTTTTGAAAAATCCTTTATAAACCTCGTACAAAAACCAGCATGCCCCAAGAAACTTCTAATAGCCTTAACAGAGTTATGAGGAGGCAATTTGGCAATTACCTCAACCTTTGTAGGGTCAACCTCAATACCCTTACGGGAAACCTTATGCCCCAAAACAATACAATCAGTTACCATAAATTGACATTTTTCCCAATTAAGAACCAAACTGGCATCTTTACACCTTTTCAAAAACACCCCCAAACTATGCAAACAATTATCAAATGAAACAGAAAAATCATCCATGAATATTTCAATGCAATCCTCTAAGATATCAAAAAATATGGCCATCATGCATCTTTTAAAAGTGGTAGGTGCATTACACAAACCAAAAGGCATCTGTCTATATGCAAAAGTACCATATGGGCAAGTAAAAATGGTTTTCTCTTGATCTTCAAAAGCCACAGGTATTTGCATATATCCGGAGTACCCATCCAAGCAACAATAAAATTCACGACCAGAAAATTTCTCACGCATTTGATCAATAAAGGGGAGGGGGAAGTGATCTTCCCTAGTGGCCTCATTTAATTTTCTATAATCTATACACATACGCCACCCTGTTACCTCCCTAACAGCTATCAATTCCTTCTTGTCATTCTCCATGACAGTAGTTCCTCCCTTTTTAGGGACAACCTGCACAAGACTCACCCAAGGACTATCAGAAATAGGATAAATAATACCCGCATCAAGCAACTTAATTACCTTTTTTTCACCATTTCCTTTAAATTTGGGTTAAGCCTTTTTTGAGGTTACACCTTGGGTCTGTGTTCCACCTCCATATGTATCCTATGGGTGCAGATTGAGGGACTAATACCCTTAATATCATGAATGGTCCACCCAAAGGCCTCCTTATTATCTTTAAAAACTTGCAAGAGTTTCTCCTCCATAGAACCTGTCAAAGAGGAAGAAATTATTACTGGCAATGAAGAAGGAGGAGATAAAAATGCATATTTAAGATTAGAAGGAAGAGGTTTAAGATCATGTTCTTGGGGTTCTTCAATTGATGATTTTGGCTTTTGTGAACCACGTCCCTCAAGAACTTCAAATTGCTTGGACCCTCTCCATCTTTCTTGGGAAAACTCTGCCTCTAGTGTAATTATCTCATCTATCAACTCCTCAGAATCTACAAGTTCATCCTTTTCGAAAAACAAAATCTTCTCAAGGGTGTCCTCCATCAATCGCTGCTGAGAATGAGAAGATATTAGTGTAGATGTACTATCCAAGGCATTTAAAAAATTACATGAATTAAAAGTGGAAGGAAATTTCAAAGAATTAAAAACTTTAAAAACCACCTCCTCCTCATTAAGCCTTAAAGTAAGCTTCCCTTGGTGCACATCAATGATGGTCCTACCAGTGGCCAAAAATGGCCTCCCCAAAATTATGGGAACCTCTTCATCTCCCTCCATGTCAAGCACTATGAAATCAGCCGGGAAGATAAACTTGTCAACTGATAAGCCTCTGGCTCATCTAGTTTTACGGCTAGTATGACCAGGGTTTTGTGCTAATTATATCTCGTTTTCGCCCAAATTAGACTTGATTGTCTTCAAGCAGCATTTTGAGTCTCTAGAGTATTTTTAGGTTAATTTAGTTGACTTAGAGTCGAACAAAGTACTTACTGTTAATTCTTGTTTTCAGGTTAATAAAGTGAAGCAGTCTTGGATTCTTCGCCCCGAGAGGCTACTCGCCTCGCGAACATGAAGCGTGTGATTGTGCGGAAAAATACAATCCTCTCTGTCTCGCCCCGCGAATACTTGACTCGCCTCGCGAGTAATCCAACCCTGGAAGACCAGAAGCCATCACGGCTTACCCGTGTTGAAGGTCATGGCTGTGACAGTTTGGAATTTGAAGAGTCTCGCCTCGTGAATGATAAGCTCGCCTCGCGAGAGAGCCAAACACTGAAGATTGTTCATAATATTCGCCTCGCGAAGGTGTGCTCGCCTCGCGAGCTCGCGGAATCCAGAATCTGTACTTAAGTCTGTTTTATGGCAGAACTGAGGAAGTTTTTATCTTTTCATCTTCTTTTCTTTTAGGACGGCTGTCAAAATAGGTTTAGGTTTATGTTTGTAATGGAGAACTAGTCTCCTTGATTAATCTACTGTAATCGGGTTCCGCCACCACTTGAGGTTTTGTGATTCCTGAACTTTATGCTATTCTCTTTCAATACTTGTTCTGTATGTTCTGTTTGCTTAATTCAGGATTATATAGGATAGGTGTTGATTTATTTTGATGATTGTGTGTTCCTATACTTAATCGCATTTACTTAATTCGCGTGTGTTCGTTCATGTTCGCTTAGTTCATGAGTGCTTCACCCCATTTGCTTAATTCGGGAATAGGAACATATGTCTCGTAGCGTTGATTTCGCTTGTTAATTGATGCTACAATCGAAAAGGGTTTAGAATCCGCTTAGGGCTTGGAATTATATAAACCGATGATAGTGGGAAACCGAGAACAGTAGGTTAATCGCTTTACTATCCAAGGCATTTAAAAAATTACATGAATTAAAAGTGGAAGGAAATTTCAAAGAATTAAAAACTTTAAAAACCACCTCCTCCTCATTAAGCCTTAAAGTAAGCTTCCCTTGGTGCACATCAATGATGGTCCTACCAGTGGCCAAAAATGGCCTCCCCAAAATTATGGGAACCTCTTCATCTCCCTCCATGTCAAGCACTATGAAATCAGCCGGGAAGATAAACTTGTCAACTGATAAGCCTCTGGCTCATCTAGTTTTACGGCTAGTATGACCAGGGTTTTATGCTAATTATATCTCGTTTTCGCCCAAATTAGACTTGATTGTCTTCAAGCAGCATTTTGAGTCTCTAGAGTATTTTTAGGTTAATTTAGTTGACTTAGAGTCGAACAAAGTACTTACTGTTAATTCTTGTTTTCAGGTTAATAAAGTGAAGCAGTCTTGGATTCTTCGCCCCGCGAGAGGCTACTCGCCTCGCGAACATGAAGCGTGACTGTGCCAGAAAATACAATCCTCTCTGTCTCGCCCCGCGAATACTTGACTCGCCTCGCGAGTAATCCAACCCTGGAAGACCAGAAGCCATCACGGCTTACCCGTGTTGAAGGTCATGGCTGTGACAGTTTGGAATTTGAAGAGTCTCGCCTCGTGAATGATAAGCTCGCCTCGCGAGAGAGCCAAACACTGAAGATTGTTCATAATATTCGCCTCGCGAAGGTGTGCTCGCCTCGCGAGCTCGCGGAATCCAGAATCTGTACTTAAGTCTGTTTTATGGCAGAACTGAGGAAGTTTTTATCTTTTCATCTTCTTTTCTTTTAGGACGGCTGTCAAAATAGGTTTAGGTTTATGTTTGTAATGGAGAACTAGTCTCCTTGATTAATCTACTGTAATCGGGTTCCGCCACCACTTGAGGTTTTGTGATTCCTGAACTTTATGCTATTCTCTTTCAATACTTGTTCTGTATGTTCTGTTTGCTTAATTCAGGATTATATAGGATAGGTGTTGATTTATTTTGATGATTGTGTGTTCCTATACTTAATCGCATTTACTTAATTCGCGTGTGTTCGTTCATGTTCGCTTAGTTCATGAGTGCTTCACCCCATTTGCTTAATTCGGGAATAGGAACATATGTCTCGTAGCGTTGATTTCGCTTGTTAATTAATGCTACAATCGAAAAGGGTTTAGAATCCGCTTAGGGCTTGGAATTATATAAACCGATGATAGTGGGAAACCGAGAACAGTAGGTTAATCGCTTTAGTTTATTTGATAATCCTTTAAACTGCATTGTTTTTATTGCTCTGTTTTACTCTGTTTTGCAATTGAATTTCAAACCACCCCCCCCCCCCCCTCCCCCACAAAAAAAAACTGATTTTGTGTTAATAACAACCCGAGAGTCCTTGTGAGACGATACTCGAGTTGTCGCTCCCTATCTACATATTTTACAAACCGCTCGCTTTTGGGCGAGTGCGCGACAGCGCGTTCAAAAATTGGCGCCGTTGCCGGGGAACTCTTGTTGTTATTAACAGAAAAGAAAAAGAATATATATATATATATATATATATATATATATATATATATATATATATATATATAAAATCTTGCATTGCTGAATTAGTTTTGGTTGCCTTGTTTGGTTGTGAATCTTAGTACTTCCCATGGATAATTACATGTATGGTTATATGCCTAATGTTGATTATAAGCCACCACCATGCATATATTATCCTAACTTTGCTGGAAGTTATGAGTTTAGCAGTGGTTTTGACATGATTGGAGTGAATGCGGAGCAACCTTTTTATCATAGCCAACATGGAGGAGAACGCAGCAGCTTGGATGAGATTGCCTCTTTAGTGCATCAAATGACAGTAAGCCAGCACCCATATCAGCCTGACCCTACACTAGCCCAACTCAGTCTGGAAGACTTGGTGCAACAAACGGCAGAGAACAACCAACGGATGGCAGAGAACAATCAACGGATGATAGAAGCTGGTTTTCAGAATTTGGCCGCTCAAATGGATCAAAGCCAACAGAGGATAGAAGCTGATTTTCAGGAGTTAACCGCTCAAATTGATCACATTGCCTCCACCTCGTGTACACTGCAAACTCAATGTCTCCTTGAGGAACATACAGATTCACAGATAGTTGTTCTTGACAATACTTCCTCTGAGGATAATTTTAATAATGATGTCAAGAATACTTCTATTGATGAATTGTGTGTTGAATCTCCAGATATTCACACCTCCCCTGATGATTCTATCTATTATACTTCATGTGCCGATTGTACTGACTCTGCTTCGTGTGTAGCATGTTTTGGAAGCTCATTCTTTTCAGGGTGTGAGGAGCAAAACGTCCATATGGAACAGGAGACATATGAGGTTGAGGGCCCTGTTCGGCCAGGAAACATAGAAAATGAGGATCAGGAGGACATCTGCTTCACCATGCTTGAGGATAATGAAGAACCTTTGGAATTAGATGCATGTGTTGAAAGTGATGGGATGGATGAACTATGTGCTGAATTTCCAGACATTCAGGCCTTTACTGATTCAGTTTATTGTACCATATGTACTAACTGTACTAACACTAACCTTTGTGTGGTGTGTGCTGAGAATTCTGCATGTATAACAGGTGATGGATTTGTTAGCGCAGTGAATGAAGAACGTGCAGAAGATGAAGCGGCACCAGAAACCCTCTCTACCTGTTTGCCACCTCCCACTGTGGAACCACCAGTGATGGAGTTCAATCCTCTGGATTTTGCACCCTTGGATATGAAGACACTGTGGCCAGTCCAAGAGGTTGAACCCCGATTTTATTGGGAGGACTTTATTGAGAAAGAGATCAACCTTGACCCAAGAGGGAGTGAGAAGTCCGCCGCACTTGGCGAGGTCACCATAACTGTCAAGCACTAACCTCCATATCAAGGCTGCAAGTTAGGGGACCATGGAACAAGCTTCCGTCCCTTGTCTATTATTTGGGCCTTATGCTACATGCCATGGGATCCGGGAGGATCATTTCGTACTTTGAGCATTCCGTGGCCACTGTATCACAGACAGTGGGATCCCGGTGGAACCGCCCCCATGAGTTTTCTCTAAACCCTTTCCTTTTTAATTATCCTTGCTTTGTTTTTGTTTTGTTTTCTTTTAGCTCCTGAATAATTTGAGAAGATCAGGAGTATGTGTGTTGAGTCTTGTGTCGGCAAGCTTGATTGGATTTTAATTGAATTTGCATAGATTGATTGCATGATATTGTTATCTGTTGATGATTTTCCCCCTAGGATTTGAAATTTGAAAATTTAATCCCCATGTGAAAAAATTGAAAACTGAACTTTGAGATATTTTGTTATGATTGCATGATTTATGATAAGTTTTGGGTGAAGGGATGCACACACTAGGGATAAAATCTCGGTCAAACAGTTTGCAAAAATGTCCAGGTGAGGATTTGAGCCTCCCACGTGTTTTTAACTGTGTGAATCACTTTTGAGTTGCACTTTCCCGAATTTGCTTGAATCTCTTTATGGTTTGCATGTTTATGTGATTGCATCAAATGATTTAGGCATTTTCTTTGTAAATAACCACTCGGCCTAAATTGAACCAGTCCCTAATGCATGTTCCTTTGTTAGCCCCATTGAGCCTGATTAGCCTGTTGTTCTTGATGACCTTATGTTATGAGCCTAAAATCTGGAAAAAAAAAACATGTTAACCCGATCTTAGGATTAGGAAAGCATGGAAGCTTAGCAAGAGAATGGTTGCAAGAAACTAAGTTTGGGGTGGCTACAAGGATATGATGTACTGTTTGGGATTGAAAAAAAAAATATAAGAATAATAACAATAAAAAGGTTGGAGCCAAAGGGCTTAAAAAAAAAGAAAAAAAAAGAAGAAAAAAAAATAAGAAGAGCAAAAAATGTCAAAAAGGATATCTAAAGAAAAAGGTTGTAGTCACCCAAAAGCATAAAGAAAAATGGAAAAAGGAACTTGAGTGGAAATTCGGTATGTTGAAATGGTCATGCTCTCTTAGTTCCTAGGGACTTAAGCCTAGTACCTTTGTATATCCTACCCTTAGCCAGGCCCCATTACAACCTTAAAAGACCTTTTGATGTTGCATGCATGTTTCCGTGGGAACCGTTTTGAGATGAAAATCAAATTTATGGGAAGTGCTCTTAAAAGTGAAATTGATTGAAATGTTGTTAGCCTAGACAAAAACTGGGCGATTGAGTGAATTGCTAAATGCCCTTGTGAGGAAGGCGATTGTTTGAATTTGGTGATCTCCCTTTTGTGTGTAACTTGGATCCCTTGCTTAGATTAATGATTGCTTGAATGATGAAATTCTCAAATGTTTGAGTAAATGAATGTGGGGACTGCTTTGTTTGAAAGGGGGGAACATTGAAGGAAAAACTGTTTTGATGAATTGCTTGAAATTTGTGCAAAGTTGATTGAAACCTTTAAGCTTGCCATGTCTTGAGTCATTTTGTGTTTTTGAGTTTTAGTTTGCTTGGGAACAAGCAAAGTTTAAGTTTGGGGTATTTTGATCAGCCTCTGGCTCATCTAGTTTTATGGCTAGTATGACCAGGGTTTTGTGCTAATTATATCTCGTTTTCGCCCAAATTAGACTTGATTGTCTTCAAGAAGCATTTTGAGTCTCTAGAGTATTTTTAGGTTAATTTAGTTGATTTAGAGTCGAATAAAGTACTTACTGTTAATTCTTGTTTTCAGGTTAATAAAGTAAAGCAGTTTTGGATTCTTCGCCCCATGAGAGGCTACTCACCTCGCGAACATGAAGCATGACTGTGCCATAAAATGCAATCCTCTCTGTCTCGCCCCGCGAATACTTGACTCGCCTCGCGATTAATCCAACCCTGGAAGACCAGAAGCCATCACGGCTTACCCGTGTTGAAGGTCACGACTGTGACAGTTTGGAATTTGAAGAGTCTCGCCTCGCGAATGATAAGCTCGCCTCGCGAGAGAGCCAAACACTGAAGACTGTTCATAATATTCGCCTCGCGAAGGTGTGCTTGCCTCGCGAGCTCGCGGAATCCAGAATCTGTACTTAAGTCTGTTTTATGGCAGAACTGAGGGAGTTTTTATCTTTTCATCTTATTTTCTTTTAGGACGGCTGTCAAAATAGGTTTAGGTTTATGTTTGTAATGGAGAACTAGTCTCCTTGATTAATCTACTGTAATCGGGTTCCGTCGCCACTTGAGGTTTTGTGATTCCTGAACTTTATGCTATTCTATTTCAATACTTGTTCTGTATGTTCTGTTTGCTTAATTCAGGATTATATAGGATAGGTGTTGATTTATTTCGATGATTGTGTGTTCCTATACTTAATCGCGTTTGCTTAATTCGCGTGTGTTCGTTCATGTTCGCTTAGTTCATGAGTGCTTCACCCCGTTTGCTTAATTCGGGAATAGAAACATATGTCTCGTAGCGTTGATTTCGCTTGTTAATTGATGCTACAATCGAAAAGGGTTTAGAATCCGCTTAGGGCTTGGAATTATATAAACCGATGATAGTGGGAAACCGAGAACAGTAGGTTAATCGCTTTAGTTTATTTGATAATCCTTTAAACTGCTTTGTTTTTATTGCTCTGTTTTACTCTGTTTTGCACCCCCCCCCCCCCCCCCCAAAAAAAAAACCGATTTTGTGTTAATAACAACCCAAGAGTCCTTGTGAGACGATACTCGAGTTGTCGCTCCCTACCTACATATTTTACAAACCGCTCGCTTTTTGGCGCGTGCGCGACAACGCGTTCATCAACCTTGACAAGAACATCCTCTACAATACCTCTGGGATAGGTAATGGATCTATCTGCAAGCTGCAATGAAATAGTGCTGGTCATTGGCTCTTGCATTCATAACCTGTGGAAAACAGACAAAGGCATCAAGTTAATACTGGCACCTAAATCAGATAAAGCTTTTTCAAAATAAGAAGTACCAATAGAGCAAGGAATATTAAAATTCCCTGGATCTTTAAGTTTAGGTGGCAACTTCTTGAGGAGGATAGTAGAGCATTCTTCATTAAGCCTCACTGTAGCAAACTCTCCTAATTTCTTTTTATTACCCAAAATCTCCTTAAGGAATTTAGCATATTTGGGCATCTGAGAAATGGCCTCCACGAATGGGATATTCATATGGAGTTGCTTCAACATATCCAAGAACCTGGTGAACTAGGGGTCTTGTTGGCTAAACCTCCGAGGAAATGGAATGGTTGACTTAGGTGATGGCACAAGAACTTCCTTCACTAGATCTTTCTCACTTACCTCATCATTTGGGTTCCCTTTAGTAGAAACCTCCTTGGTTTTTGACTTATTCTCTTCTTCATGGGGAACCTCTATCCTTTTTCTACTTCTAAGGGTAATCACCTTAGCACGCTTCTTTGGATTCTTATCCGGTTGACTAGGCAGAGCCCTTTTTTCTCTTTGTGTCATCAATGTTACCAAAGTAGACACCTGATTCTCCAAAGTCTTAAACCTCTCATCACTTTTCTCTATATGTTTCATCGCTATATCATAGAGATTAGGCCTTCGTTCCTCTTGTCTCAAACCTTGATTTTCAAATGATGTGGCCTGTAGAGAATATTCTGGTTCTGACTTCCATATGAGAGATTTGGGTTTTGCTTATAACCGGGATTGTAGTGATTCAAATAAGGATCATTGTTACCCCGATTAGGATTACCCACATAATTTGCTTCTTCTTCAGCCACAAAAGGGTTGCCTGCTTGGCACTCTGTACTTTCATGTCCCTCCTGGTCGCAAAGATCACAAATAACAGGAGGTGGAGCAGTTTGAGTTATCAATTGAGTCTGTGTCTGCATCATTGCTTCCATCTGCTTTGAAAGAGCCTCCAATTTGCTTTCCAATGCGGCGTTAGCATCAACTTTGTAGGCTCCAACTTGTAAAAGTGTAGGTTGCCTCTTGTTCACATGCCTATCACTGGATGGCCATTGGTAACTAGAAGTCATATGTTCTATCAGCTCATAAGCTGCCTATGGCCTCTTATTCCATATACTACCTCACACTGCTGCATCAATCATACTCTTATTTGATGAAGATAGCCCATTGTAGAATGGTTGGACTAACTGCCAGACAGGAAAGCCATGATGGGGGCATTTTTTCAACAACTCTTGAAATTGCTCCCATGCCTCATACAGAGATTCCAGTTCAGCCTGCACAAAATAAGTGATGTCATTACGCAGTTTGGCAGATTTAGCAGGTGGAAAATACTTATCCTTAAACTAAGAAGAGAGTTGGTCCCAAGTTGTTATGGAACTGGACGGCAAGGACTTTAGCCAAAGTTTGGCCCTATCCCTAAAAGAAAAGGGAAGCAGTCGAAGCCTAAAAGCATCATTTGAGACACCATTATGTTTGACGGTGTCACAAATCTCAAGAAAATCAGCAAGATGACCATGGGGATCTTCACTTGGACCCCCATTGAACTGAATTGCATTCTGCAACATAGAGATCAAAGCTGGCTTGATCTCAAAGTTGTTGGCCTCAATGTTAAGCCTAGTAATACTCCCTGTAGCATTTGTGGTGGAAGGACGAGCAAAGTCCAACAACGTCTTGTTATCCTCTTGAGCCATGGTTCTTCTTTCTCTAGCTTGCTTTCTGTTTCTGCGTGCAGTTCTTTCTATTTCAGGATTATACTGCAAGTCAGGAGTTTGGGAACGCGTTAGCATACAAGGAAGTAAATCAAAATAAGTAAATAAATAAAATAAAATAAAATAAAATGGCGTCTAAATTAATTAGGATTTAATCTCCCTAATATTGTCAAAAACAATCCCCGACAACGGCGCCAAAAACTTATTGCGCTAAAACTACACTTAAGGGCAAGTGTATCCTATCGTAAAAGTAATATAGTAGTATTTGGGACTCCAAGTATCGAACCCACAGGGACTGTTGACAAGTACTAGTTTAATTACTTCCTTATGTTATCTAGACAATTGAAATGGTTGAAAACAAAGAAATAAAAATAAAGAAGATTGCTAAAGATCAAGAAAGATAAGAAGTCACCAAGAAAGATAAGAATCATGAAGAAAGGTTCAGTTATGGAAGGCCTAGGGTGCCCGGTTTCACTTATGTCATCACCTATGATATTACCCAATTTCTTAATGAACCATTTTTCTTATTGATTGCCAATCACTCGCTCTAAAACTATTAATACCCAATGGTCATGCAATATTAATATTCTTTCTCCTAATCAATTACGCCCAATGATCATGCAAGGTAAATAGTTAAAAGAAGCATAAAGAATTGGCAAGCTTTGTTAATTCAACGACTGATTGAAAATAGGGGATTGCGCTTGGTCCACGCAACCCCAAATCCGGTTAATCCTAGAGTTCCGTTAACTAATTGTGGTACGGTCGCCAGTCAATTAACTAACTTGATAAAGGATGATCAAACCTCATATAAATATAAACACAAGGATCAAACCAACCAATGGAAAGAAACACTGAATCATATAAAAATTAGGCAAACATCAAAGGTATCAAAACATAAGATCAACCACACCCTTGGAATGATTTTAGCTACTCATTGTAACAAAAATCACCATACAAATCAAAGACATGTAACAATCCATAAAAGAGAAAAAGAAAACTAAAACCCGAACACCCTTTTGACGTGAAGCGGTCTTCAAATCAATTGGGAGACGGTCCTTCACTCCAAGACTCTATCTTTCTCTCTCTGAAACGAATGCTGTCCAAAAAGCTCTCTAGAATGGCACCAATCACCCCTTTTTATTGGCAGCATGAAAACCTTTGGGCCTCTGAGACACAAGCACGTCCGTGCTTGGTGTTGAGCATGGTCGTTCTTAACTAGAACGGCGTCAAACCGTGCTAAAACTGAGAAAGTCAGTAAGGCCTTACTGAAGAGCACGATCGTGCTTAATGATGAGCACAGTCGTGCTTAGAAAATGACGTCAACTCCAGCAGGCAAGCAAGGGCGTGTTGATCAGCACTGGCTCTTCTAATGAGCACGGTCGTGCTTAATGATGAGTACGGTCATGCTCCTTTACAATCTTCAGAACTCAGCCTTTTTATCCAAAAATTCCTCCATAATTGTTGCTTTTTCTCCAAGTTAGATGTTCCACTGCCATGGTGACAAATTCTGCAATAATCATGGGAAATAGGGTGAGTATCCACAATAATTTCCAAATAAATAACAAATCACACCTAATTTCCCAACAATAAAGTATGCAAAATGGCAGTTTATCACCAATCACAACATCAAATCAAACCCCTAACATATACTCAACAACATCATTACTATAATTAAAATCAACATACACTCAAAACACAACAATTAAGTATGTAACTACTAAAACTCCTCAGGCAAACTCCCTTTACCTTTGTAGACCATAAAAGATCATCTCCTTGACACACTCAACAATTTGCTTCCCTCACCACGAAGCCACTCAAGATTAAACCCCAACTCGACATTTCAGTTTCCTCTAAACAGCTCCTGTCAACTCCCGGAAAATATAAAACCTGTTTCCCCCAAGCAAACGCAACCACAACAACATCCCGGGGAGGGAGTCGAAGCATTTTCACAACCAGACAAAACACATAATCAGCTACTCATCATCAAACGCTCACTCTAAGTTGATTTTAAATACTCAATTCACAAAATAGAGCTAAGTTCAATAAAAATAAGATTTGAGACTTTAGGGTTCATAAATCAATTTGGGGAAAACTTATTTTAACTCAAGAATAATGAAATTGGTTTAGGAAAACATTAATTCACAGTCCCAATTGCATAAAACAAGTGTTAATTTTACATTTTGAAATTGAAATCTAAAATCTTAGGGTTAGGGTTCCAAAATCAGTTTGGGGATTTTTCAACTTGAAGAGATTAGGGGTGAAACACTTACCTAAGGTGAAGAGGAAAATGCCATGGCGGCTGGCAGACAAACCAGCGCAGCGGCTGGTGCCGAGGACTGCGGCAGCGTGACGGAGCAACGACGGTTTAGGGACATCCATGAGCAAAAAGAGATAATAAGCTTAAGGAGAAAAGAAGAAGCTTAAACTAACAAGGTAAGGTTCGAAAACCACCATATATAGATGACGGCTAACCAAGCTTACCGTGGCGGAGATGACGTTTCGCGGCGACGGAGGGCGAACCATAACGGCCAGGGACACGAAGCGCGTCGTCTCCTCCTCGTGTGGTGGTCGCGTAGCTCCGAGTGTCGGTGCAGGGGCGGCGCGCGTTCTGGCTCGGCAAGAGAGAAGGGAGAAGATGAATGGAGTTTTTGAGAGAGATGAGAGGAAGAAGAAAGAAGGAGTGTTGGCGGGGGGGCTGCTTATTTGATATGGGAAAGGGAGGGGAGATTGGGTTTCCTTTTATTTATTTTTCAAGACTTAATGGTTAGGTACCAAATAAGTGGTTGAAATTGAGTCTAGAAAAAAAAGAAATAATATTATTCATTAGATCTAAAAATAATGAGTGATAATCATATACTTTCAAATTTTAAATTAGAGTAAAGATTGATAGTCGAATTGATCAGCTAAGAAAATCATCGGTCCAAAATTAATCTCCAATTAATTCCAAACCAGTTTATTTTTAACTCTAAAATTACGTAGAGTAAAATATGAAAATAATTTCTTTCAACCATATTATTTAAAATATTTTTTCTAAACAAATACTAATAGTGACAATAACATAAATTATTGTCTAGTAAACGTGCATACACTGAAATAAGGTAGTGCTAACGCACTTAATAAAATCATTTTAAATAAGTAATTAAAAGTACTCAAACCAAACCACATAAAATAAACAAAGTTAAACATCTAGAAAATTAATCTTTCCAATTAAAATAGTATAAACACACACACACACATATATATAATTACTGTTATTGAAGAAAGGTAAAAACCGGGGTGTTACAATATCCTGCACACTTTAAAAGATTATTAGCAATGTTCACATAGTTCATTTAAATAATTATCAAATGTTTGGATTTATCAAAACACAAGGATGTGAAGTTTAGCAGATGCTTTAGGTATTAACAAGCTCAAGGCTGCCAGATGCTTGGAGACCTAACACCTAGAACTAAATCCAAATAGTTTGAGTAAGTTGTACTATGAAAGGAACGTTGTATGATCTGTTAAGGAAGTTATAAGAAGACTTTCATCTGTTGTGGCTACAAATTTCACAAAAAGGGAAACATCTCCGCACAAGGACAAAAGCATGACTGCTGCATTATATAAAGTGAAAACTTCTCAATTACAAGTACAGACCAACACTCTTGAACATTAAATGGAAGATCAAAACTACTCTTTGGATTTCTGAAGATCAAAACGTTCAAATTAAAGAGCTCAAGGGATGGAGAAATATCTCTATCAAATTGAATTTAATGAAGGCTATAAATAAGAGACCTGAAGAACTACTTGAAGTCAACTATTAGAATATAAAAAACTACATTTACTCTTAAGAATTCATTTATTTATTCTTATTCACCCATTCATTATTCTATGAGAAGTTGTCACGCATTCTTTCTAAGCTTCATATTTATTTCACTCTCAAAGTGTTTGTGAAAGACTTGTAGTTTGTAATTGAAATACTTTCACTTCATTTATTTCTAAGTGTTGAGCTTGAAGAGATTAAGTGAGAAAATAATACTTGTCTAGAATCTGAAGAGACTGGGTATGCAAACAACATGTGTTGTTGTAAAGTTGAGTCTGAAGAAGCTAAGTGTGCAAAGAACGCTCTCTTGTAACTCTCACTTATAGTGAAAAATCTTGGTAAAGCCAACGACCGGCGTAACCTAAGGTTAAAGGTGAACCAGAATAACATCTGTGTGTAAATCTTTCTTCTTCTCAACCTTGTTACATAAAGTTTGTTGTTTTATCTCATCGTCTAACAAGCGGTTAGAATTGTGCATACTAAAATCATTTTAAAACATTTCTTTCTGGTTCTTAACTTTAAGTGATAGACCACTCGTTTGATTCTTTTAGACGAGTCTTTTAAAAATTGTTTAACAAACGCTTAGGTTGTTGTCTTTTCAATTGCCTAGTCACTTGTTTTGCGAAAATCATTTCTGTTTGCAAAAAGTTTAGTAAACACAACATTCTCGTCTAAACTCTGATCTATTCAAAATAGATATTTCTTAATTCTCATGTCTTATGAAATATGATTTGATACATTTTCTTTTATTTTCTGGGTGTATACTTGATCGTGGTAGATCTTGTCATGCTCGAGTTGTATATTTGGAGACCAATGGAAGATGATGTAGAAATTTTGTCAAGTATAAAATGTGAGATTTAAGAAATGAATATAAGGTACTCAGTTCTTATTAATGTTTATTTTTTCAAAGCAATATTATTTTATTATATAACATTATGTGTGCTTATGAGTAACAATAAAATTGAGGCGAGGCTAACTCAGACCTAATCTCAAGCAGCCTCTAATGACCACTCACATGCCACCCCCGCCAACCCGGAGCATGAAGAAGGTGTTCATCTACAGCCGTGTGTCAAAGCTATTGGCGAAAAGAAGAAAGGGCATGTCTACAACACTGTAGACCTCCCTCGTCAATTAAGATATCGAGACTCTCTAGATGGTGCACAGCAACATATGACGCAATAGAACTTCATGTTGCAACATGTCTTACAACTTGTTCCACAACACCTATGATCTTCGTAGCAACATTGGCTACATTAGGCTCAACCTCCACGTTATTAGCAGAAGGAGAACTATCTATCAGATAAAAACTTGGGTAGACACAGACCCAACAACTCAGTGTTAGACACAACCAATAAAAAAGTGCAACATATTATAATTTGTAGGTCCCACGTTTTTAACTTTCTAATTTATTTCTTCTTATACCTACTTTTTTATTTTTTTGTCCCACATTTTCATCTTGGCTAAATTACATTTTTGGTCCCCAAATTAATTTTCAATGTTCAATTTGGTCCCCAAGTTTTTAAAATATTCATTTTGGTCCATAAATTCCTAAAACTTATTCAATCGAGTCCTTCCGTCAAGTTAATTAAGGACATAGACGTTGACCCCAAAATAATGGTCCCCAAATTATTTTTCAATGTTCAATTTGATCCCCAAATTGTTTTTCAATGTTCAATTTGGTCGTCAATTCCGACGGATCAGACGAGGTCAACGTCCATGTCCGTTAGTCAACATGACGAAATGACTTGATTGAATAAGTTTTAAGAACTTAAGGACCAAAATTAACATTTTAAAAACTTGGGGACCAAATTGAATATTGAAAAACAATTTGGGGACCAAAAGTGTAATTTAGCCTTTAATTTTTCACCTTCAACCTTCTGGTTTTTCTAGAAACAACCATTATTATCCCTAACTACTAAAGGAGGAGGTTTATGCCAAAATGAGGATAAAGTGAAGATTAATTTTTCTTTTTGGGGAAGAGACCTTATTTTTGGATAACATCTTCAATTTTGAATCTAATTAACAACTTGTGACCAAATGAAACTCCAGTGATAGATGCAATATGGGACATTACACATGAAGCATAGAATATACAAATAAATAATCACATGAGTCTGCCCCTCTTGTAAGGCTAGTGGTGCTTGGATATTGGGCTGTCAAGACTTTGACATTCATGATTTTGGTTTTAATTGCTTCTCGCTAGGGTTGAATGCCCTGCAAACTATAGGGATGGAGGAAAAAGAGCATTAGCATGTAGTAAGTGATTTTTGGGTAGGAACATCGTACCACATGTACTCATGTGTCGAGGCATTGTGGGTCATAGTCAAAATTTCCATATCTATATATAAAAAAAATACCTTTACACATAAACAGTTGATTTAAGTGCATGTGGAGTAAAGTTCCTAACCTAGAGTTTACTTGGCATTGGGTTGTCTTTAAAAAACAGAGTAAGCTATCAAATTTGTAAATGTGACAAATATGTTCTAATTATATCTATTCACTTTATCTTTAAAATGAAACATTACATTGAGCCGCCAGGCATATGAAGTGCAGAAGGTTAGGGAGAGAAATAGCTGAAAAGGAAAAGGTTGAGGATGAGAAAGTGGAATTAAAAAAGAAGTGAAAATATGAGACCTGTTAGAACCAAAGTGGTTTTGGATTAAATAATCTCTTAAGTTTTGATGTTAACAAAAAAGGTTAAATTTGTGGCAAAGTGTTGTCAAAGATCTAACTTGTTTGTTATAAGATTGCAGGAACTGTTTGAATTATACTAGTCAGATGAACTTAACATAAAGTATGGAATCTTATCTGATTCTATTTTTGATCATCTAAACGAGTCTGCAACTCTTGGTAAAATTCCAAGTCTATTAATTTTATGCTAGACGAGATCTTAAAATTGACTAAGGTAGACGAGTTACTAACTCTAAAAAAAGAAAAGTCAATTAGACGAGACATTAGAACAATTTTCAGAAAAATAACAAGTCCAAAGACTTGATAGATGAGTAGTCTCACTAGACGCCACGTCAGTAGACGAGCTATTGAGTACAGCGAGTCCAATACTTGGAACTAGTCAAAAGTCTCTAGACGCAGTATCAATAGACGAGCCCGTCTCACTGATAAGTTAATCTTGCACGTCCAAAGACATGCGCGTCCAGTTGTTTTAAAACGTGAACCCGTCTAGACTTAAGCGTATTTATTTCACATGATTGCTTATTTAATTCAAGAGAATATATGTCTCTTTACCCTTGATGCTTTTATTGTTAACTCTTTGGTTCTTGAGAATAGAAACATAGTACCATTGAAAACATCAACCTTTGTACTCTGTCATCTACACTGCTGAAAAGTTCAAGTCAAGTACAAAGAAAGAAAGTCAGAAAGGAACTTTCGGTACAACAGGAAAGTGACAGCTCTACTTTGAGCATTCCTCTGATAAATAAGAGCGGTTCTCCATGAAGCATATCAAGTTATCAATCTCAACGGATCCAAGTATTTAATGCTATGTCTAAACAAATACATTTGAAGACCGTTGAAGAAGATCAAGACAGAGAAGCACTTCATCTATAAATACTTGAAAAACTTCAACAGAAATAGGTGATACAGATACATATACATATACAAGAACATATACACAAGCTCTGATATAAAAAGTGCAAAAACTCTGTCAAAATTGGAAAACAAGTTTACTTGTAAAACTTGTTGATCTTAAACTTTCAAAACCTCACACATAGTGAGTTCTTAGATCAAACCAGTTAATCTCTTTGTTAGAGTTAGAGCCTGAAGAGGCTTTGTAGAGAAAGAATACTTGTAGCCTGAAGAAGTGTTTAATACTTGTAATCTATTTGGAGAATAGTGGATAAAACCTTCAGGTTAGAAGGGACTGGACGTAGCTCTTGGTTGGAAGAGAGTGAACCAGGATAAAATACTTGTGTGAATCTTATAGTCCTTATCTTTTACAGTTTTTGATTATATTAACTGTGGGGTTTTGAATTTGAGTTTGTTAACACTTTAGAAACGTTTTCCCGTTTGTGTGTCGATTATTTTGGTTTGCTTGTAAAAGTGTTTGAGAAAAGGTTTTTTTTGAAAAACTGTTAAGAAACACAATTCACCCCCCCCCCCCCCCTTCTTGTGTTTCCATGTATCAACTTCTGTTGGTATCAGGGCTCAGCCTCGAAAGGGTTGAGCATCTAATAAGTGCTGAGGGAGTACGATCCAACAAGCATGGATACATAAGGACAAGCAATTAACAGACCTCCTCTTTTTGATGGTAGTGATTATTTTACTGAAAAAAGAGAATGATGGAATTCCTTGATGCACAAAATGTGGATATCTGGGAGCTGATTGAATCAGGCTACACTGAGCCAAGAGGTGATGCTGGAGCTGCTATTCCTAGAGCTCAATGGACTCAAGAGCAGAAAACTAAACATCAACTCAATCTGAAGGCTAAGCACTATTTGATGTGTGCTATCACCAGATCTAAGCATGATAAAGTCCATAGCTATAACACTGCTAAGGAAATATGGGATAATCTTGCCCTAGCTCATGAAGGGTCATCCCAAGTTAAGGAGTCAAAAATAAGCATGTTGGTTCATCAGTATGAATTATTTAAAATGGATGAACATGAAACTATAAATCAAATGTTTGGAAGATTCCAAACCATCACCAACAGTCTTAGATCTCTTGGAAAACCTATGAGAATAGAGATCATGTCAGAAAATTTTTGAGGAGCTTACATAAACAGTGGAGACCTAAGGTCACTTCTATTCAAGAAGCAAAGAACCTCAACACTCTCACTTTGGAGGAACTTCTTGGATCTTTGAAAGTTCATGAGCTTGAGCTCAATGAAGAAGAAAGTTCCATAAAAGGAAAGTATGTTGCCCTAAAGGCAAAGAAGGTTAGCTCATCCAAAGTTCTTAAAGCTGAGGAATCCTCAGATGAAACAGAACCTTCTGACAGTGATGAAGGATCTGATGAGGATGAACTGTCTTTCATCTCCAGAAAGATTCAACATGTGTGGAGAAAGAAAGATGGCTTTAGAAGAAAACAGTTCAACAAAAAGTTTTCTAAGGAGAAATCAGACTCCAAAGAAAAAGGTCCACCTCTGTGCTTCGAATGCAAGAAGCCTGGTCATTTCTAAGCTGACTGCCCAGATCTAAAGGACAAAAAGAAGTTATTCAAAAAGAAGAAGGGCTTGATGACTACTTGGGAGGATCTGGATCTGTCTTCATCTGATGAAGAAAATGAAGCTGAGGAAGAGGCAAATATTTGTATCATGGATGATACATCATCAGAAAATGAATACACTGATGCTGAGGTAATGGATTATGACCCACTCATTCTTCAAGATGCATTTGATGAATTGTTACACAACTCATCTATTGTCTCATGAGTATAGAAGTCTCAAAAAGAGATTTTCAAAATTATCTAAAGAATATGATAGGGTTTGCATGGAAAAACTAAGTCTTGTAAATGAAAATAATAACCTTAAATCTGAGAATGTCAGTCTAACTGACAAACTCAAGTGTGAGCCCAATGTTTCTTGTGAAGTTGCAAGACTGAAACAAGATGTGACATAGCTGACAAACACTCTGTCTAAATTTGTAGGTGGCTTAGATAAACTAAGTTTAATTTTAAGATATTCTAGGTCCCCTCATTATAAATCTGGCCTTGGTTATGATAAAGAAAAGATTGAAGCATTTCATAAAAAGTCAAAACCAATGCACATAATAGAGCTTCAAAAGGTCAAACACAGAATGTTAAAACTAGAATTAGCTCGTCCAATACTTACTGTAAAGTATGTGGAAAAAGTGGTCATATAACATCTAGATGCATACATCACAAGCATATCAAACATGCTCGCCCAATGGCTACTAACAAGAAAGGACCCAAGTCAATCTGAGTACGTAAAGATAAGATTGTACCTGTTGCAGACTTGCTTAACAACAGGAAAGAAACACACATCCTGGTACTTGGACAGTGGTTGCTCATGACACATGACGGGAGAAATGTGCATGTTCCAAGACCTTAAACACAAAGATGGTGACTGGGTTACCTTTGGAGGTAATAAGAAATCAAAGATCATTGGAATAGGTATAATTGGTAAACATCATTTTCCCTCCATTGATAATGTTCTTTTAGTTAATGGTTTAAAACACAATCTACTAAGCATAAGTCAATTATGTGATAGCGGGTTTGCTGTTTCTTTTGATACGAACATGTGTAATGTCAAGAAGACTGATGGATCACACTTATTCACTATCAAGAGCCAAAACAATCTGTATAAGATTGGCTTAGAGGACCTCATAAATCAAAGTGTCTCATGTCTAGTGTCCATTGAAGATGAGCGATGGATTTAGCACAAAAGGCTAGGTCATGCAAGTTTGAAATTAATTTCAAAGCTAAATAAGCATAACCTCGTGAGAAGATTACCAAACCTTAAGTTCAAATATGATGCTCTCTGTGATGCATGTCAAAAGGGAAAACAAGTCAATGGTTCCTTTGAATCTAAGAATATTGTTAGTACCAATAAACCACTAGAGTTGTTACACCTTGATCTGTTTGGACCAACTAGGACTACCACTGTTAGTGGAAAGAAATATGGTCTAGTCATAGTAGATGACTACACTAGATGGACATGGGTTATGTTCCTAGCTCACAAGGATGAGTCTTTCAGGGTCTTCTCTGTATTCTGCAAACGTGTATAGAATGAAAAAGGTATGTGTATCACTTCAATCAGAAGTGACCATGGGGGGAGTTTGAAAATGAGCTATTTCAAAAGTTCTGTGAAGAAAGTGGTATACTTCACAACTTCTCAATACCTAGAATACCACAGCAAAACGGTGTGGTAGAGAGAAAGAACAGATCTCTTCAAGAGATGGCTAGAACAATGCTCAATGACAACTCTGTCCCTAAGAACAATCCAACATATCTTACTTTCATCCTTTTGGTTGTAAATGCTATATATTGAATAATAAAGATCAACTTGGTAAATTTGATGCTATAGTAGATAATGGAATTCTGTTAGGGTATTCTGACTCATCAAAAGGGTTTAGAGTTTACAATTCTAGAACCTTAGTAGGTGAAGAATGTATACATGTTAAATTTGATGATAAACAGCCTGATAAGAAATTATCAGAGCTTGATGAAGCTATTGCATATTTGAATTTCAATGATTCTGAGAAACAAGCAAATGTCAAACCTGATGACCAAGTGGACGACCCTCAACAACATGAGTCAGAAACTTCAACTTTTCAACAGGAAAATGTTCAGAGATCTTGGTACTTTAAAAATTATCATCCACAATATTAAACCATCACTACAAAAAAAAGGTTGTTTAGCGACCGAAAATAGTGACCGAATTTTTCGGTTGCTTTTTGCGACCGAACTAGCGACCGATTGTAGGATCTACATGAAATAGTGATTAGAGATAATACTGCGACCGAAATAGCGACCGAAATAGAGCGTAGCAGGGTTATTGGTCGCTATTTCCGTCGCTAAATAAAGGAACTTAAAAGTCAGTAATTTTATCCCTTCTTAGCGACCGAAATAGCGACCGAATTAAATGCAACGGTTGAAAGTCAGAAATTTTATGTATTCTTAGCGACCGAAATAGCGACCGAATTAAATGCAACTGTTAAATTTTATTTACATTTGCGACCGATATTAATTCGGTCGCTAAACGGCGCGAAAAAAAATTTAAAATCGCGCGTGTTAGCGACCGATTGAGTTCTCCGTCGCTAAATTTATGAATTCAAATTTCAAATTAACTCATCCCGCGACCGAATTTAGCGACCATTTTTTATTTAAGTGATTGGCGACCGATTTAGCTACCGATTATTTCGGTCGCTAAATTATAAATCCATAAAATCGTGAAATCTTTCCCTTCTTCCTCATTTCTGCCTTCTCTTCCTTCCTCCCTCACCCATCTTCGATCTTCTCCCTCGCGTTCAAGCCGCCACCACCGCCGTCTCCGGTAAGCCTCCGTCCTCCTCCTCCTCTTCTTCCATCTCTTCCCTCTTCCTCTCCTCTCTTCCTTTCCCCTCTTCCTGCTCTGTTTTTAATCCCCCCCTCTGTTTCAGGCCGCCATACTCCGCCCCCTCTGTTTCAGGCCGCCATACGCAGCTCTCCGATCACCACGCACGCGCAGAGCTCCTCCTACCCTCTTCTCTCCTCATTTTGTGCATTCCCTGCTCTGCCTTGAGGTAACCATGCATGGACTCTCTATGTATAATTTTTTATTTTGCTTCATTGTTTCATTGTTTGCTTTATTGCTTACTACTGAGAAGAGCTACTTGTGTATTTCATGTGAGTTGTGATATAGGTGACTGTGATTGAGTAGAACACCTTACCATTGTTTCTAATGTAAGTTGTGATTAATGTTGATGTAAATTCCTATTTAAAAATTACTGTGGTTTTCAATTTTCATTCATATATTTATATCATGTAATGAATATTAAGATACATATAATAGATGTCATTATATGAGATGTGAGATTTGTTTAAAATAAGACCTTACCATTGTTTCTAATGTACACGACTTGCTTTTTTATAAAAAAAAATTATGGTGGTTAGTGGTTACTTGTCAAGTTTAATTCTTATGGGTTATAAATACTTGTTTGGGGGAATTGGTAAAGGTATATGAAGGGGTGACATTAATTGAGATGTGTTGTAGAGATGTAGAGATAATGGCAATAAATTGTGGATAAAAGAGATTGAGACTGATATTACAGACATTAATTTGTAATTAATCTTGTTAATAGATTCATATCTTATATTTAATACTGAGATTTGTGGAAGATATGTTTTGATATGAGATATGTGAGATTTGTTTAAACTAGAAAATTAAGAATATGATACGGGTTGCTTAAGAGAAGGTAAAATTACAGGGAGAGCAAAGAGTTTTGACAGGAGAGTAAGTGTGGCTACTTTGCCAATTACGTTTTTTTTGCTTGAGTATTGGTAATTGTTTCCTATTTATTACCCATCTCATTTTTTTGTTTCGTTTTGTGAGAGAAGTCATAAGATTAATTGTTGCACGGTTGCGAATATGAGGGGTATATATGGTTATCAAGCTTTATCTATTAATTTAATTTAACATTTGTTACTTGAAGTCTATAACTTTATGTAAGTAATTTAAACCATTCTATTGATAGGCTATTCACCCATGGTTCTTCGGTTTCAATCACTTCTTTTGGTGATTGATGATTTCAGAAAGCACATGAAATGACCATGGTCTATTTCATTGTATTTGAGTGTACCTTATTTTTATGGTTAATAATATGTTTTCTTAATGCAACATAGAAATAAATTTGCTGACTTTTTTGGTCTTACAACACTTCTTAGTTCAAGACTTTTACGTAGTCATCTGGCCAAAATGGTTTTATTAGCAACCAGGATTCATATAGGGAAATATGCATTTATTGATGGTGGAAATTTTATTTTTGATGGTATCTTATTTGGTTGATGATGTAAATTTATTGAAGGCTGGTACTTATATCTGAGCATGTTCATACATTTGGATTGCTATGAAGAATAGTTTATTCTCTTTAAAATAAAAATCTTTCAATAACAATGAATCAATGTAATTAGAATAATTTGATATGTATTTATTGATAACTTGTTTGGAAATGATTATGGAATCATATTTGTATATATTTACATTATAAGCATTGGAATGAATTGATAAAGTGTTATTAGTTCGTAAATGGCATGACTTTGTTGTTGTTAATATTCATTTACTAATTTAAAGTCCATGAGCTTAATTAGAAAGTCTCTTCTTGAAGCCAACAAAAGCGAGTCTCTTAGATAATGAAGGATTAAGTATAGGGTTAGATAAAATGAAGGGCTAGGCACAGTTTGCCAGGCACATGCATGACGGGCCGTCATCATTAAAACATTATTCACATTAGAAAGCAGCTTTGTACACAATATTATGAAAACAACTCTGGTTTTTTACTCATTTGTTTTATTAGGAAATGGAGCTTTCCAGAAATAGTTGTTGATGACCATCCTTACTAGGTTATCTAGGCACTTCCGGTAGGAAAAGTCCTCTCTATGACCATCCTTCAAAACGACGTAAAAGCATCTGCTTTCCTGAAAACTACTATGTTTGCTAATATGTAAAGTTGTATGTGAAGGTGCATTTCTTTGTTCTATTTTAACATGATAGTATGCTACATGGATCTTTCCATCTTTTCTTATTATCACTTGATGAAGTTTAGACATATGACTTGTTTTCCTTATCGTTTTATCAGAAAATGGACCCGACTAAATGTTTTGATACAGCCATCCATATAGACCAGTGCACAGATCTCATCAACTTAAGAATAACGATCGGATTCACGTAATGATGGTTAAGGCATAAACTAATCATTTATTAAATTGTTCTTGTGTATTTGCAGGATTTGATTTCAATCCCGCGATCATTCTACCGTCGTTGGGGACAACAAATACCATCGTTCGGTCGCTAAACATTTAGCGACCAGGGTTTCTGCTACCCCCTTAATTCGGTCGCTAATTCGGTCGCTATACAGTATAGCAACCGAATTATCATGTTTAGCAACCGAAATCTTCGGTCGCTAAATAGGTTTTTTTTTGTAGTGCATTGGGAATCCTAATGATAAGCTAAGAACCCGATCAACATTCAGAGAGCAAGATGATTCTGCACTAGTCTTTGAGTTAGAACCAAAGACAGTAGACGAGGCTCTACTGGACGAGGGCTGGATTCTAGCAATGCAGGAAGAACTGAATCAGTTTGAGAGAAGTGAAGTGTGGACTCTTGTGCCTTTACCAAAATACAAATTAGTTGTTGTAACCAAATGGGTTTACATAAACAAGCTTGATGAAAATGGTAAGGTGATAAGAAATAAAGCTAGACTTGTTGCACAAGGTTATTCACAGGAAGAAGGTCTAGACTACACTGAAACTTTTGCACCAGTTGTTAGACTAGAAGCTATTCGCATCTTATTATCATTTGCTGCACATCATAGTATAATGCTATATCAAATGGCTGTAAAAAGTGCTTTTCTAAATGATGTTATTAGTGAGGAAGTGTATGTTATGCAACCTCCGGGTTTTGAAAGTGAAACCCAACCTGAACACCTATATAAACTAAAGAAAACTTTATATGGCCTTAAACTTAAGTTCATTCTTAATGGACAATGGATTCAGTAGAGGAAAGGTTGGTACAACCTTATTTAGAAAATCCAATAAGTCAAGTTTTATTGTTGTTCAAATATATGTTGATGACATAATCTTTGGTGCTACTAATGAATCTCTATGTAAAGAATTCTCTAAGCTTATGCATAAAGAGTTTGAAATGAGCATGATGGGAGAACTCAAGTTCTTTCTTGGAATTCAAGTTAAACAAACAATAGACGAGGTGTACATCCATCAGACTAAGTACACAAAGGAATTGTTAAAGAAATTCAAGATGGATGACTACAAACCTATGAATACTCCTATGCATCCCACGTCCATACTGAACAAAGATGATAAAGATAAAAACGTAAACAAAAAGGTATATAGAGGTATGATAGGATCTCTACTATATCTTACCGCGTCTAGACCTGACATAATGTTCAGTATATGCTTATGTGCTCGATTTCAATCTGATCCAAGAGAATCTCATTTTTCAGTAGTTAAAACAATATTTAGATATTTAAAAGTTACTACTGATCTGGGTTTGTGCTTTAAGAAAAATAGTGATTACAGATTAGTTGGCTTTTGTGATACTGACTATGATGGAGATAGAATTGAAAGAAAAAGTACCAGTGGAGGATGTCACTTTATTGGAGCTAATCTAGTCTCATGGTCAAGCAAAAGACAAAGTACTATTGCCTTATCAACTGCTGAAGCTGAGTATATTTCAGCTGCTAGTTGCTATCACAACTTCTATGGATCAAATATCAATTGGAGGACTACAATGTGTTTGTAAGTAGTATTCCACTTATTTGTGATAATACTTCTACAATAAATCTATCTAAGAATCCAATATTGCATTCAAGGGCTAAGCATATAGAGATTAAACATCACTTTATTAGAGATTAAGTTCAAAAAGGCATTATTGATATACAATTTGTAGATACTGACCATCAATGGGCAAATCTCTTTACTAAACCTCTTGCAGAGGATAGGTTTATATTTATTAGAAAATATCTTAATATGATTTGTGTGGATTGTTTGTGCATCCGATGCTTGTCGCATCTTTTGCATGCACGTCTATTGCTCATGTGCGTCCATTGTATGTTACATGTGCATCCAGTAAGTATCGCATCCATTGACTATCTGCATGGTATTATTAGACTCGTATATGCTATCTATTATTAAATTTACATTAATTTATGTCCAAGACATATTTAATAACATTCTCTTGTTGAGTCAGTTATTTCCATCAATCCCATCAATATCTTTTTACAGTTTCAAAAACATGCGCCGCATCCGTACTCATTACTTCTTTCTTCACACGTTTTCATTTTTTTATTTTATTTTAATTATTTTCTTTGGGAAAAACTCTTCACATTCGAAACCTTTTTAAGCTATATTATTTCCCACTGAAAAACCTTTCACAATCTTTTTGAATCTTCGTGTAATCCGTTTTCTTGCTACCAAACCCTAACCTTCAAACCTCATCAATGGCTTTATCTTCTGCTGTTTCAACCTTTCTGAGAAAACCATCTCTGAAGCTATTCACTGTGCCCAAGAAGGGGTTTTCCTTACTAAAAGCTGGGAGAAGGATCTTGGAGGCTCTGAGGTAGTTGCTGCCTTTCTAATGAGGCAAGATACAGTCAAGACCCACTCATGAAAAGCTGTAGAGATGAAGGATGAAGTAAGAATCCTCCATCAAATCCTAAATAAGGCTATCCTTCACAAGACTAGTTCTAAGGACAACCTCTCTGCCCTACACAAGTTCTGTCTTTGTCACTTAGTACTAGAGACCAAGATCAATCTGCCTAGGATTCTCTTCGGTAGATTCAGGGAGTACATAATTTACAGGGAAAAAGCAACTGCCATTCCCTTCGGTCATTTGCTGTCAAAATTTCTCAAGGCTCAAAGGATTTATGATACCCTTGCTGCCAAGTCACCAGAAGACCAAGCTGCAATTCTAATTGAGAATGGTATGTTTGTTGTAGTGTTTGGCAAGACGAACTTGACCAACATGAAACTGAGCACAGTTGCTCAAGCTGCTTTGGCAAAAGAAGAATAAATGTTCAAGATAAAGGAAGAATAGATTGAACTGAACAATGCTGAGATTCTAGGGCTGAAAAAGAAGACAATTAGAAGGAAAACCACTGCTGCAAGGAAACCTTCTGCTGGAATTGTAATAAGGGAACAACCTGCTGTGGCATCTCAGCCTGCCCCATCTCAGAAAAGGACAAGGAATATAATCCTGTCTCATAATGAAGATGAAGATGATGAAGATAATGTTCCTATTGGAACTGTGCTCAAGAAGCAAAAGGTGTCTGTTGCTGCTGTTCCAACAAGAAGAAGACAACCTATAAGGAAAGCTAAGTCCATTATGACTTTTGAGGTAAACATCTCTGCTAATGATCTTGTTCAATTAGCAGTAGATGCTTTGGTAGAAATCTTAGAAAATAGGAATAATGTTGCTGTTGCATCTGCTGATTCTGTGTTTCCACCTTCGTCTCACCATGATGTTTATATTCCCACACTTCCACCAATACAACCTGAAACTGAACCACAAACAAATTCACCACAAATAGCCTTACCTGGCCATTCACCACTACAAACATCTCCAATCAGACCACAATTTCAACCTATCATTCCTGCAGATGATCCCTGGTTCAATCAACCAGGTGATGTAGGGATTCACCCTGGTTCCCCCTTTCCCAAATTACCAAGGACTGTCTTTCCCCTACACTAACCCTTCAGTTCTCTATAATGGCAAAGCTGAAAGCTGGGCCAAAGTCAAAAGAGACTGGAGAATACTCTATCACAAACATGAACCAAAACCAGAGTCAACCAGACATTTTTACTATGAGTATGAACCTGAAACTACATATACTCCATGGCATGCACCCATTCCTTATGTGCAGACCAATCCACTTCCATCCACCCTGTACAATCATATTGGACCTGCCCCTACTCATCTTCCACTACAAAAATTCCCACCAAGAAATATCTATGCCAATATCATCAAATTCCCTCCCTACAAACCTTTCACAGAAGGTGTTAATAGGCACATTATTCCATACTGGACTCAAGATCCCTACAAAGCCAAAGCTAAGTCAGCTGAGTATAGAAGGTCAAGAACCTATGGGAGACCTCATTTCATCTTGGATTGAGACACTAAATGCAAGACTTTTGTTCATCCAAGAGAATATGGCAAAGCTACTGATGTTGTGGATCACATCATGTATGCTCATTTGAAAGCTGAGTTCAAGCTGTCAAGATATGTTAGAGCTGCCAACTTTGCTCCACCAACATCGTTGTTCCATACTCTGAAGGATACAAAAATTGGAATAAGACCTTACATGATTTGTCCAAGACTACCTATGATAGACTTGAACAAGGATAAGGATATGAAAAAGCAAAGGAGTACTGCAAAGATGCCAGCTGACAACTCCTGTATGATTACAGATTCTGTTTCCTCTGTTGATCAGAATCTAATAGATTCTGGATCACAACCTATTGAGGACATACCTGAAGATACTGCTGCTGAGTTTTGGAGACATCATATGATAACTTGTTATAAGAAAGCTTCTTCTTCTGGACTAAGTTCTGAGGAAAAGAAAACCATTTCAAAAGTTAGAGGAAAGTGTGGTCTCTCCAGAATTCGATTTTACATTCATGAAGACACACTCGGAATTCCTCTCAGAAGTTCTGTTAATAAAGAAGACCTGGTTCACTGGGCTCAAGACTTGCCTCCTCCTATGCTTACTCTTGCTTCTTCTCCACAACCGTTTGAAGACTCATCTTCTTCTACTGAACATAATGAAGAAGAGATCATAATTGAAGGACCAGATATGAATGTTGATACTGTTCAACCAGTAACTAGGTTTGAGGAAGTTGCTGAGTCTGCTCCAAGACAATGTACTTTTGAAAAGCACTCATCTCAACCACTGGCTCTGACAGTTATTCATCCAAATGATCAACCTCAACATTCTAGAGCACTAAGCACCTTTCAAGGTCAAGTAAATGTACAGGACAGTGCTGAAAGCTCAAGACCTACTCTGCCACAAAATTTTGAAGAGATTATAGGAAAGATAATAGAGGAGAGAGTAAAAGTTGAAGTCAAGGAACATGTCAAAGCGAAGTTGCATAAGCTTTAGCTCCAACAAATATGATGATAAATCAGATGATGAGCATTCTTCAAAGTTTCCAACAGAGTCATAATCTACCTGTTCAACCCCCTCCACCTCCACCAAATCAGAACCCTCATCCACCACCTCCACCCTCTTCATAGTTTTGTTCATTTCTTTAATTGACAATGATGGTCCACTCATGTTTCCTTTTTGTCTGGTGACAAAAAAAGGGGGAGAAAGTATAATTGAGAATTAAATTTAGAAAAAGTGAGTTTTTGGACATATCTGCTTTCACATGCATATTGTTTTGTTACATACCTTTGTTTGATATGTTCTGATACTTTATTGCTTATTGCTGTTGTTGATATATTTCTATGCTAAATTTCTTCTAAGTTCTGATAACCATGTTTTGAATATGACTGATTCGATGCTTAACTAATTTGATATGTAATGCTGTTTATCTGTTTATTTTAAGTTTGAATGCTTTGTCTTAGGGGGAGCTCTGTAGCTCTCTTAGACCTTGCTCACTCAAATTTAATTAGTTTTTGTCATCATCAAAAAGGGGAATATTGTTAGAACCAAAGTGGTTTTGGATTAAATAATCTCTTAAGTTATGATGTTAACAAAAAAGGTTAAATTTGTATGGCAAAATGTTGTCAAAATCTAACTTGTTTGTTATAAGATTGCATGAATTGTTTGAATTGTACTAGTCAGAGGAACTTAACATAAAGTATGGAATCTTATCTGATTCTATTTTTGATCCTCTAGACGAGTCTGCAACTCTTGGTAAAATTCCGAGTCAATTAATTTTATGCTAGACGAGATCTTAAAATTGACTAAGGTAGACGAGTTACTAAGTCTAAAAAAAGAAAAGTCAAGTAGACGAGACATTAGAACAATTTTCAGAAAAATAACAAGTCCAAAGTCTTGATAGATGAGTAGTCTCACTAGATGCCACATCAGTAGACGAGCTATTGAGTATAGCGAGTCCAATACTTGGAACTAGTCAAAAGTCTCTAGATGCGGTATCAGTAGACGAGCTCGTCTCATTGATAAGTTAATCTTGTACGTCCAAAGACCTGCGCGTCCAGTTGTTTTAAAACGTGAAGAGGTGTTTAATTCTTGTAATCTATTTGGAGAATAGTGGATAAAACCTTCAGGTAGAAGGGACTGGACGTAACTCTTGGTTGGAAGAGAGTGAATCAGGATAAAATACTTGTGTGAATCTTCTAGCCCTTATCTTTTACAGTTTTTTATTATACTAACTGTGGGGTTTTGAATCTGAGTTTGTTAACTCTTTAAAAACGTTTTCCTATTTGTGGGTTGATTATTTTGGTTTGTTAGTAAAATTGTTTGAGAAAAGTTTTTTTTTTGAAAAACTGTTAAGAAACACAATTCAACCCCCTTCTTGTCTTTCCCTGTGTCAACTTCAAGGCCCACTGAAATTATAATATGTTGGCATCTTTTCATTAGTTGTGTCTAAAGGTGAGGTGTCGGGTTTGTGCTTATCCAAGTTTTTCTCCTATCTATCAAATTATGATGAGTAGCTAATATTTATTAACATTTATAGAATTTGTTGGCATTCATGTTTATATTTTAATTTGATTTTTATATTTGTAATACTTTAATTGTGTTTGTTATAATACTACTAATAATAATTATAATTGATATTTTATAATATATTCAATATTGTAATTGTTATTTTAATAATAATATTATAATTGCTCATTTGTTATACTATTTTGTTTGATGGTTATAATAATTATTTAGTGTATGCCATGATTTAACGACGACTAGGTCGTTAGTGTTATACCGTAGATGGCTTAACCGATGATTCATATTATCAACGAAAAGACCATTGGTAATTAGGTAACACATTACTAACAGTTAGGTCGTCAATAACTTTATCGATGATTAAGTCACTGGTAATGTGATGATACTTAAATAAGATTCACATTATCAACTATCTAACCGTCGATATTATCGATGATTTTATGTGTGTCCTTAATAATATTTACCAACGAGCATATTACTCGTGGATATGATCGTAAAATCGTCAGCCAACCGTAGATAAATGTTAGTTATCGTCTTATCGATGGTTTTTTTTGTTATCACCAAGTTATAACATTGTCGTTTTTCTAGTTTTACATACTTGGCACTTGTACGTGAGTGTAACACTCAATTTTAGAGTATCTTTATATCTTTTTTAGACACATTTAAGCTTAACAGATTGAGTAATTAGATATGTCATTGTTATCTTTTGACCCCATCAATAAATTTTTTAAAGGATCTTGTTAATCGGTGTCCTTATGATACTGGTTAAAGAATCCAAAAAAATAAGTTTTCGTTGGAAATGTAAATTTTTAGGGCCTGTTTGCTTTGTTTCCAATTTCTTGTTTTCATTTCCTATTTTTAGAAATAATTATAAAACTGTCACCTTGTTTTCATTATGTTTCCTGTTTTCAGAAATTTGTACATGAAACAATGAAAACAGAAAAAAGTTGTTTTCAGCATGAAAACAAAGTGACAGTTGTGTAATTATTTCTAAAAATGAGAAACTGGAAACAAAGCAAACAGGACCCTAGTTTTTTCTTTAAACATATATTCTCATATATTTTGGTGTAAACTCATGCATTCCGTGATACCCGAAAGTCGAAGGTTTGTTAAGGGCTGATTGGTTTGTTTCTTGTTTCTTGTTTTCTATTTTTTAAAATAATTACACCAAAATTAATTATAAAACTATAACATTGTTTTCATTATGTTTCTTATTTGCAAGGATTTGTACGGGAAATATATTTTCAATATTTCCTATACAAATCTTTGGAAACAGAAAACAAAATGAAAACAAATTATATTTTTGTAATTATTTTGGTTGTACTTATATTTGGAATCAGGAAATGAAAATATACACACTAATTTGTTATGTTACACCCAATGTTGAACCGGAGAACCGGAAAGGAAAGCAGTTCAAGGTTCGACTGAATGGTGGTCAAACCAGGTTGTATAGTTGTACATGATTTTATACATATGATTACATAAATATCAATCAATAAGTAAAATTTCAAACCAAATTATCATACCAAGTCTAAATTGTTCAACAACCAGAAGGCACACAACATAAATTCTAATTACAAAGTTAAACTTTAAATTAAAGTGCAACAAATAGCATCTTGAAATTAGTAAATGAGCTGCACATGTTTTTCAAGGGAAGAAAAGTTAGGGTTTTTATTTCAGAAGAAGCTTCCCGTGTTTTTCTTCAAAGCAGAAGAAGAGATAATGTTGTTTTTTAATTTTTTGTAATTAAAAAACTAAGAAATTTCTGTGGAGTTGGACCGACCGGTTCACCGGTTCCAGTTTTGGACCGGTTGAACCGGTTTTTTGCCTTTTTCACTGGTTGAACCACTACAACGGTTCTATGGTCCAATCAAAACCGATTGAGTCTCCGGTCGACGGTTGGACCGGTCCAGTCCAACCGGTTTTTAAAACACTGGTTGCACCTTCCATATTTCCTTGGGGTGCGTTTGATAAATATTAATACACAGGACAATGCAGGACAAGCAGAACAACACAGTACAACCCCTTGAGTCACAGGACAACCTTTTATCCTGTACATCGTTTGATAAATAATGGACAACACAAGTAAAATAATATTAATTTTACTATGATACTCTTTGTAATATATATTATTATATATTAATATATAATAATATATATTAATAAATATTATTAATATTAATATATATAAGTATTAGACAATAAATAATATATTTTATAATATATAGTATATATGATAATATATTACTTACTACTATAGTAATATAAGGGAGTGAGGCGGCGAGTGAGAGGGAGAGAATGAGATATAAGGATAATTGTGTCTTTTTGATATATATATATATATATATATATATATATATATATATATATATATATATATATATAAGGATAATTTTGTCTTTTTTTTGTAGTCTGTCTATGGGACAAAATTTTGTCCTATGATTTAGCGGGAAACAAAATTTTGGGTTTTTGACTTTTGTCATGTCCCTCACCCTTTTTTTTCATGTTCCCTTACTACTTTTCAATTCAAATAAGAAGGCAAAATTTTTTGTGGTATCCAATCCATACATTTTTACAAATCAAACACACCCTTAACGTCCTAAGCCAACATGAAACAATTTTCAACGAAGAATTAAAGGAGCATACAAAAATTCAATGAAGAATTAAAAGATAGCATTATATATCAATGCATAAATTATAAAGTTAAAGATTAGTCAGCAATGAGTTGGAGATCTTATCCATCTGAAGCCAAATTCCAATACTCTTCGTGTTCTACACAGAAGCATTCAAGATAGAAAGGGAAAATCAAATCTTGCATAAGATCCTTTACCCCAAAGATAAAGAAAGTGTTGGACTTCGTAAACCAAAATATTAAAAGTGAAATTCAAGGATTCTGCTCCTTGCATTGGCGAAGCTTTCTAAATTTTGGCATTTGTAACTACGATTTTGGTCTCTATTTTTTTAGCATATTTGTTCTTCCATTTTTTTTAACATTCTAAATAGGGGTGGGAATTGATATGATCTAGCCTATTTAAGGTCCAATCTAGTCTAACCTATTTAACAAAAATGTTAGGTCAAATTTTTTAAAAAAGTTCATATAACTAAAGAGTTCAGTTTAAGATTTTACAAAAAGCTTATTAGACCCATCAGACCGACTTATTTAACACATACACACATATACATTAAAGGTGGCAAACTGGCTACTCGACCCGCAATGACCGACTTGGTACGGGTCTGGACTTTATCAGGTAGGGTCAAAATGGCCCAGATACTAATCGAACTAAAATAAAGGTGTCAGAGCCCGGTCCTATGCGGACTACGAGCTTTCTTGGGCCGCCTGATTCCATGTTCAAAATCACATTTTTACTTATATTTCCATTTATTGATACCTCATTTTCTTTGACCAAATAAAAAATCAAATTAAAGAAAAAGTCCAACAACAATCAACAACTAAAGTTCAACATTATAACATTCCAACACTGACATTAGCAAATCGACATTGATATTAGCAATTGCTAATATATTTTGTTGAATTTACATAAAAAGATTTTTTTTAAAGAAAAATCGTGGATGAGGACGAAACATTAACTTGTGGCAGTATGATTAGATACAATAGTTCAACTCGTGTTCTGTGGACTCTTTGGTGCAACTAGAGGCTAGAAATTGAAATATAATTCAAGGCTAAATTTGCACCAATAGGACTCATTTATTCCTGTGTGTCTTGAAATATATAAGGAGTTTGTCATATTTGCTTATATCGGTATGGGGCTAAGGTGTATCATCCATATTTTGTACCACTCATTACATCACCCATATTTGGCAAATTTTGAACCAATCAAATTATCATATAGGTTGGTCAAAATTTCAAACTTTCTAGTTGTATTATACTACAGTCAAACTATATGAATACAATATATTGTAGTATAATATATGTGCTTTTTGTATTTACAAATTTAACTCATATTAAAATAATATTTTTTGATTAAAAAAACTGATTATATTATAAAATAATATTTTAATATGAATTAAAATAATGTTCGTTGTCAATAATATTTTGTAATATAATCCGTTTTTTTAATCAAAAAACATTATTTTAATATGAGTTAAATTTGCAAATACAAAAAACACATATATTATACTACAATATACTGTATTCATATAGTTTGACTAGAGTATAATAGAACTAGAAAGTTTGAAATTTTGGCCAACCTATGTGGCAATTTAATTGTCTCAAAATTTGCCATATGGGTGGTGTAGTAGGTGGTGTAAAATGTGGGTGGTGCATCATAGCCCAACCTATACCAGTATACATGATTTGCGTTTGGGGCCTTTTGCCAAATTTTTTTTTAAAGGTTTCATTTCATATGAGTTAATTTTTATGAAGATAAAATAAATAAAATAAAAATATATTTAATTAATCGAGCCCCTCCCGGTCGGGCTACCCTGCTTCGGGTTCGGACAAAAAAGGCCCAAGATCAATTCGGTCTCAAATTTAACAACCCAAACCTTATTATTTATCGGGCTTATTCGGATCGACCCGATTGAGTCGACCCATTTTGCCAACTCTAATATACATACATATCAGGCCGGCCTATATATAATTTAATATTGGAGGAAGCTTAAGGCACTAGTTAAATAATCAAAATAAGAAGTGTGACGTACTTAAATTTTCAATGAAACATTTCCTTTTTGCATTCTTTAACTTGTGCTCTTAGGATACTAGCTAGCATGATCATTTAATATATTATAATACCCTAATATATTATGGAGAATGCTAACCAATGTCCTTAGGGCTGTAGGTGGGTATGTGAACCCGTCCGGTCCGTATATGTAACACCTCGGTTTTTACGATTTTTTAATATCGGTAAATTATATCTGTTTATATTATTTTTATTGGAATAATAATTATTCGGACATTTATTTTTGTTTATTTTATGACGCTTAATCTTGAATAATTTTATTTACTCTTTTAAATTTATTTGATTGGGTGGGTTAACACTACCTTATTACAGTGTACGCACGTTTGTTAGACAATAATCTTATGTTATTGTCACTATTAGTGTTTGTTCAAAAAAAAGTATTTTAAATATGATTAAAAGAAATTTACTTTACATTTTACTCTATTTAATTTTAGATATGAAAATAGATTGGCTTGACATTAATCGGAGATTAAATGTTGGACTATGGATTTTCTTAGTTGATCAATTCAACTATCAATCTTTACTCTAATTTGAATTTTTAGCCGCTTGGAGCGAGGGGACGACCACCATCGCGACCCAACTTCGCCCCACATGTTTGGGTCGTTTTCGCCGTCGCTGTGTCCCGGTTCGCTACTGCTCGACGTCGCGAGCTCCACCGCCGAATGCGCACCGTGGGACCTCCGTTTCGGTCACCGCAATGGTCCTTTGACGCCTCTGTTTGGATCTCCTCCTTCTTCCTTGTGTGGGTCACACCAAAAACCCATCTTTCTGGTTAGGAAATCACTACCTCCACCATGTCGGAGCCGCCGCTGCCGCCGCTCACCACCCCAGCCGCCACCATGACATCTTCTTCTTCCTTGGGTAAGAGTTTACCCCTAATTTCTTCTGGTTTCAAAAAGCCCCAGATTTCGTTTTGAAACCCTAAACTCTAGGTTTTGAATTCAGAGTTTAATCTTGAAATTGAACATTTTTTTATGCTATTGAGACTGTGAATTAGTGTTTTCCTAAACTAATTTCATGATTCTATGAGCAAATCTCAAATTCCCCAATTTTTGTGATGAACCCTTTTTGCCCAAATTGAGTTATTGGAAAGCTGGTTTTGTTTTGTTAAATTAAAGGTTTCAGATTTTTAGATTGTATGTTTTGATGATGAGTAACTGATTATTTATTTTATCTGGTTGTTGAAAATGCTTGGATTTTCTCTTCGGGATGTCGTCATGGTTGCGTTTGCTCAGATGAGCAAGTTTTGTGTTTTTGGGAAGTGATAGGACCTGTCCGCACCTCTCGAAAGGTGTTAGAAGAACCCGGAATGTGTTGTTTTGGCTTCAACGACTCAAGAGGGGGGGGGGGTGAATTGAGTTTTCAAAAAATTATTTCCCTCTTAAAAATTTTTCACAAAGCTTTTCAAATCAGAGTTGCGGATTAGTGGCCTCAGGATATTTTACAAGATCAATGAAGGGTTTATATAAAATCTTGAATAGAAGGTGATGAGGATAAGAAGTATTTATTCAGAATTAATTCATAATAGATTCAGGTTCAATAACTCAGTAATAACAAAATACAGATCAAGAACATAAATTATATTGAACTTTAAACATCAAAGTTGCAGGTTCTTGAACATAAACAGAAAGTAAGGAGTTTGAGTTTAGAGATACCACACAACCAGATTTATCCTGGTTCAGTCACCACCACTGTGACCTACATCCAGTCCCCACTCCACCTGTGAGATTTCACACACTAACACACAAGCTTTACCAGGTAGCCTGAAAAACCCTTACACCACAGAGCACTCCTTCACCTCGAGATACCATACTCTTGTGAAGAGTCTCAATGTTCAACCTTAGGGATACCTCACCCTAATCACTCAGAGATACTCCCTCTCTCTTTAAAATCGAAATGTAAAACAAAAGTTGATTCCTAACTCTCAATAGTCAGATAAACAAATTGAAGCACTTATGAGTATGAAACACTCTTTTCACAGTAAGCTCAATGAAGATGGTGAATGATATGTGTATTGTTATAATTATGTTGTTATTCGTTATGTTTCGTCAAAAGTGTTCCTTTGATCCCTCATTATATAGAAAACAAGTTATAGTCATTGGGATCAATCAAAACAGATTTGGATCTGATTAACAGAATTTGTTTTCTTGATTCTCGTTCTTGAAATAAGATTCTGATAGTTGTAACAGCCTGATTTTAATTATGTTGTTCAACCGGTTAAAATATAATTAAATTATATTTTAATTTGAGGGTTAGAAATTGTTTTTGATTAAAATTAAATCATATTCATAGTCTACTTTATGGTAGATGGTTACGGTAAAATTTTTGGTTGAAAATTCAGACGAAAGCCGGTCTGCGTTTTCACTGCCGGTACAAGTTTACTATGCAGAAAACCTAATTTTGACCCGTGAACGAGACGGACAGTGTTTGTTATTTTGAAAATTTTCGTTCAACAATAGAATATAATATTTTATTCGAGCGAAAACGTTGGAAGAATTACGATCGGAAAATACAACCGGGTATGAAATGAAGCAGATTAGGGAGCACAAAAGAAGTGAAGTGGCTTGATGGGACTTGATGGAAATGGGTTATGACACACTCCAAAAGTGTGATGATCACACATTTCAAATTATAATATATTATATTCTAAAAACCTATTTTTCTCTCTCTTCTCAAACCAAACAAGGCACAAGGTCAAAACTTGCTCTCCAAGCTCATTCCTCTCTCCTCAATTTCATGCCACTCTCCCCCTTCTATATATCTATGCCTCTCATTTTCACTTTATCATCTTCCTTCTTCAAACTCTATTAAACCTTCATCTTCTTCCTTTATTCTAAAAGTTCAAGCTCTTAAAGCTTTAGTTTTTATTCATCTTTTCTACTTTTTTTTGTTGATAAAATTCATCTTTTCTACTTAAGTATTAAAGTTCTTCCTTGTACTAAGGGTAATGCTCTCATATGAATCTTTTTGCAAGTTTCATATTTTATTTCTTAGTTTACTTTATGTGTTCTTTATATGCTTTAAACTTCTAAAATCTCTCTAAAATGGTAGAAAACTCCTTTTGAGTTGAAACCACTTTCTATAGTCTTGTATTAACTTATATTTTCACATACTAAGAGGTTGTGTAAAATAAAAATTCTACCTATCTCTTCCAATGAAGGCCGAATGCTTGCATTTGTGACCTAGGAAGTTTTTGTTTCAACTTTTGGAATATGATCATGTGTTTGAGTTTCTAACTATCCATTGATCTTAAATCTATAAATCTTGGAAGTTTTGATAGCTTGTTCCTATGATGAATGAAAATATGAATAAGTAAGCCTAGGATACTATGTTTCAACTTTCCAAGTATGATCATGGATTTAGAACTCTTAACACCTTGTGATTCTAAACCTAAAAGTTATTGTTAAACAAAGAATATTTTCCTCATGATCCTATGATGGCCGAAACTTAGTGTCTAGGTGCTAGGATGTTTGAGTTTTTATTTTTCCAAAATGATCATGGACTTAAGCTCCATAAGATATTTGGATGCTAAGTCTAAGAGATTGGAAAGTTTAAGGATTTCAAACTTGTTTATTCTATGTTATTAAAGCTAGGATGTATTACTTTAATTTTTCCAAGATGATCATGGACTTGAGCTCCATAAGATATTTAGATGCTAAGTCTAAGAGATTGGAATGTTTAAGTTTCCATTATTTTCCAAAATGATGATGGACTTGAGCTCCATAAGATATTTGGATGCTAAGTCTAAGAGATTGGAAAGTTTAAGGATTTCTAACTTGTTTATTCTATGTTATTAAAGCTAGGATGTATTACTTTCATTTTTCCAAGATGATCATGGACTTGAGCTTCATAAGATATTTGGGTGCTAAGTCTAAGAGATTGGAACGTTTAAGTTTCCATTGTTTTCCAAAATGATTGTCGCGACCGTCTCGTCCGGGCGTCGCGAAAAGAAGGTAAAAACAAAGGAGTCGCCACCAAAATTTTTATTGTGGGAAAACCTTGGAAAACCCATTTATTTAAGGTAAACTGGTCTTTAAAAAAAATATTTGGATTCGGGAGTCGGTTACGAGTAGGGAAGGTGTTAGCATCCTACATCACCCGTTTAAAAACAGTACCTCAAGTTAATTGCACAGAATAATTTTAATAGCCTTTGAAAATATTTATTTTCACTTTTTAAATTAAATTAAAAGATAAACACAATAAAAGAGAAAATTAAATTTTGGCTTGACAGAATAATTGATTTTGCTCCTACGTATTCCCGGGTGCGATGGGAAACTCAAAGCCACGTAGTTCTTTAGAAAAAGGTTGATTGGTTGGTTGATTTTATTTTTGGTAAATATTTCATTTTTCAAAATAATTTTGAGAAAAATGATTTAATTTTAAAATAAAATCACTCTTGCACAGGGTCCAAGATATCAAAGTTATAAGATAAACCCTTACAATTCATACGACACTTGAGGATGAAAAATCATACATCAACGTCCCAGATTGTTACGTGAATTCAAGAAAATTCTTTTTTATTTTTAGAACTTTATTTTAAATAAATTCTTCTTAAAAATTTTACTAAACAAAAAAAAAAGAATTGATTTTCCTTTTTTATTTTGAAAAAGGGATTTTGTTAAAAAAAAATTCACTCTTGCACAGGGTCCAAGATAGCAATGCTATACGATAAACCCTTACAATTCGTACGACACTTGAGGATGAAAATCATACATCAACATCGTAGACATGTTGCATGAACTCAAAAGATCTTTTCAATAAAAGATTTTTCATTTCTTGGTTTTCAAAAGGATTTTTAATTAAACAAAATAACCAATATTTTTTTATAAAGAATTTGTTTTTTTTAAAAGGAATTTTTAATATATATTTTTTTGTTGCTTTGGCCGAAATAATTAAAATCTAAAAATAATAAAAATCAAAACACACATAACCCAACATTTAGAATCCCAAACCCAGACCCAAACAAGCTAACAACTCACATAATACAATATAAAAAATAATAGTAAAATAAAATACCAAAAGGGAACAAAGTCAGAAGCTTGATTTTAGCTTCTCCCATATTACCAACGAAGAAGATGAGGGAGAGCTACAGTGGCAGATCCGTACGACAGCGGTGGTCTTCCGGCACGCTGAGCCCGGTTGGCGAGTGGCGGCGTCTCGCGGTGGTCCGACGGGACTGAGCGGTGCCGAAAAAGCTGGGTGATTCACTGTGGAGGCGCGGAGGATGGAAACGGATCTGGTGGTACTGCGTCTGGTTCGACATTGATGGTAAGGGTAGCATGGCGAAGCTCCGGTGAAGGATTGGACGGCGTGGAACTTGGTGGTGGTGTTGGATCTGAGACCTGGGGATCGTGACTGCGGCGAAGGATGGAAGGGGATCTGGTGGTACTGCGTCTGGTTCGACGTTGATGATAAGGGTAGCATGGCGAAGCTCCAGTGAAGGACTGGACGGCATGGAACTTGGTGGTGGTGTTGGATCATAGACCTGGGGTTCGTGACGGCGCCCTGACAACCAAGGCGGAGCTCGCGGCAGCAGTGGTGGTCGTGTGACTGAGCGACACGCGTCTAGTGGCGTTTCTGAACGAAGCTGGGCAGTGGTGCTTGGCGAAGATGTTGGAGATGGCGGAGGAGGGTGACGCGGTGGTTGTCAGGGCGGCGCTGCCTCGTGGTGGTGGCGGAACAATTTTCGGTTCTTCTTCCTCAGACCCATATTCTCCTTCTCTGTTTTTTGTTGTTTTTCTTTTTTTGTGTTTTACTTTTTTTTGTTTTTTTTTGAAAGATGAAACCGAATGGTAAGTATACAGGAAAGAACTCTAAGTGTATTTTTTCCGACTGATGATTTTTTTACTCAGCTGATAAGGGCCAATCCCCCCTTCTCTACAAGGTCCTTATGTTTATATAGTGACAATAGGGGAAGATGATGCCAAAATTTGTTATTGTCATGTTGAGGGTTAAGGACGAAGGTACAGAGGGAGGGTGCCATGGTGGTGCTCCCACTATTCTGTATAGCTGGTATAGGTGCAGGGGTTGTGCCTCTTGTTTTGGAATAAAGCATAAGAAAACAAAAGAAGGGAAATAAAACAAAGCTGGTTCATACCCAAAACAGATAGCAGCGCTAGGGGAAGGGAGTAGGAGACAATTTTTTTTATATTTTTCAAACAGACAGTCTCTTTTCTTTTCTTTTTATTATTTTATTTTTTATTTATTATTTAGGTTGGATAACTTGGAACATGGGCTTATCTAAATTAACAATGCGCCAAGAACAAACACTTTTTCTTTTCCAAAGTTTCTCTTTTTATTTATCATTTTTGTTTACTATTTTTCAAAACATTAATTATAAAAAACATCCGGACAAAATTAGGTGTTCACAGCTGCCCCTCTTTACTTGTTTCTTATTAGATAGTAGGTGTAACCATAGTTAACCTATTATCGTTATAAGAAACGAGTAAAGACATGAACTCCAATTTTGGCCGGGGTTCACTGACAAGAAAAAGGATGCATAATTAAAAGAGCTTATGGTGTGGATTGCCCGTTAGAAGCTAAAACTAAAAGATAAAATGAGCTTACGGGGTGGATTTCCCGTTAGAAACTTGAACAGAAAGATAAAAGAGCTTACGGGGTATGGTACCCGCTGAAGCTTGACAAAAGATAGAAAGCTTGAGGAGTCGATTATCCGCTGAAGCGTGACAGAAAAGGTTAAGGGCTTACAGAGTCGGTTATCCGCTGAAGCCTGAAAGAAAAGATAGAAAGCTTGCGGAGTCGATTATCTGTTGAAGCTTGAAAACAAAAGGTTAAAAGCTTGCGGAGTCGGTTATCTGCTGAAGCTTGAAAGGAAAAGGTAAAAAACTTGCGGAGTTGGTCATCCGCTGAAGCTTAAAAAGAAAAGGTAAAAAGCTTGCGGAGTCGGTTATCCGTTGAAGCTTAAAAGGAAAAGGTTAAAAGCTTACGGAGTTAATTATCCGCTGAAGCGTGACGGAAAAGGTTAAGAGCTTACGGAGTCGGTTATCCGCCGAAGCTTGAAAAGAAAGGTAAAAACTTATGATGTCTATGAATTTATGAGGCTTTGTGCTCACAAAAGATAAACAATTGCAATGCAATGAGATAATGCATGATACCAGAAATGTCATGTATGCTTGATGAAAACCTCTGATGATTTCAATGCAACACAAGGAAAGCCTGTAATACATTACTATTTTTATTTTTTCAGTGTTTACGTGGTTTTTGTTAACATTACCATCCTCGACCCCCTTAAAGTGTTGATCATAGACGAGCTATGAGATGAACCAAAACATGTCCTGTCTTCGCGGGGAATAAAGGCTAAGCACTTTTGAAAGGGTATGCTTCCTTTGCAATGATTGTCCCCGTGCTTCCTGTCAATAGACCACGGTGCCCTTTGTCGGGAGATCATCTCGTTCTTTACGAACTTTTGAGATTTTCAAGGGAATTCTAAATGCATCTTGAAGACATCAATACATGTTTCACATTTCAGTATATACTTATCAAGATGAATGCACACACGCAATTGACAAAAAAATAAAAGGAAGTCAATATCATTATATTTGGACTGAAAAGGTGTACAAAGCAGATATTATAATGGAGTATGGGAATGCAAAAGGTTATGGAGTGGAATCACATCTCCTTAAGTGACATTTATGAGTGGAATCCATCTCGACTGCTTATTAATCATCATCTGAGCTTGCTATCTGCCCCAGTCTTCATTATCTACCCCACTGATTGCCCCAGTTCATTGGCTTGACGACACTTCCATTGATATGTTTTTTTTTTTGAATCCTAACTTTTGCCTGGACTGCCTTTTCAGGTTTTCAGCCTAGCGAGTTGCTCTAACTTTTGCCTAGACCGTCTTTTCAGATTTTCAGTCTAGCGAGCTTTTTTCTTTTTTTCATTTTTCACTTTTTCTTTTCTTTTCTTCCTCTTCTTGGGAAGTGCGTTCAAGCATAATACTTTTTGAATGCATCCGAGTTTACAGGGAGTGGAAGATCTTCCCCATCCATCCTGGTGAGAATTAAAGCTCCTCCCGAGAAGGCATTTTTCACAACGTAAGGTCCTTCGTAGTTCGGGGTCCACTTCCCTCGATGATCCTTTTGGATTGGTAGGATCTTTTTGAGCACTTGATCACCCTCCCGAAACTGCCGGGGGCGTACTTTCTTCTCGTAAGCTCTCATCAACCTTTTCTGGTACAATTGGTCGTGACACAGTGTTGCTAATCTCTTCTTTTCAATAAGGTTCAACTGGTTGAGTCGATCTTGGACCCACTCGCCTTCTTCCAATTCTGCCTCTCTCAATACCCTTAATGAGGGGATCTCTACTTCAATCGGGAGTACTGCTTCCATCCCATAAACTAAAGAATACGGAGTTGCCCCTGTCGAGGTGCGAATAGAGGTACGGTAGCCATGCAAAGCAAAAAGTAACATCTCATGCCAATCCTTATACGTCACAACCATCTTTTGAACAATCTTTTTGATATTCTTATTAGCGGCCTCGACTACCCCGTTCATCTTTGGGCGGTACGGGGAGGAATTGTGATGCTTTATCTTGAAGTCTTCGCACATCTCCTTCATCATCTTTTTGTTCAAGTTGGTCATATTATCAGTGATAATCTCACTCGGCAACCTATAACGACAAATTAACTCTCTTTTGACAAATTTGATCACGACATTCCTGGTCACACTGGCATATGATGCAGCCTCAACCCACTTTGTGAAATAATCGATGGCAACAAGAGTGAAGCGATGCCCATTTGAGGCCTTTCGTTCGATTGGCCCGATCACATCCATTCCCCACATTGAGAACGGCCAGGGTGCCGACATGACATTCAGGGAAGCTGGTGGCACATGGACCTTATCAGCATATATTTGACATTTATGGCACTTCTTCGCATAATTAAAGTAATCAGCCTCCATTGTCAACCAGTATTGGCCAGCCCTCAGGATTTTTCTTGCCATTGCATGACCGCTCGCGTGAGTCCCAAAAGATCCTTCGTGTACATCTTCAATTATCTGTTTAGCTTCTTTCGCATCAACTCATATTAACAACACCATATCATGATTTCTTTTTTAGAGAATCCCTCTATCTAAATAGAAACCCATTGCAAGTCTTCTTAGAGTTCTTTTGTCATTTTCTGAAACGCCCGGAGGGTATTCCCTTCTTTGGATGAAGCATTTGATGTCATGGTACCACGGTTTTTGATCAGGCTCTTCCTCTATCACTTGACAATATGCAGGATGATCACGACTTTCCATTTTGATGAGTGGTAAGTTCCTCTCGTCATTTACTTTGAACATCGAGGATAAGGTAGACAGTGCGTCAGCTAATTGGTTATCTTCTCGGGGAATATGGTGAAATGTGACTTCATCAAACTGCTCAATCAAACCTTTGATGTAATCATGGTACGGTATTAACTTGGCATCTCGGGTTTCCCATTCCCCTCTTAGCTGGTGGATGATTAATGCAGAGTCCCCATATACCTCAAGTATCCTTGCCTTTGATTCTATCGCTACCAAAATCCGAGAGCACAAGCTTCATAATCATTTTCCGGTGAGATTAGTATTGCCCTGATTCCATGCCCCAATGCATTAGAAGCTCCATCAAATAACAAAGTCCACTTTTCTTTTTCTGGTGATTGTACGTGATCAAACAAAGCCATTATATCTTCATCTGGGAAATCGCATTGCATCGATCCATAATCTTCTACTGGCTGATTGGCTAGATATTCTGAGAGAGCGCTACCTTTTACTACTTTTTGGGTGACATAGACAATGTCGTATTCTGATAGCAGGACTTGCCAGCGAGCAACTCTTCCAGTCAGAGCAGTCTTATCAAAAATATACTTGATTGGATCCATTTTGGACACCAACCAGGTAATGTAACACAACATGTAATGCCTCAAACGGCAAGCCGCCCAAGCCAAAGCACAACAAGTGCATTCCAGTAGTGTGTAGTTGGCCTCACAACAAGTGAAATTCTTACTTAGATAATAGATGTCATGTTCTTTTCTTCCCGACTCGTTGTGTTGCCACAGTACACAACCCATTGATTCATCTAGCACAGTCAAATACATGATGAGATGTCTTCCCGGAACTGGGGGAACCAAGACTGGAGGCTCTTGTAGGTATTGTTTGATCTTCTCAAAGGCTTTTTGACAATCTTCATTCCATGTTACTGCCTGATTTTTGCGTAGCAATTTAAAGATTGGTTCACATGTCGCGGTCAGTTGGGAGATGAACTGGGCAATGTAGTTCAATCTTCCTAAAAACCCAAAAACTTCTTTCTCCGTTCGAGGTGCTGGCATATCGATGATTGCTCGAACTTTTTCAGGATCAACCTCTATTCCTCTTTGACTAATAATGAACCCCAGAAGCTTGCCTGATTTCACTCCAAAAGTGCATTTGGCGGGATTCAGTCGGAGCTTAAACTTCCTTAACCGCTCAAAAAGTTTCTGCAAATTATCAACATGGTCGTCTTCGGATCTGGACTTGGTGATCATATCATCTACATAAACTTCTATCTCTTTATGCATCATGTCATGGAACAAAGCCACCATAGCCCGCTGATATGTTGCCCCAACATTTTTCAAGTCAAATGGCATAACCTTGTAGCAAAAGGTCCCCCATAAAGTGACAAATGTCGTTTTCTCCATATCTTCTGGTGCCATCTTGATCTGATTATATCCCGAGAATCCATCCATGAGAGAGAATAATGCATGTTGGGCAGTATTATCTACAAGAACATCAATGTAAGGCAGAGGAAAGTCATCTTTAGGGCTAGCTCTGTTCAGATCTCGATAGTCAACACACATTCGAACCTTTCCATCTTTCTTGGGAACAGGAACAATATTAGTGACCCATTGAGGGTACTTTACAACTTCTAGGAAACCTGCATCCAGTTGCTTCTTGACGTCCTCCTTGATCTTTAAAGACATTTCCGTTTTCATCCTTCGTAGCTTCTGCTTTACTGGAGGACACTCCGGCTTTAATGGCAGTTTGTGTTCTGCTACACTAGGGTCTAACCCTGGCATGTCTTGGTACGACTATGCGAAAACATCTTTATAATCCATCAATAACTTGATCATCCTACTTCGCTCCTTTTCTTTCAGGGAAAGGCCAATCTTAACCTCTTTTTTATCATCTTCGATTCCCAAATTGATTTGTTCACTCGGCTCTTCATGGGGTTGAATTTCCCTGGCTTCTTGTTCTACCAACCTCGATAGTTCAGGAGGAACTTCCCCGTCACCATCAACAACCTCATCAGCATGATCAATAGGATAGTCAAAATTGTATGCTGAGTTATTAACATTGTCATTTTCAAGAGAGTCACTTTTAGATCCGCATTTTGGTAGTTATCAGGGAAAAATGAATGAATAAAGGTTAAAGATGGGAAACTGCATTTATTGGTGAGGAACGATGAATAAAAGCGACAGTAAAAAATAAGAGGGATAAGAACATAAAGATATTGAATGCATGCATTTATTGATAAGTCATACTGAAACGGAAACAAGTAAGCCCATTACAACAAAAATCCTAAAGCCTTGGGCAGAGCAAAAGGATAAGCATTACAGAATTAGTTTGAAAAAAAACTCTATGGTCCTGGGGAACTCAATGACCTCCCAATTGTTGAGCTCTGTATCCGGAGGCATTGGATACACCAGATTAACACCATGATCAGCGAGATAATCATCTTCAACAGCTACTGCTTGGTCCAGGAATGCGAACCCTACACTTCGGAAGCTTTGTCGAATGTCACAGATGGGAACCCTTTCAGCCTTGTATTCACGATTTTCCAGCCGAGCCAACCTCTTTCTTTTCTTCTCTTCTATAACCCTCATCTTGTCGGCCTTGGTGGATTTATATCCCAACCCAAACCTGTCCTTGTTCTCGGTGAGCATGGGGATGTTAGTGACACCTTGGCTATTCTTCCCCAGACCGCTTCCAGGTCGGTATCCTCCTTCGAGCATAACCTTAGCTATCATAATGGACGCTTTAGATGACTGAGGTTTCAAGAGTGGAGCACCATCCCCAACATAAGTGGCATTAACAATTTTAAGCGATTGGAAAGCGGTCTCGAGAGCTTCTTCGGCAGCTTCAATGTAAGGGGTTGTTGATGGCTTACTAGCTAACATATCCTCCTCTCCATAAACAACTATCAACTTACTATCTACAATGAACTTCACTTTCTGGTGCAATGTGGAAGGTACAGCTCCAGACGAATGGATCCATGGTCATCCTAGGAGACAACTGTAAGTTGGTGTGATGTCCATTACTTGGAAGAGTATTTCATAGGTGCAAGGGCAAATCTGAATGGGCAATTCAATTTTTCCCATGACTTTCCTTTGGGTGCCATCGAAAGCTCTTACAATCATTGTGCTTGGCTTCATATGAGTTCCATCAAAAGGCAACTTTGCCAGTGTTGAATTTGGCATTACATTCAAATAAGAACCATTATCAATGAGAACCCTAGCCATGATATGATCTCGACACTTCACAGAGATGTGTAACGCCTTGTTGTGCCCTATTCCTTCAGCTGGAATTTCATCATCAGTGAAAGTGATATAATTATCAGCAACGATGTTACCCACGATGTTATCGAGCTTGTCAATTGTGATGTCATGAGAGACATGAGCTTGATTCAACACCTTCATCAGTACTCTCCTATGTGGCTTTGAATTCATTAACAAAGACAAAAGAGATATCCGAGCCGGAGTTCGATTCAATTGATCCACAACCCTATATTCGCTTTGCTTGATGAACTTCAAGAATTCGTTGACTTCTTCATCAGATACCTCCTTTTTATTATCACCCCCTTTGGTATCCTTTTCAGCCGGTGTTCCTTCCACCTTCTCTTTCCTCTTGCGATCTTTTTCTTCCTTTTCTGTTCTCTCCCTTCGCAATACCTCTGGAGTATAAATGCGACCACTCCTAGTCATTCCACCGATTCCCGAAATGTTGGTAACCACAATGGTCCCGTTGGAAGGACTTTGTTGAACCTGCCTATCATATTTCCATGGTACGACTTTGGTGTCCTTGTAAGGGAAAGGACCTGGGACTCGGATGATAACTGGTGTTGGCCCACTCGAAACCGGCATAGGTTTCTTCTCAGTATAGTGTATCACCACTGGCTTCAGAGTGACTTGCCCAGGAACCAGTTGAGGATTAATCACAACAGTAAAAGGAGTTATCTTAACTGGAGTTGGGGAAATTGTAGATTCAGCAACCATGTTAATGCCACACTCATTCGATTCACAACCAATTAGGATAATCTTCATATCTATTAACTGCTGCACAACCTGTCGAAATTCTGCACAGTCTTCAATTGAATGCCCCATAATCCCGTCGAAGTCACACCTTATCTCTTCATCGAGGGTCTTCTCTTCAACAATTGAGGTTTGCCCCAATCTATGTTTTTGCATCTCTCTTAAAATAACTCTCATGGGAGTTATGACATCAGCCACTTGGCTCTTAAGAGTAGGTTCCATAAAGCTATCAACGGCATTGACTCCCGAACCCCATGATTTGGCATAGGACCTTGTGCCCCCTTCAGAGTATCTTTCTAAAAGCTTAACCATTTAGCATTAATAAGATCTTGTACCTTAAAATTGAAATCTATGCAGTTCTCAGTGGAATGACCTATTGCCCCCACATGATACTCACATTTAGCATTTGGGTCAAACCAAATCGGAAAAGGAGGGCCCAATGGTTTCATTGGGATAGGAGTCACACAGATTTGCTTATAAGCTGATGCAGTAGCTTAGTATAGGTCATTGGTATCGGGTCGAAATGTACCGGCTTTCTTTCCGAGTTATACGGTGGTCTTGTTTGGTTGGTGTTTGGGTTTGGACTTAGGCGTTGAACAATTTGAGGTGGCATGGTAGGGTGTGTTTGAGGCTGAGAAGGGTATGATGGTCGGTAAGGAGCCATCTGTTGAGGATTTGGAAATTGTGAGGTGGCAGCGATGTATGGTTGGTTGGCTTGGAGATAAGGGGCGTATTGGGCTTGTAAGGCGGGTGTTTGGTTTGATCTATATTGGTTTGGTTTCTTTTGTTCAAAGGTTACTGTGTATGCTTCTCCTTCTTTCTTTTTCACAAACGGGGCTCTCTTCGGGCCATTCATTACTGAAGTCTCAGTGATCTTGCCATTCCTCATTCCACTTTTAATTCTCTCACCGATGATGACCATGTCAGAAAAGTTCAATGACACACTCCCAATCATCCTATCATAGAAGGGCGACTGGAGTGTATCAATGAACATTGCCACAATTTCTTTCTCAGCTAATGGAGGCTCTACCTGAGCAGCCAATTCCCTCCATCGCTGTGCATACTCTTTGAAAGTCTCGGTGTCTTTTTTTTTGACATATTTTGGAGTTGCATCCTATCAGGAGCCATGTCAATATTGTACTTGTATTGCTTCAAGAATGCATCTGCTAGATCTTTGAAGGATTGGATGAGGGCCCGTTCGAGATGCGTGTACCAATTTGAAGTTGCCCCGGTTAAACTGTCCTGGAAGAAGTGAATCAAGAGCTTATCATCTTGAGCATATGATGCCATCTTCCTTATATACATGGTCAAATGGTTTTTGGGACAAGTGGTTCCCTGATATTTTTCGAAATCGGGCACCTTAAATTTCGGCAGAATTACAACATTTGGCAACAGACAAAGTTCCGAAGCATCCCACAGACCATAACTATTTACACCTTCAATGGCCCGTAGTCTTTCCTCTAGCACTTCCAACTTTTCTTTAGATTGGGAATTCCCTCCTGACATATTCACTGGAGTTTCACCGTACATATTCTGAGGGAAGGATTATGGCATGTAGGAGGATCCAATGTTTGGCATCATTTGAGTCCCCTGGGGCCCATAATGTAGGATGCATTGTGGGTTTTTTGGATTGGCAGAAAGTGTCACCGTTGGGGTGTTACCATCTGCAGGGTTGGCAGTTTGTGTTTGTAGCATTTCGACAGCATCGGTGGGGGTTTGTGTCTGAGTGATATGTTCAGAGTTTTGAATGCCATCTTGGGGGCTGGGGGCCATTGGTGGCACAAATCCGTGAGGCAAACCATATGGGGGATTGTTTGGGTCAAATGAAAGTTGAGTTTGGTTGCTTAGATAAATAGTGAGAGGCATCATGGTCCCTGGTTGGTTGAAGCCTTGAATAGGAATCTGAGCAAAACCGGGCGGGATGAGAGGTGTGGCTGGATGTCCTTCGTTCGAGGCTGGAGGGTTCTCCTCTGTGTTTTTTCCTTCTGCATTTCTTGTAGGATCTCCATCATCTTAGTCATCTGATCCTTGATTTGACTGACTTCATCCCTGATCTCTTGGACTTCTTATAGTTCATCCGCCATGGCTCTTGTCTGTGACCGAGTGCGATAAGGGTGTCTTGGAGCAATTGTTCAAAAAGTCACACTATTTTAATCAAAACAAAAGTGAGGACAAAATGTTGGAAAATGCAAAAATCTTTTATAAAAATCACCTTTGGAGTTTATTATTATTTTTTGAGTTAACACCTTATGACAGACAAAAGATGGTCCCTCCACCGCACAGAGAGCATTGTGCTCATAAGATAAAATGGAGTTGACAACAAATCTAGGGGAGAAATAACTCTCCACAATAGATGTTGTCTCAAACACACTAACAATTCTGAATTGAGACATCTCATCCTACCCTTTGCACAGAAGGAAGAATCTTATAAGGCAAAGATATAGTTGACCACATATTAAAGGAAGACCATGCTCCACGATAGGTGTCGTCGCAAGTCAAGTGCAAGAGTTGGAGTGCGAAGGAATCATAGAGGCAGGAACAAATTTCATTAAAAACTCCTCAAAGTAATACATAGAATCATGGAGGCAATGACAGATTTCATTAAAATCTCCTCAAAGTAATACATAGATTGGGATTACAATATTTTCATCCTAAAGTCAACATCTTAGGTCTCTTTCTTTTTAGCCCTCGAGCAAACCCTCCACACATTTGCATGAAATCATCCAACTCAGTTGGGAGACGAAGCATAGGGTCCGCACGAATTTGTTTTTATGCCTTTTCAAAGTGTTGGACAAAATTCGGAATACAATGGCTTAGCTCCAAATTCATGCTCATATATCTTTTTTCCCATATGTCAATATCTATCCCTCGCTCCCGCGCCTCTTCTCTCCGTCACTTCACAGCATTCATTGCTTGAACCACTTGATCATGATAGTGTTTTGCTGAGCTCCACCCTAAATCGCACTGCTTCTTGATTTCGACTAATAGAGTATTCAGCTCTTGGACCTTTTGTACCAATTCATCAGTCATCCTGTCTTGTGCACAAATTTGCTTTTGTAAGTTGCCATTGACTCCCCTTTGTCGTTAACTTCCACTTCCAATGACTTTCTCACATCTCCTTGCTGAATGACTTCTTCTTCTAACTGACGCTTTTCTTTTCTTAGTTGATGCCTCTCTGCTGTCAAGGACAATACTTTACTTTCAAGATTCTGGATCCTAGTCATGACTCTCGGTGGGACCTTGTCTGTATTCTTCTGGATTCTTGAGGTTGCGGAGATATCTGCACACAAATCTTTTAAGTGTTCATTTTCCTTTGTTAATTTCTCACAACGCTTCTGACCAATGACTATTTTCAACTCGGCATCTTGCTTTTATTGTTCCATTTCCTTCATTTGTGCTTCCATGACTTTCAGTTGTTCTGCCATTTGAGTTACCGAAGGGGAGTAATCTTCAGTTTTCGTGCTTTCTGCAGGAATGTTGACGGGACCTTTCCTTGATTTTCTCTATGCTTCATATTCTGAGACAATGATTAGGATTGGTCGGCCCAATTGTGATCTCCCTGCCATACTCACATTTTCCATGCATTTCTAACTTCTTTCGCCAACAACTTAGTATTCTCCCCATCCCCGTATCGGAAACAGCATCCGCCAAGTTGTTCTTCTCGTGGCATGGTTTGTGTCCAACAAAGTTGTCGTAGGGCTATGGCGTGTGTGTAGGATATGCACCCTCTTGGGCCCATCAACGGAACATTAGGATAGTCATCACAACTATTAATGATATCTCGCCCCTGCTGACTTTCTTACCATGGGCATACCCACTTAAAAGAGTCTCTTTCCACTTTGTCAAACTCGCTCTTCCATTCCTCTTCATTAAGCTGTCTTGTAGGGATGTTATGGAAGCCACTTAGTGGATCTGAATGGTGGTTGATATGGCCTTTTGCGTACATGTGAGTCATGACCCATACATAGAGCAACTGTGCATAACATCAGAGCTTCCACTTTGGATGCCGCTGGCAAAATTCTAGAGTCAAAAGCGTTTCAGCCAATACTTCTGGCACGGGGTTTTTCTTTCTTTCAACTGTGAAGAACACGTCCATTGCTGCTTGATCTATCATGTCTAGCGCTGATGGAAACATAACCAACCCATATATTGATAGTGTCAATACCCTCTCAAAGGTTTCTCAGTCTTGTCAACCCATTAGTTTCCTCAAATGGTTTTTAAGAAACTTTCAGGTTAACCCTCGCGAGTTTGAGTGCCCGGTCAAGTTCACTTCAATTTCAGGAAGCCCTAGTAACCATGCTATGCTTGCAGTGGTCAAGTATTGCCCCAGGTGAAAGTACACGACGGGATTTTTCTGCATTGGCAACCTTAACAGGCAAGCATATTCTTCAAAGGTGGGTGTAATGTCCATGTTAGGCAACTCGAAACATCTGAGATGTGGGTTGCAATACTGACTTAGATCACTCAAAGCAGTAGCTTCAACCGGTATGAGAATTAGGTCCAAGATCCTTCCATACTTCTTGACGAAGCTTCTTTGATGTTCTTGAGGCAAAGATTGGCTTAACTCTTTCAGATTTTCTAATGAGTTCAAAATCACCCTGGAGCTCTTGGTGGCGGGAGCATTGCTAGTGTGTCTGACTTTTTCCATCTATTGTTGTCAAAGGTGTTATCTCTCACCAAATTATTTGTGCAAGGGAAATTTTATTTAATTAATAACATTTGGAAAGAAAAATTACTTATGCATGAGAGTGTACCAAGATGTATGAATGAATGACATATTGATGATGCATGGCCTAAAATACTACATGCACGAGCATACAATGAATAAGAATGAGTGTAACATAATACATGAATGAATTGCATGTTAAGGTGCGTGCACAAAATCTTATGATGCATGAGATATAAATGTGATTATTAATGCTGCAGAAAAAGGCGAAATCTCCCTTTTGTCCTACATAGGTCATATCCTAAAATTTGAACTTCTGAGGTCTAGACCCTAGTTTGGTAGGTTGCTAATGGCATTTTATGTGCATGACTTTCGGGAGAGATATAGACTCCTAAACATATGGTCCCCGGATTACCCTTATCTAAAAGATAAGGATCCGAATCCATGAACCTCACCACATGGACAAATAAGTCACAAAATGGTAGTCCATGTACCGGTAGCAATCCGAGCGGGAGAATCAGTGACTGTCAGGGATGCGAAAGCATCACAATAACATCACTGAAGCCCCTTCTAATCTTATGGAATTCCAAGACTCGGGTATAGAGCCCAAAAGTGTGTGAATATGTGATGGTGATGTGTGTGCCGGGAGCAAGCAAACTTGCACAAAACCTATAAAAAAACTATCCCCAAACCTGCAAAAGAACAGCCAACATTTAAAAGAGTTTTCTACCCTAGGGTTGCAAGAATATACAAAGACATTTATAAGAACAAATAAAACTATTTGCGAAATAAATAAAACAAAGAAGGGTAAAACTAATATTTTCAAAGCTATTAAAAATGCACAACCAACTATGTTAGGCCTGACTCTCTATAAAGTCCCCAATGGAGTTGCCAGCTGTCGCGACCGTCCCGTCCGGGAGCCACGAAAAGAAGGTAAAAACAAAGGAGTCGCCACCAAAATTTTTATTGTGGGAAAACCTTGGAAAACCCATTTATTTAAGGTAAACTGGTCTTTAAAAAAAAGATTTAGATTCGGGAGTCGGTTACGAGTAGGGAATGTGTTACCACCCTACATCGCCCGTTTAAAAACAGTGCCTCAAGTTAATTGTGCAAAATAATTTTAATAGCCTTTGAAAATATTTATTTTGCCCCACTTTTTAAATTAAATTAAAAGATAAACACAATAAAAGAGAAAATTAAATTTTGGCTTGACAGAATGATTGATTATGCTCCTACGTATTCCCGGGTGCGATGCGAAACTCAAAGCCACGTAGTTCTTTAGAAAAAGGTTGATTGGTTGGTTGATTTTATTTTTGGTAAATATTTGATTTTTCAAAATAATTTTGAGAGAATGATTTAATTTCAAAATAAATTCACTCTTGCACAGGGTCCAATATAGCAAAGCTATACGATAAACCATTACAATTCATACGACACTTGAGGTTGAAAAATCATACATCAACGTTGCATATTATTGCGTGAATTCAAGAAAATCCATTTTTATTTTCAAAACTTTATTTTAAATAAATTCTTCTTAAAAATTTTACTTAACAAAAAAAAAAGAATTGATTTTCCATTTTTTATTTTGAAAAAGGGATTTTGTTAAAAAAAAATTCATTCTTGCACAGGGTCCAAGATAACAATGCTATACGATAAACCCTTACAATTCGTACGACACTTGAGGATGAAAATCATACATCAACGTCGTAGACATGTTGCATGAACTCAAAAGATCTTTTCAATAAAAGATTTTTCATTTTTTGGTTTTCAAAAGGATTTTTAATTAAACAAAATTACTAATATTTTTATAAAGAATTTGTTTTTTTTAGGAATTTTTAATATTTTTTTTGTTGCTTTGGCCCAAATAATTAAAATCTAAAAATAATAAAAATCAAAACACAGATAACCCAACATTTAGAAGCCCAAACCCAGACCCAAACAAGCTAACAACTCACATAATATAATATAAAAAATAATATTAAAATAAAATAACAAAAAGGGAACAAAGTCAGAACCTTGATTTTAGCTTCTCCCATATTACCAACGAAGAAGATGAGGGAGAGCTGCAGTGGCAGATCCGTACGGCAGCGGTGGTCCTCCGGCGCGGTGAGCCCGGTTGGCAAGCGGCGGCGTCTCGCGGTGTGGGAAAAGCTGGGTGATTCGCTGTGGAGGTGCGGAGGATGGAAGCAGATCTGGTGGTACTGCATCTGGTTCGACGTTGATGGTAAGGGTAGCGTGGCGAAGCTCCGGTGAAGGATTGGATCTGAGACCTGGGGTTCGTGACGGCGGTGAAGGACCAAGGCGGAGCTCGCGGCAGCAGTGGTGGTCGTGTGATTGAGTGGCGCACATCTAGTGGCGGTTCTGAGCGGAGCTGGGCGGTGGTGCTTGGCAAAGATGTTGGAGATGGCGGAGGAGGGTGATGCGGTGGTCGTCAGGGCGGCGCTGCCTCGCGGTGGTGGCGGAACAATTTTCGGTTCTTCTTCCTCATACCCATATTCTCCTTCTCTGTTTTTTGTTGTTTTTCTTTTTTTGTGTTTTGCTTTTTTTTGTTTTTCTTTTTTTTGAAAGATGAAACCGAATGGTAAGTATACAAGAAAGAACTCTAAGTGTATTTTTTCTGATTGATTATTTTTTTACTCAGCTGATAAGGGCCAATCCCCCCTTCTCTACAAGGTCCTTCTGTTTATATAGTGAGAATAGGGGAAGATGATGCCAAAATTTGTTATTGGCATGTTGAGGGGTAAGGAAGAAGGTACAGAGGGAGGGTGCCGTGGTGAAGCTCCCACTATTCTGTATAGCTGGTATAGGTGCAGGGGTTGTGCCTCTTGTTTTGGAATAAAGCATAAGAAAACAAAAGAAGGGAAATAAAACAAAGATGGTTCATACCCAAAACAGATAGCAACGCTGGGGGAAGGGAGTAGGAGACAAATTTTTTTATACTTTTCAAACAGACAGTCTCTTTTCTTTTCTTTTTATTATTTTATTTTTTATTTATTATTTAGGTTGGATAACTTGGATCATGGGCTTATCTAAATTAACAATGGGCCAAGAACAAACACTATCTTTTCCAAAGTTTCTATTTTTATTTATCATTTTTGTTTACTAAGTCTAAGAGATTGGAAAGTTTAAAGATTTCTAACTTGTTTATTCTATGTTATTAAAGCTAGGATGTATTACTTTCATTTTTCCAAGATGATCATGGACTTGAGCTCCATAAGATATTTGGATGCTAAGTCTAAGAGATTGGAATGTTTAAGTTTCCATTGTTTTCCAAAATGATCATGGAATTGAGCTCCATATGATATTTGGATGCTAAGTCTAAGAGATTGGAAAGTTTAAAGATTTCTAACCTATAAATCCTATGAAGGCTGAACCTAGAAGGTTATGGACCTAGGATACTTTGTTCTTATTTTTCTAAAATGGTCATGGTTTTGAGCTCCTTAGTGGGATTTTAATTCAACTTTGTTAAGTGATCATTGTTTATGAACTCGTAAAACTTAAGGATCATAAATCCATGAGTTGTATAATTTTCGGAAATCTCTAACCCTAAGAACTAGTCTTGGCCGAACCTATACCTTGTGGTTTAGTGTTCATATTTGATTTTAACTTGTGATTTTGTGTTCATAACCTTAGACTTCCATCGCGGAGGAAACGAGGACGTTAGTGGTATACCTCTTTGAGCATATAATCTCCTTACCTTCACAGAAGGTGGAGTTAGTACTTTGTGGTGTGACAACGAGGAGCTTCGAGTTCGAGAGTTCGGTGATAACCCAGGTGGGGGAAAGAATAAACCTATCGTCGGAATCGATAAGTAGTATATTATATAATAATTGTGTAGGGCGACCTAAATCCTACTAGTAGTCGAGTAATCGACAAGACCAAAATCACATTGGAAACCTTTTTTGAAAAACCAATGGCGATTCGGGGATTGTATGTTTATCGATATTAGGTTGATTTTATATTGTTGATGGTTGATTTGATTTTTTTACCTTTACTGAATTGATTTTGTGCTATGTTGGTGATATGGGAATATTTTGGTTGATATTGTGTTATGCATGATTTGCCTGGTTTGTATTATTATGCTTAGTGGTTTTTAAGTAAAGATATATATGTTGTCTAAGAGATTATTATTTTGGGCGTGAGGATAATAATGATTTAGAACTGCCTAACCTAGATGATGTATGTTAAAGAGGTGTTATGGTATAGAATATGTGTCAAGTTCTAATGAAAGGTTAAGGCACTAGGATGTTATTAAAACGGGTTGGTGAGATTCAAGTATAGGTGTTGTTGTCCACAAAAGTGTATTGGTAATATAATACGCAAGAACATCCGTGTATTGGTAATATAATACACCGTGTATTGGTAATATAATACACGTAAAACACTTCTATGTATTGGTAATATAATTTATTGGTAATATAATACACGTAAAACACTTCTGTGTATTGGTAATATGATACACCATGTATTGGTAATATAATACACGTAAAATCAAGAGTTCTCGCGAGACCACTTCCACCTTAGGAAATAGGTGTGCAGCTATGGTGTCTTTGAGTAGCATGAGATTGGGGATAGAGGATGATATATATTAACTTAAGGATGATCTGTTAGTTATGTGTGTTGTTTGTCTGTGACAATTACTGTATAATGTACTATGACTTTTTTCCTGTTTTTGATGATAGAACTGCTTCTTATCCCCTATGTTTCTGTATTTTTGTGGGTTACTTTGGTTTACGTTAGAAGACTCGATGGAGGGTGATGTTGTTGAGGAGCTGAACGGAACTCTGTATGAAACAAAGATTGCTGAGGAGTTGGATGGAACTCCTTACGAACCAGAAGCTGGGGGTCGAGCTGTTATCCATGGCGATTAGAGTATAGACATTATGGCCAGTGTGTCTGAGGAGCATTTCTATATTTTCGCTAAGTATGTCTGTTATTAAGTTTATGCCTGTGAGGGATCCTACTGAGAGGATACCCTCAACAGTGTTTTGGTATTGTAATGAACAATTATGTGTGTATCTACATATGTTAAAGTTGTTGTGTTTTAAATTTGCAGAAGTTATATGATAATTAAATAAGTTTTTAATTTTTACGTATTTTCACGATAAGCGCAATTAAGAATTGATTTAAGAAGGTAATTAATCTAATAAAACACTGGGGCACAACGGGGTGTCTCATTAGTTCTTGTAGAAAGTGTGAAGATAGAACAAAGTTAGGAAAGAAAGAAAATTGGAAATATCAAAATTCATGAAAAGGTTTAAAGAATTTTTGAAAAGAAAAGTTTTTTGAAAACGAAGATTTTCTTTTAGGTTTTACCAAAAATTTTTCAAAAATGGAAACAATTAGAGAAAATGCTCTCTTTGATAAATCTATTTACAAGAGTTTTGTATTTGGTTCTAGGTTGAGAGAAAGATTTCAGTGGTTTCCTAAGTTTTCAGAAAATGGATTTCTAAAAGAAAACAGTTTTAGTGAAATAGTATTTCTAAGAACGAAAAGTATTTATGACACAAAAATTTAGAAACTCTTGAACTTTTGTTTTTCGATTTAGTTTTCACTGAACGAAAACCTCTGGAAAGAGAGTGAAAAAGAAAGGACCTAGTGCTCCGGAGTGACGAGCTAGAGTTCTTGTTTTGAGTTTTGTGAAAAGAAAGGACCTAGTGCTCCGGATTGACGGGCTAGAGTTCTTGTTTTGAGTTTTGAGAAAGTAGAAAGGACCCAGTGTTCCGTATTGAGGGGCTAGAGTTCCTATTCTAGTTTCGAGGAAAGATAGAACCTAGAATTCCGAGACGTCAGACTAGTGTTCGGTTGTGAAGAAGATTGTGAATCATGAATTTTATTGATAAAATCCTATGTGAGTATTAAAGTTTAATTTAATACTTGATTAAAAGTAGTCGAGAGCATAAGCCTTGACGAGGAAAGAACGATGCGAAAAATAAAATGAAAAACGAGAATACCTTGTTTTACATGCATAGTATGACTTATATACCGTTGTGGCAGACGTGCCGTTGTGTATCGAGCTACAGTTTCACAAAGGGTGAACTAACAAACTGAATAGTTATGGACCAAAGACGGCTTCTTTAGGTTTTGGGTCTTCAGGGACATTCGGGTTCGAACTCCACGAAATGCTTGGGGCTTTGCAACCCCTTGTCGTGGAAATCGGCTACCCTGCTCGAAATGTACTCAATCAGGAACTATTCTGTATTATTTAGGTGAGATGCAATACCCCAGAACAATTCGGGATCAGACCTAAATTGAGAGGCCGGCCCAAAATGCGCGAGACAATTGTGTTATGGGCATTATCGCGATCCTATCATGCTCGATGAAGGGAAGTTAGGATCTCCAGAGAATAGTGAACTGGATAGTAAATATTGAAGTGACATGAAATGTTTTACAAAATGCATTCGATTGTCGGGAATGGATCACAATGTTTATGGTTATGATATATTGTATGTCATTGTGTGAGGGTCGTGTATGTGACTGCTATGATAAAACTCATATGTCAGTATCTCACCTTTGCATTATTTCTGTTTGGTTTCTTTTGTGGTATTTTGGGTTAAGTGTACAGATGATGCTGAGGAGTTCTTTGCCCCGCTTGGAGGGATTGTTCCAACTTTTGAAGGAAGTTCATTTAGTAGAATAACCATGGGGTCTTTTCCAGTAAGAGTCTCATAGTTCGACCAGCTTAGTCTATCGAGTCAAGTTTAGTTTTGGAGGAGTTTCATTTTTATTTTGCTTTATGGCTCTGAGAGCCTTTTATTGGATTTCTGTTATGTTTAAGAATGTTTATGGCTTGGAGAGCCTTTCTTTTTACAAAAATGTAAATATATTAGCAGGTATTTTGTTTGGGATGTTGGAATTACAGAGGAGACTCTGTCTAAATTTTTAAAAAAATATCAATATGTATTTAAGTACTTATATAAATTATTTTTCGAAAAAAACCCAGCAATTATTATTTTATTTTAATATATTATTACGAAATTAAGTTAGTCATGTAATGCCCAAGGGGGGTGTTACAGCATAAGTTCGCACTTAAACAGACCGGGCCTAATAGTCCGCATTATAAATGGACTCTGAAAAATAGAGTCCGCGTCCAGTCCGCATAGTCCGTGGACTAAACGGGACCGTCATGGACTTTGCACCTTTTTTTTTCTTATCAACCGAAAATAGAAAAGCCACAACCGATCAAAGCAAGTCCACTATCGCATAATACAATTGATAGTTCATTTCGTTGGGTAAAACTTGAAGTCTTGAACTACTGATCCTGGCACCAGTGTTATAAATAAACAGAACCATTTGTAATTTGTTTCATAAAACTAACACAACTTCGAGGCCAAAAAAAAGAGAGACCCAAGATGGAATCAATTACAAAATTCGTGTCACACTGATGCAGAATCATTTCTGGATAAAAATCACTATCTTTCTCCATACTCTTTCACAATTCTTGGTCCAGTTCTATTAACTATGATAGGAGAATAGGTTCAGCTCATCAAAATTTTACTAATTTGTTTCCTTAAAATGGGTATTTCACTATTTTGTAACTATTGTGAACCAAATTGGAAGATGATGAAGAGTTGGAACGTATTGAGAAAATTATGAACCTGCGATCTTTGACTTGAGCGACGGAAACTGGTGACCCGAGCAAGGTGGAAACCGTCGAGCAGAGCAAGGAGGAAACCGTCGACCAGAGCAAGGAGGAAACCGTCGACGTGAGAGCCTGCGATGGCGACGTGAGCTCGGGAAACCCTCTGCAATTGCGAGCCAAGAATGGTGAGGTTGAGGAGGGTGAGTGGAGTGAGGGTGAGTGGACTTTAGGGTTAGGGTATTAGGCACACTTAGGCTGTTCCCTTTTTTTGGCCCAACACATGTATTTTTTTTTAAAAAAAAACCGCACCAGTTCGCGGACGGGTCCGCGAATCCACGGACTGAGTCCGTTTAACCTGCGGGTTAAATGGACCGGACCCAAAAAGCCTGTATGTAAATAGACTCGTATTTTAGGGTGTCCAAGTTCGCAGATCATGCGGGTTAAATGGACAGTTCATGACCAGTCCATATACCCACCTCTACTTAGGGTATTGATTAAGGATCTAAAATAAGAAATTTTGCATTGGGACTTGGTGCATTTCATATGTTTAAGAGTGTTGAACCTATTTTTCCCATGAATCTTTACTTTTTTTGGTTTCTTTAACCAATGCCCTAAGGGCACTAGTTAGTATGACCCATATATTATTTATAATAATATTATAATAATCGAAAGTAAAGGCCTATTGACCTATTTAAATATAGATGTCTGCTTATCCATTTGTTTGTGAGGGCCTAGCAGCCTATTTATCATATAGGCCCACTGACCTCTTTATCATTAGAGGCTTATAACCTTCGCGTTGTGGTGATGTTCTCATTAATGATTTTGTAAAGGTTTCTTTTCTTGGTAGGTTGCTTGTTTTGTTTGGGCTAAGCCTTCCTTTTTACCAAAAAAATAATAATAATATATAAGCTAAAGCATACTTTTGGTCCCCTATCTTTATTTTAGGTTTCAATTTTGTCATTCTTTTATTTTTTTTGTTCCAAAATGGTCCCTTTTTTTGCAAAGTTATATCAATGTCACTAGTGCAGAAAAGGAATTCCACATCGGTTATTTTTGGCTTTTCACATAGGTTTTCAAACTGATATTGAAACGACCGATGTTGTTTATTGATACTTTTCACATCGGTTTTAAAACCGATGTCTAAAGTACACTTTTAACAGCGGTTTTCTAAATAACCGATGTGGAAAGTTCATTTTTCACATGGATTATCACAAAACCGATGTGGAAATATCACTTTCCACATCGGTTTTAATTATAACTGATGTGAAAAGTTCGGTTTTAACCAAAACCGATGTGGAAAGTGAACTTTCCACATCGGTTTTTTAATAACCCATGTGAAAAGTGAACTTTCCACGTCGGTTTTGTTTAACCGATGTGAAAAGTCTCATTTTTTTTAAACTCTTTTTACATTTCTATCATTCATTTCCCCTGTTTCAGTAATCCAGATCAATACCAAGATAACATATTCTAAATATTCTCAACACAATAAATTTTGTACAACAAAAACACATTAAATTAATATATACTGAATTTATTACGAACAATATATATGTTCAATTACATTCGGACAACAAAGATAATTAGAAACCAAAAAGCTACATGATATATTATAGATTTAATATCAAAATATATTTCAGTCAAAAAGTACATTATAGCTAGTACATGATAAGTTTTTAAACTAACTACATACAAACTATGGTTGATACACTTTAAGAAAGAAAGTTTCCCAACGCCTCCTTATGTTATTGATGTCGGCATCGAGATAATGGAGCTCGGATTGTTGAATATCTGCAAGTTTAATTGGACAAAAGATTATATCTTTTAAGTAAAAAACTAACATAAGACATATAACGAATCTATAATCACATTTCTAATTGTTACCAATTAACAGTTACCTCGTGCCATCTTTTAGTGATCCTGGAGGAGATAATTTCGACCATCCACTTCATCACATAGTATCCACATTCTCATGATCCACGTTGTATACGGGACTACGTACAAATGAAACCCAATTAGAATATGAGGAATTAAATAGAAATCAATAATTATACCCACTGCATTTGAAGCATTTGAACTAATAAATATCTTACGTTAGGAATAATCCATCTAATAACCCGACGCCTTTCACCACGCAACATGTGGTTTGCATTAATAGAACTATCATGACAAAATAAACATTAATTAAAGTATATCTAATAGATTTCAGATAATTAAAACAACTGCATTACTGATTATAAAGTATTTTAATGCTTACGTTTCCATGATCATCTTCAGTTCATTCACGGCTTATTTCCCATTGGAGCGTAAGAAGACCACGACATTCATCCTAGGGTACAAGATCAACAGCTTGCCAATGCTTGCTGTATTTGCGGAACAATTAGTGACTAAGTCATATATAGTTATAATTAAATAACTGGTACTTACTTATTGAGATAAGGCGCAAGGTAGAATTGATGATCGTCTCGAGTAAGTATATCACGTATGGTGGTGACCGGGTCTTCTGATGTTAGGAGAACATCACCCTGAATGAACATGGGGTCAATGAACCCATAAAGGGTGAGGTTACCCTGATCAACTAACATACGATGCAAATACCTAATATATTGAAAAAACATGTTAATTATCATAGTATTTAAAATTTAATTACTTAACTTATAAATAAAATGTACTTAAGTGCACCATAACGATAGGTGTGCAGAACTAGCCATTTCTTTATCGAGTACAATCTCCATAAGTTCCTTCTTTGGGATATACAGTTCGTCCACCGGGATCGGCATCATGTTCCAACCTTACCAAAGATGCGTCATTCTCCATGGTCACAACCTGTATAGCCAGAAGTTTAAAAACATCACCAGGTGCCCCTTTGTCAATCCCCTAAACAACAAAGATATATATTAGTAATCATAGATAAGTTATTTCATTCGTAATTAATTAAATGGTCAAATGAATACCTTGGCAGGAGTAGACATCTCTGGGCTTCCTGGATCCGACCTTTTAGGTAGAATATCATTTCCAACATCCTAAAACAAATAAAAATAAAGCATTATCTTTAAACAATAATAAATAATTTCAACTATGAATATAGAAAAACATAACTAACGGAATACCTCAGATGCAACAAGAAAGTCACCCTCTTCTTAGCCAGGGGATGAAGTTACCAGGGGTCTGACCCACTATTTGAACCTCCTCAGTGGGCACAGGGACTCGAACATCAGCATCTCGAATAATCTCAACAATGACCCTCACCTGATCATCCGGTAATAAATGATGGTGTATGGTATTACTGAAGTTATTATGTGCCCTCCCCAATGCCACTAAGCGGCGATCATGATGATCATCAACATACAGCTCACACCTATCAGGGTCGTCATCATCATCATCACCATGATCATCATTTTCAGGCTGATGAGGAGGATCACATGAGCCCTTAGTGCTCACATGGACAGAGGGTTGGACACCTTTCATCTGCTGGGACAAAGAAGTCGATATTGCCAGCTGTTGGGCAAACTGCTCGGCCATCTCCTGTCTAAGCTCAGCTGCAATCTCCTGTTTTAGCCATGCTCTATCTGCATCAACATCCCTGTGGCATTGGTGTGAAGATGAACCATGGTATTGGCAACTGTCGACGCCCCATCCAACACCAATGACACGGCCCAGGTGGTCTGGTTTACCGATGGCAGCAGCTGAGATATCATCACGTCCTCTAGGAACAAAGGTTCCTTGGGTTACCTGCTCGTCCAAGGCATCCTATAACATATAAAATATCAGATCACATTACAATTCGGTAACAATGTTAGAATGACAATTACAATTCAAACTATACTTACAATCTTCTCAGCTACTTGGCAGGCCTCCTCAGATGTATATTGTCCCGTTTTTCTTTGTCGGGCCCTCTTCCATTTACGATGCCGTGGGGGTGGAGGTGGATCAACAACTTCTGGACGATTTTCAGCATTAGGATCCTCCTGAGATGATGCTTCCTGAAATGCTTTCTTTTCCTCTTCCACCATTATCTGACCAAGTTTTTTATATCCCCCACGAGACAGTACATGGGGGTAGACATTCTTGCTTTGGTTTTCCTGCCCCTTTTTCCTCTTCTCCTGTTATAAATAGAAGACAATTAAATTACATAAGTAAATAAACTTAATGAAATTACATAAATTTAGAGACAAATCAAATAAGTTAACCTGAAAGCTGGGATCATGTCGGCTCTGAACAAAGCGATTCCACGTTACCTGGTCAAGAAAGGGGTACACCTCAAGTGGGTTCTTTTCACATGTTGGATTGAATACATAGTATCTGCCCAGGTCAACCTTAAAAGTCCTCCAACGCTCACCAGCATACTTTATCAAACGCTTCTTCATATCCGTCAAATCCGGTATGTCAAAGGTGAGCTACATTAACACCAAAAGAATCAACGAATTACTGTATGATATTAATAAGATTAAAATAAAGTTGATACAGACAAACACATGACGTAAAAGTATAGATACCGGAATACCCTCCCATATATGATCCTCCACGTCCGCTGGTACATCTTTCCAATTATCAATAAGTATATTAGGCCTGCTTCTAGCAAGGGTCGCCACAAATCGCTAAACCGCTCCGCCATTGACCAATAGGATTGAGGTTATTATCAAAGTCGATTCTTATCCTTTGATTTGAACCATGGTTGGCAGTCAAATTCCTCATTCATGTGCACGTCTACCCTTTCTACTCGTGACGGGTCTCCGACCACCGCATGAATAAGGGATATCCTCGGGATCAGCCATGTATACTGTTTAAACAAAAAAACTTGTTAGTATGTCGGGATAAATATCAAACATAACTTATAAATATCGATCAACGACGTAAACATAACTTATAAATATCAACGTAAACATATAATATGACTTTAAACATAACTCAAACTAAACATACATTGTGGTCAATTAGTAAAGTTCTCCTAAAACCCTTCTTGGTGATCATTACGAGTAGCATGTACATAATCCACTTCATTTTCCTCATTGAAATTAGGCACCCGTGTTGAGAAAGAAGGAGTATCAGAAATATCAAGAGTTGAATCTTGATTTCCTCACTACCATTATACATGCTTTTTCCCCGGAGAACCACTGACCACCTTTTGTTAGAAGGATCATGGATATAAAACACTTGTTTTGCTTGGGATGCCATGATGAAAGGCTCTTCTTTATTACCTACCTTATTAAGGTCCACCAATTTGAATCCTAACTCATCGGTTTGCACACCATTGTTACTGTCGACCCACTGACATTTAAAAATAGGTACTCTAAACTTCGTGTAATCAACCTCCCATATCTCTTCAATGATTCAAAAGTATGAAACGGATGCCATAACAGGGTTTTAATCTTTCAAACTAGAGAAATGAATGGACTAACGACGACCATAACCCCATTGTTTTGCATACTACTTTTGTCATCCCGAGACTTTGTATAGAAGGAAAACTTATTGATATCGTACCCACTCCAAGCATATGACATCAAAGTTAGGCCTCTGTGCTAGCCATTTTAATGTATCGAAAGCAATACCATCCTTTGCAATTTTTTTCTTTAAACCAGTTCAAGAAAGTCTTGTTATGCTTGTTCAAACACCATTTTTCATTCATTCTAGGTAAGTTTCATTGATGATGCTTTTATGCTCACATAAGTATGGTTCAACCTCATCAGTGTTATTCAATATATACAAATATTCTTAAGCACTTCCTCCCGATCCATGCTCTTAACAGTGATACCTCGTGGTACCCTTACCATCATATCTTCCTTCGTGACGAGACTTCGGAAGCCCTACGGTGTTCCGCTTCGACATGTAGTCCGTACAAAACTCAATAGCTTCTTCCGAACATACCTTTCAACAATAGATGCTTCGGGATGGTGTGGATTCTTCATATATCCTTTCAAGATCTTCATGTATCGCTCAACCGGGTACATCCACCTTAAATAAATGGGGCCACACAATCTTATCTCCCTCACTAGATGAACAATCAAATGAACCATGATGTCAAAAAATGAAGGTGGAAAATACATCTCCAATTGGCACAAGATAATGGCTGCCTCATTTTCCAAGTCATCCAACTTTTTAGTGTCAATGACCTTGCTACATATAGCATTGAAGAATAAGCATACCCTAGTAATGGCATGTCTGACTTTTTTAGGCAAGATGTCACGAATGGCCACCGGTAGTAGCTGTTGCATCAAGACATGACAATCGTGAGACTTTAAGCCAACTAATTTGAGATCTTTCATTGAGACAAGTCTTTTGATATTTGAAGAGTAACCCTGTGGCACTTTGACTCCCCGTAGACATTCACAGAAACTTTTTTTCTTTTTTTTTTTGATAAAGTATGACATGCTGGGGGCAAATAAGTCTTCTTATCCCCCACTTTATGTGGAGCTAACTGCTCTCGTATACCCATCGCAACTAGATCCAGACGAGCATTCACACCATCCTTTGTCTTGCCTTGAATGTTGAGAAGCGTTCCAATTAAACTGTCACACATTTTTCTCCACATGCATCACATCAATACAATGTCTTACATCAAGCTTGCACCAAGTATGGAAGATCAAAGAAGATCGACCTCTTCTTCCATATTTTCTTCTCGTGAGCCTTCTTCCGGGGTCTTCCCATAGATAACATTATTGTTGTTCACCATTTCATAAACTTGTTCTCCAGTCAAGGCCATCTGAGCAATTTCATTCTCCTAAGTCCATTGAAAGCTTTTCTCAATCTACGATAAGGATGATTACGTCGAGAAATCTTCGATGCCCAAGGTAAACTGTCTTCCTTCCATATGCAATCATTGGGGCAAGTGTATGCACCCGGAGAACGAAAGGAAATGTATCAATCCGAACTTTCATCAAGTATATAACATTAGAATCAATGAATAACTATTTTAACTGAATGAAGAAAAAGGTTTTTCCCAAACTGTCTAACTTTGGACAATAAAATGAGCTGTACATTAAGCACGCATACGTGTGCTCATTAGTATTGCATCTCAAACGGGAAATTAAGGTTTACTAATTATTGTGGGCATATTCTTGCATCAAATAAATTTTCAAGCAAATACATTAAAACTCCAATGAAAGCTTTTCAGCCAAAACGATGGAAATCAAACCTTACTTTGTAATTTTCCAATGCAAAGCGCCTATCTCATTTGGTATAACTCCTTTCTTGTATTTTCCTATCAACACACCACATGCAAGTGGACTCCAAGTTGTCAAACCTAAGCCATAGTTACAGGTTTGATTTGGATCTGAAAAAATAACATTGCTTCATCATAAAACCAAATGACTTGACAAAACCCGTGAAAGTCTAATCTTAAATGCTTCTCTCCATGAATCTCAACTCTCAATTTCCCAAAGATCCATACACAAGATGATATAAAATACAAAATTGGTAAAACTACTATGGGAAAGAAGCTCTTACCTTTGTATCCAAGGATTGTGCCCCTCACGTAGAGTCTAAAATCAAAGCATGAAAAATACAAGTGTTAGCTTATTTATGACCAAAAGATCATATAAAAAAATGAGTAGTGAAGAGTTATGGCTATTCAGGCAGAATCAAAGAACTTGAAGAAAAAAACTAAATCCATCGAGGCCATCATATATATTCAATCAAAACTATATATATATATATCCTTTATTCTCCTTAAGAAAACACAAAGTTTCCCTTCCCGCCATGTATTTTGGTGCATATTGCAGTTGAAACACAACTTCTAAAAAGGCAAGCGAAATGTAAATGACCAACTTCTACAATAGACCGTAAACTCTTAAGAGCTACCAAATTATAAAATAATCTCTTTGAACACTCAAGTCTCTTGTGCTTAAGAGATCGCCACATAGAGACTAATATCTTGCTACAACAAAGTATCGTAGCATCTGAATCTCGTCCAAGCAAAAAAATACCAGTAGAAATAAAATTAAAACCAAAATAGAAAGCAAGAAATATTACCATGAACAATGTCAAACATTTCATTAAATCAACAAAACATAGAGGCCTCAAAATACTCGACAGTCATATGACATTAAAGAATGTAACAAGAAAATGACAAAATAATCTTATGAACCATAATTTAATATTCTATTATTGAAAAGAAGAAAAAAACCCTCTACTTGCTTAGAGTATATCGGAATTTTGTCAAACTCCTTCTCTCAGCAAAAGCAAGAACAACTTTTGGAGTAGCTCGGCTTTGGTATATATTTTAAAGCAGGGATCATTGTCCACAATATACAATGGAGCACACTAATGAAAAATAACACAAAAACTTCATTTCACAATAAGCAAATTCGACAATAGTATACCATTAAGAACATATGAATTATATGATAAAAAATGTTTATAATAATCATTCCTAGTCCTTGACCTTTCATTGTTAGGAAGTTAGCAAATTGAAACTAATTGATATGAGCATTTCATCGATTAGGTAATATGCAATGAGTAAAATTCATAATTAATGGTTCAATTCATCAACAACAAGAGCAAAGATCACAAGAATGTTAATTCGGGAACTTAATCAAATAGAAGATAGGCGAAGTAAATATGTAAACCAAATTGAAGAAAATCATTTACATATCGAAAATCCATTTTAAAACCAAATATGTACAAATCATTCTAGTGCGCATGAAACCACAAATAACACGATGAAGCTGATTGAATAGCGGAACACAGTTAGAATTTCCGGATCTAAATTCTTCTATACTGTGAACGAATAAGTTTACTATATCTGAATCATTCTAAGAAACATTTACAATTGGACAAAGAAAGATGAAAATGGAAGATAGAAACACTTAAGCTTAAAGATCGATGTTCAAATTAGTTTCCAAATTCAAAACAAAAATCAATCAAATGATTCAAACCTCACAAATGATTCAATCAACGAGAAGCTTCGGTCTACCATTGCAGAATGAAGGAGGAAGAGAACTGGTTGTTGTCCTAGTGAGAGAACCGCAGAACTAAGGACGCGAAGTCTGGTGTTTGGAGTAGAATGGAGCAAGCCGAAGCTGGTCTATGCGAGGAGGGAGAATGAAAAACAAAGGAATGGAAGAGTAGAGCAAAAACAAAGGAAAAGGGTGCGTGACAGAAGGAGGGAATGAAAATAGAAACAAAAAGTAGGGTTTTGTCAAATATTACACATCGGTTGTCCAAAAATCGATGTGGTTAGTAATATTTCACATCGGTTCTTTAGTAACCGATGTAGAAATAATTTAAAATTTCTTTTTTTTTAATTTATAACATCGGTTATATTTAAACCGATGTGGTTAATATATATTAGACATCGTTCAATAGGAACCGATGTGGAAAGATAAAAATTTTAATTTTATACATCGGTTATAATACAACCAATGTGGTTAAGCTATATATTAGATATCGGTTCTAAAAGAACCGATATGGAAAGATAAAAATTTTAAATTTTAAATTTTTTTTGTTTTATTTTTAGACATCGGTTAAAATACAACCCGATGTGGAAAATATTCACACATCGGTTATTTATGAAATCAAGGTGGAATCCTTTGCTTTTAATTTCAAAAATATCACCGCTCGTTTTACATCGATTTTCCCTGAAACCGATGTAGAATCTCCGATGTTAAAAGCATATTTTGCACTAGTGTGTGGTCATTCTTTTTTTTGTTCGAAATGGTCCTCTTTTATTTATTTTATTCCAAAATGGTCCTTTATTTTGAAAAAGTTATATCAATGTGGTTTTCTCGTACTACAATTTAAACGGAAAATACTACATTGAAACCTAAAATAAAGATAAGGGACCAAAATAGAACAAAAATAAAAGAGGTTGAAACATAAAAATAAAATAAAGATAAGGGACAAAATTATAATTTAGTCTAATATATATTAGACTAGATTTTTCACCCGTGCGATGCAAGGAAGAATTATGTGTAAAGAGAAATATTTGACTTTTTTTCTGGAACAATTTTGATACTTTAATATGTAAATAATAAATTAAAATAGTAAATAATAAGTATTTGTGTAGTAGAATAAGGGCAAATAGATTGACAAAAGAATGAATAAGTTTAATGGTATTTGTATAAAATTTGGATATTTTTATTGATACACCAAAATGACGTCTTTAGTAAAAAAAAATCAATATATGATGTGTTGTTGTATGAAAACTTTTGTCACTATGATTGCAGAAGAGCATTGTAGAATAGTGTTAAGTTAAAATTTAAAATTAAATCATCAATGACAAAATAATTTGAAATTTATGACTAACACCATGTTCAAACTTCTAATCACAAAAGCGGTTAACCAAATTCCTTTGCCGTGACAAATACGAACAATGAACACGAAATGCAATATAATAGTTTTTGCAAATGAACAATAATCTCAGATATTGCCAATGTTGCTCTTCACTATCGGTGCATCTTCCAGCTTGCATTACCTGGTTGGAAAATAGTATCAATTATCAATATCTTTCCCCTCAAATCAAAATTAATGTTTTTAGTGATCAATTACGTGTTTTGTTGAAAATATGATGACAAACACAATAATATTCTAAGAACTCATATGCTTGAAGTAAATAAAATTTTGTAGGTACAATTTGCTTTGCTGACATAGCTTCCTTGCAAGCTTTTATCATGCAAATTAATGTGATCTCGCTAACTAAATTTCTAAGTTGTTCCTATACAATAATTCTCTATATAGTAGCAAGAGACAAAACTGAAATAAAATGGTCAGATTTACTATGATGAATGATAATGGCATTTTTCTACTAAAACTTTAATAACATCATTTTATTGTTGTCATAATTAGCAGTTCCATGGTACCATTCCCCCTATAAATATTTAGACCGTTGTATATTCGAAAATCAAAAAACTTTGAAGGCCTTATGTTTAAATGAAAGTTTTCTTTTTAAAACGAAAAATAAAAAAGAAATAGTGCTATTATAAATTTTAAAATTTGAAATACTGAAATAAAGTAAATGACTTTAAAAACAACACATACAAATAGCATAGTTTTGTTGTTGTGTAAAGCAAACAATTTTTTGCCCAATAATCTAATATTATCCCTGGTTGTTCAAATCCAAGAGAGAAGAGCAATAATAACCATACCGACTCAATATATTAGCATATCGGCATTTTGATAGTATCCTTCCAACAAAGAGAGCAACCTCAAAAGAAGATTCCCTAATGATGGAACCACGTCCTCAAATCGCATCCTTGATTCTCGATCGTGCATCATCGAAACAATGATACCAATGTTATTAAAATATCAATGGATTAGCTATAGGCAAAGACCAATTTACACAAAATTCCTTACTTCTAAAATTCACAATTTAAGAATGTAAAATATAATCCCTAAGTTAAAACAACCCAAACATATAATTTATGAAGTATGAAGTTACCTATCGTAAATTTTGAAAGATTTCTTTGTAAACTACATTAGAAGTCATGTTGGAAATTTGATGTTCTTGGTCACATATAAGTAACTTCAACCCACGACGTGAAGTAACTCTTGAAATTGCAACATATAACTCACCATGTGAAAATACTCGTTAGATAGATGATCGCATTCTTAAGAGATTGCCTTTGACTCTTATTTATGGTCATTGCAAAAGAAACCATTACAGAAATTGTTTACGTTGAAACTTGAAAGGAATTCTGATATCTAATGGAGTCAATGACAATCTAGGAATATAAACCTTCTGACCAAGATTGCTTCCCGAGATGACTTTGCTTCCAATACATAACTACCCATTTGGGTAATTATCACCGAGTTCCATTGCATAGTCCTCGATGATTGATCTATATTTCTCAATAACATTATTGGAACACCAATATTGAGTTTTAATTCATGATTTGGAAGTTCAGAAGACTTTATGGTGTTCATAAATTCTTGAGTATGAATATCATTGGGTCTATCCATATTTTCATTCAAGGAACATAGGCTATCATAACTTAAGTAAACTTTTGCTTCACCAGGAATCATTGACAACATATAATCATTCAAAGCATCAACAATATCATTCATAGGTGCTAAAATTGCCTTATCTTGAAAAAAAATGATGGATCACTCATATTGTCCAAAAATGATGGATAAGTGCTATCAACAATAAAAGCAAAAGGGTCACCCGAGTTCATTATTAGCATATCATTTGGGGATTTCAATGTCAGCATCCCCATCATTGTTTTCTCCAATACTTCCATCCCCAATACTCAATATCCAGTGTGAGAATTCTTTCATATGTTTGACATTGGAAGACGAACACCAGCTTGAAGCCTCGTATTTTTAGTTAATTTTAAGACTCGACTAAATTGCCAAAGATATGAGGAATTAATCCTGGCATGAACAACTTCTTGTCTTGTTCCCTTGGGTATGACAGAAGTATTTGCCTCGAAATCATCGCCCAAGACTACAACTTTTCCTCCAAAAGGAAGATTCAGATCGCCAGGATTAAAGAGTCAGTATATCCCTAAAGGTTTTGTCGTTAGCTTCAAAAAAAAGATACTTATGAGTCATCGACGCTTTCATCCCATGATAAGCTTTGACTTGATTATCAATTCAAATAAAAGGACTACCTTGCTCAATGTTTAAGGTAGAATCTTCATCAACATTTATTGGAATGACAACTCTTGAATATGTCGCCCTACCACCAGGGAATTAGCAGGTGCTATACCACTTGAAAAGCAACCATTGAGGAACAATTTCTCCTCGGGATCAAATGACTGCAGAAATTGCTCTCCAAATAAAATTTTGCATATCCCCCCATAACCATAAAGAAAAAGACCTTAATCATTTTTATAAATCTTATCAGTTTCATGTTAAATAATTTTGAAAGTAAATAAAATCATTAATTCACGTAAATGCAAACAATTAATTATTATTTTATAACTTTTCAAAAAAAAAAGAGATACATAAAAATCAAATAAAATCATGTCTAAAATTTATGATTACTCATTATTTATTATTCATAAAAAAATTATTATTTACTATTCATAAAAATTATTATTTATTATTTACTATTAATTATCATTCAAAATTTTCTATTTTAATCTCATTTAAAAGATGAAGTTTTTGGGAGGAAAATTTTATAGCGAGTTTCATTGCTTCTTTTATATATAAAAGATCCTATCATATCTTTATGGTAATAAAAATCGAAATTTTCTAATATTTTAATCTCATTTAAAATATGAAGCTTTTACCATATTTGTATAAATTTTCTAATATTTTAATATAATATTTTAATCATTTTATAAATCTTATCGATTTCATGTTAAAAAAAATTTTGAAAGTAAATCAAACCATTAATTCACGTAAATGAAAACAATCTATTATTTATTATTTATGATTAATTATTATTCAACATTTTCTAATATTTTAATCTCATTTAAATGATGAAGTTTTTTGGGGAAAATTTTATAGCAGTTCATTACTTTTTTATATATAAAGATTTATTTTTTATTTATAACAATTTATTATTTATTATTTATGATTACATTATTATTCAAAATTTTCTAATATTTTAATCTCATTTTTAAAAAGATGTAGTTTTGTGGGAGAAATTTTATAGCGGTTTCGTTGCTTCTTTTATATATAAAGATTTCTTAATATAATATTTTAATCATTTTTATAAATTTTATAAGTTTCATGTTAAATATTTTTGAAAGTAATCAAACCATTAATTCAATGCGTAAATACAAACAATTTATTATTCATAACAATTTTATTTTTTATTATTTAAGATTAATTATTATTCAAATTTTTTTAATATTTTAATCTCATTTAAAAAAATGAAGTCTTTGGAGGAAAATTTTATATTAATTCTACTGCTTCTTTATATATAAAGATTTCTAATATAATATTTTAATCATTTTTATAAATATTATCAATTTCATCTTAAATAATTTTGGAAAGTAAATCAAACCATTAATTACATAAATGCAAACAATTTATTATTTATTATTAATCATTATTCATAATTTTCTAATGCTTTGATCTCATTTAAAGGATGTAGTTTTGGGGGAAAAATTTGTCAAAAAGGATAAAGGTCAAAAATAATAATATTATTATTATTGTTATTATTATTATTATGTTTCTAGCACGTGGGCTAGAATTCTGAATCAAAGTCACCGTACATTTTATGAACAATCACCAGCATGATATTTTGGAGGTGCAAAATGTTACAAAATCAGGTAAATCTTGAACCAAATCCGCAGCCGTTAAGAAGGCGCCGTATTGTCGGAGATATTACTGCCTCTATAGCCACGCCAAAAAAAAAAATATTAAATTACTTATTTTGATTTATTATTTTTATTTTAGATTTTATTTAGTTCTTCATTTTATTCCATTTTGATTATTTTGTCTTTGTTTTTGCTCTTCGTTTTATCTTCTAGTTTACATTACGAGTTAGGTTCTAAATCTGCCAATTTTCAACGAAATCACTGATTGCTTCAATAGTAGCCCGGCAAACTCTAACTACCGCGAACGAAACTAATAGAATTCACTAAAATAAAACGCAAAAACAAAAATAATGACAATAAAAGAATTTGAGAGAAAAAAAATGTACCTGAGTCAATTATAATATATATATATATATATATATATATATATAAATTTTTATCAGTGAGAAAAGAAACAAAGGCTTTAGCCTAACTTTACAAAAACGTCAGCTAAAACAATTGAACAAAAGGTGAGAATGGCAGATATCCCACACCATCAAATCCTGATCAGAAGATGCACCCTATATTATATAAGTATATCAATTTTTTCAAAAAACAAGAAAAAGAAAGTATCAATTAATAAAACAAGAAAGGTGACAAAACGATCAACAAAAAATTCGATAACAAAATCATGGCCGTACATGTTAATTTCAATTAATACTTTCAACTCATTCTTGCTCAAAAAAATTAATACGACCATTTATCCTATGTTTCAAAACTTTCAAAATCTTACAGCCCATGAAGTTTGAATTTCCTCTCATCGACTTTTGTTTCGTACTCTAATGTAGAAAACCCAGATATCTTAGAATCCTTTGAGGAAAGAGGTTTATGATCAATGGCATTTCAACCCCAAAAGGTCTTTGAAGAATTTACCTCCTCGGGTGAGAGTTTCCTCTTATGATATTGCTTTTCCAAAAGGCTCTTCAAATGATTTATGTTCTTTCTTCCTCCTGATTGTGCTAGGTTCCTTTCTGGCAATGTTAGAATGCCGTTGTTATATTAGATTTTTTCTCCTTTATCGTGGTTGAACTACTGGACCTCACTGTCTCAACCATCGGCTCCAACTCAATTAAGCTCTCCACGTGGCCCTTCCGTGATCTTTCTTGTACTTGTCTTTTTTTTTTTTTGCTTTGGAACCAAATGATTAGAGGTATTTTACTTGGAGTCTATAACCGTTTCTCTTCTGTTAAAGAAAAAAAAGGTCCATGCATGTACATATAGTCCTCCAAAACATAGAACCACATCTTCCTATCATTTTATGCAAAAATCTAATATAAAAAATAATAAAATGTTTGCTCAAGAAATTTTTTGGAGAAAACATAGCATACCCTCCATAGTTTAAAAGACTCAAGTTTCAGTTTAGAATTAGCTGTGAAGCTCTTTTTCCACTGTTAACAGTTTATCACAATTCTCATTTTCTTATCTGAGGTTGTTGAAACTTGGTGTAGCTGGATGGGAGGAAAGAAGCTTGTGGCTTCTCACTGTTTTGCATTGGAAGTTAAGGATATGATGGATGTAAACATAGGTAAAAGAGAACTGAAATCCTTAGAATCTGGAGTCCAAGTATGATTTGAGGGTGAGTTTGGCATGGGATAGTGCCTTTTCCACATGTCCTGGTATACTCATATTCCCTTGGAATTATCAAATGCTTTTTATTTAATTCTGGAGTCTTGACCACCTGCATTTTCAGGAATTTTAGAACCAAGATCAATTGTTCAATTCTTTTAAATTCGAAAGAGTCAGAATGCTTTACGCACATTCTGGGGCGTGGGAGCATCAGCTTTTATCTCTAAGTTCTGGAGCCAGAGATTAATAGTGTAACTGATGAAATCAGTCAATTCAAAAAAAGTTTAGCTTGATAGTGCCTTTTCCATGTGAAGGTGTGCTTCATGGGTTTATAAACCATCTACATGCTTATACTAATGCTAGTGTGTGTTTTTCTTTCCCCATTTTTTGATGATGCCATATTTTTTGAATTTTTTTGCTTTTTCAGAGTTTTGAATCACTGAGGAATTGTCTCTTGTAAAACAAAGTTTTAAGAAATCTGAAATTCTTACAATACTTCCTCAATAGAAGAACTATGCATGTCATCTGAGTGAAATTGTACAATTAAAGTGATGGATCCTCATTAGCAAGCCTTGAGGTAGTAGAAACTTTTGAAGATATTAGAATTCTATGCATCATTCAAGTGAAGCATATAGCCAAAATTAGCACAAGCTCCAGAAAAGAAAGATACAGAAACATGAAAATTTAATTGTAAGTATGATTTTTTTATTTGTTAGCTGTTGATTTCACAATATATGTTCCTGCATATAGCAGAGAAATTATGGAATAATCATGCCCTTTCCCAAGACATCAAGCACAGGCACCTTGAGTTTTATCCATATTCAAATTCTCAATAAAGCTATTTAGATCAATATCTTTTTTAATGGTTGCTCTTAAAGATTTTATTAGGTCTTCCTCTACCCCCTGTATCACTTTTAAATCTGACATTTCACAGAGAGAATTTATTTATAGAAAAACAAATACTTAATGTTGGCTTTCAGCATTTAATTTCATAGTGTATTCTTTTTCCACTGGTTACTTTCGCAGAAAAAAGGTGGATAGGGATGAGTTCTAAACTGATGGTAATAAGTTCTTGTCATGGTTGACTATCTGTGTAGCCTTGGGCTTTATAATCAGAATGATGCTAAGGCTTTTTTACCATTCAGTGAAATTCAGACCAACTTCAAAGGAAACCATAAATGGCAATCAACCAGAGAGGCTTCTAAGGAATCTTCTGCTCCCCTCTTGGAAGTGGGGGTTGTCTTATTGTAGTAAATTTTGTTGATTGTTTTATTTGATATTATTTTTACACTATTAAACTCTGCATAACAAATTGTATATATATATTGAAAATTAAAGCTTCACTAGTGATATGTAAGAATATTTTATTTTTTTGACATGTATATAAATGCATTGTTAAGTATGCCTAATTAAATATATATCTTATGAGCTTAACAATCCACAAAACTAATGCATTTCTACTGATAAAAGATTTCACTGAAAGTGGGGTATCTGAGACATGCATCACCTCTAAATCCACTCAAAGATATTAGGACGAGGTAGAAGAAATATTCCTTTGGCTCCCACCAAAAGAGTTTCATTGGTTTTAAATGAAGTCAATGGGAAAGAAAAAAAAAAAATTGTCCAAGCTTACAAATGGTAAGGTTTCAAAAGTATATATGGCATACAATTGACACAAACATAATTTCCTTTCTTTTGTCTTAATTCTTTGGATATTTGCTTTTCATAAACAATTATATGGAATTTAAAGTGGTATTATTTCAGAAAATGTTTGATAGTGAAACTAATAATCCAGGGAAGAGTTGCAGTGATAATCATAGTTCTTCACTTATTCAGAAATTTTCATCATTAAGCTCTCAGTCTTCTATGGATGATTCTAAAGTTTTGCATTCACCCTACAACCAATTCTCCACCTCCAGGTCATCTTTCAAGTCCTCTACAAATAAAAATGATACCCCTAATGTCAACTCTGCTACTTGCACTTCCACTATCACCCTCCCATCTGAAAAAAAGATAACCAACCAAATCACTCCAGAAAATAGTAAAACCTTGCTTATTCATCTGTGGAAATGAATCAACTTGCATATTACCCTTCAGTCTCCACAGTAGTTGTTCTCCAATGTCACCAACATCAACAGATCTCAGATGTCATGATTCTATGACAAGTGCAAATGAATCTTGCACAAAAAGTCTTGTGCTGACATTGATGCTACTTCAGAATCTGATTTAGAAGTAAAAACACATGGTCAAAACAGTGATTATCATGATTACAAGGGAAGTATGTGTTTCAAACCATGCATCAGGTGAAGGAAAGAAATTTTGTTTCTTCTGATGTTTCCAAGAATTCTTAAACCTTCTAGTCTCAGGATACCATCACCCAAGATCGGCTTTTGATGTGGTTAGTTGGATGTTGAATCTCTTTTAGCTGATGACTAATTATCAACAAAAATATTTGCCAGTTTCATTACAGAATTCTTACACCATTTCTTTGAATATACAATTCCAACATAGAAGTGTAAAAGATGGTGTAAGTGTGTGGAGGAAATAACACAATACTTTAATTATGTTACGAGTTTCTCATGTTATCTGCAGCAATTATTTAAGAACATGATGTTTGTTTCAGGATGATTCCCTGGTGCCAATGGAAATGGAGGTGGAAGTCACATCCTGGTGTACAAAATACTGTCTCTAAGGTGGGAGCTTACAGTAAAAACCTCACTGGGTATGCTAATAGATCAAGATCAGAAGATCCAAATTGCACAAACATTGAAAAATGTTGGTTCAAGGATTTTTCATCAGCAAAACTAGAAAGTCCCTCATCTCAAGGACCACCATGAACAGTACCTTTGACTTGCCCCAGTTTCAAATCCTAAAGTGAATTACATTGTGTGGAGAAGAGCAAGGATTACTTGAGAAAATGGTTAATGTGAGAGCACATAACTATAGAATTTGAAAAATGATTAGAGAAAATCATTCATGGGATGATTAGTGGTTATCATTAATTTTGTGCGGAGATCGATATTAAACTCCCTAATTTTTCTATAATAAATTCATGGTTTCTTTCTTTCCTTTCTATAA